>JAEIGR010000096.1:0-435967 GCA_018904305.1 Scaptomyza montana | reverse complement strand
TTTACGAGTACGTTTAATGTTTTTCCAAAAATTTCTAATCCTAATTGTGGAACGCTTCGGCTTATAAAAACAGGCCAGGGACTGAATGCTCTCAAAAATTCTTTTTCGCGTTTCCAAATATTTCTTTAATCTTATATTTACGGGTGTTAATAGCTCTGCATAGTCTGTTTGAGTATCAACATCGACCACTGAAAACTTCTGTGGTTTTCGAACTTTCAGGGATGCGTCGACTAGGTGTTGGTTTGCGCATCCCTCTTTTGGTTTTTTATATTCTTGCATTTGTTACAGTTTGGCTTAAAAACATTTTTAGCCCAACAGCCATAACAAAAGATTTTCCGCTCTCCCAAACATTCGTCAAAACGGTGACCTACCTGATCACAATTCCAACATAATGTTCGCTTACTTTGTATCTCCGATACAATTTCTTCTGCTGTGTTTTCTTCTAAGATCTCACTGATTCGACCGCGAGCAAAATTAGATCGAGGTGCAAAAGTTTTTGTCTCTTTACAGAAGTTTTCGTGAATTTTAACTTCCTCTCGTAATTCAGCTTGTGTGTCTATCTTCAAGTGCAATAGTTCGTATTGCAGCGCGTTATTGGCATTACGTTTTAAAATATCAACTAGTTTCCTCTCACTTAATTCCTGCGATAGTTGACTCACCAAACTTTCTATTGCGGATTGATAATCGTCGAAAGATTCTTGATCCTTCTGACGTCTTTTCCTAATTAATTCCCACAGATCGAAATCGTCTTTCACATCATCAAATCGACTTCTGAATTCCTTACAAAAGGTCTGCCATGAATATAGGGGGTTTTTTCTATGGAAATTCCAAAACCAATCATTGGCTCTTCCATGGAAAAGTAAGTGTATATTATTACATAATAACCGATAATCTCCATTGAGATTTTGCAAGGTCAGGGAACGAATGCGGTATAAGAATTCATCTAGGTTCATTGAGTCTTTTGTGCCGTCGTACTTAAGTCGCCAACTTTGCATGATACTAGCTGCTTTTTCTGAGGTCATGCTTGCATTCGAATGACTACTACCCCTGGGACTATTTGCCTCCATATTTGGTAAATTGTCAGCAGACGCCTCAAAGTTTTGACTGTTCCTTTCATAGGATCCTCTCGATTCTGGTGCTGTTCGACTTGGCTCTGCTTCAGATTCTTTCCTACCTAAGTTTATTTTCGACAACTGCTCTTGAATTGCTTGTTCGATGCTTGTCTTAATATAAGCGTTCATTTCAGTCACTAGAGCTCGTTGCTGAGCCTGTAGCTCTTCATTTATAAAATTTACTATTTCAGCATGTGGGCTGTTATCTGTTAAGTTGTTTTCAGAACCACCCTGCCACGGTTTGCTACCTGTAAATCCTTTTCGGGGACGTTGCATGGAACGAGTATGCATGCCTCTTTTAGGCGTAGCACCTCGGCTTTTTTGTTTATTAGGCTTATCGGGAATACTGTTGGGTTGCGCTTCAACAGGTACCTCAGTGTTAGCCGCACGTAATTCTGCTGCCACAGTATTGTTGTTAAATTTTAACTGGTTTGGTCTACAAACTGTTTTGCATGTTGGACATACCGTTGCCTCCTTCAACTTTTCACTAATACATCTATTATGGAACCGATGATTGCAAATGGTAGTTGCGACTAGCTGTTCCAGTCCTAACTGCTCATGGCAAATGCCACAAAATGGGTCTTGTGCATTAAGCGCATCTACAATGTTATCTGTACTACGTCTTACTGCCATTATGGGTGTATGTAAAATATTATATTAAATCAAACGAAATTATCCTGAATACTTGGTCTGTAATTTTCCCACGTGTTGATGCTTACAAATTTTAAGGTAAACCTAAATTGTTCCAACTTTTTCTTTTGCAAGTTAAATGGGTTCTATTGCCGATTTGGTTGTTAATGCTCAAGCACAACTGGACCACAACCGAAGCTTTTCCAGTATGTTGTTATTCCGAGAAATTCTTGTAGCATGCGAACTCAAAGTTTGGTTATTTTACTTAATCCTTTCTTGCATCCCCAATGTTTAAAGAAACTTATAGTCATGAGTGGTCGACTAATCCAGAATAATCTAAATTACAATCGCATATTCCTACACCTGGCTGCAGCTTCAAAACATTGGTTTCAAAAGAAAACAAAAGCAATAATTGAAAAGCTAAATAAAATTGAGAGTGATTCATCCACTTTCATTTTATGTTATGTAATAGAGCTTTTAATGAGGCTATCTTTGCACTAGATGCTATTAGTACAGGTAAAAAGTATGCAAAGTTATTCTACTTTGCTCATATGTTACAAGGCCCCACGTTGGGCGCCAAATGTGTAACGGTGGGGTCTCTTGTCGAAGGTATTGTCGACTCGCTACGGCGTATGGGCTGCTACTGCCTACTTGGGTAGACGGAGATTTCACATGCAACCGACCGCGGTGCTTAGTGATCGGAGTTGAGCACTTCTTGCTATCACTCGGTCTATAGCTCGCCGGATTGGTCGGGGTTCTTCCTCACCCAACGGCACGATTCCATTACCACATTAATTAAGTGCGCTTTCAGGATGACAATTTTCGAACGTTACGTTTACAAAATAAAAAAAAAACAAATGAATAAAATAAATGTATCTGACGTGGAAGGTTTAGCTCCGACCGAAGCTTTTTTGAAAAACCAATTTTGGGTTACCCTATTGAGAGTGCGACGGTGTTATTGCCTCTCTTCTGTACCCTCCCAACCTTGACAAGCGATGATAATGTATTTGCTTGTCCCTAAATTAAGGTTCTTTAACTCTTAATAAAACTTGCAAGCAGCCATCACAGGTACTTTACAAACCAATTAGAAAACTAGATTTCCATGGTATATATATTCATCCTTTTTATTTATCTATTTATAAAAAATTTTGTTAGAACAATATCAAAACATTTCGTTTCTATCTTTTCTCTCATCTCTTACTTGCTTGCTATTAATGTTTAACTTTTAACCTAATCAGAAATTCACTAATTCATCAATTCAATTCAAATATATTGGGCTAATTTCTTTTTCTCTACGACTAAGAATTGGTCTGCATAAATATTCGTATACATATATTTATAAATATGTACTTATGTATATAGTATATAGGTTACGAGGTAACTTACTCAGTTCAAAAAAATAAATCTGTGAATATCTTACTCCATTCCAAATTCCATCGACGCAGACGTTGGGCCCAAGGTTTACGACGATTTGAGATAATCTTGGCTAAAGTTTTGGGAACATCAAATATTTATAAGTATATGTATGTTTAAATATGTATGCAGAATAACATGATTTCTTTTCTGGGGTTTCACGATCGCTCCTTACTTATTCCTTTTAAATATTATGAATATGCATTAACTTGTTAAATCTTAACTAACTTTGACAGTAATAATATAAAAAAATAAAATATATGAATGTATGTCTTTAAATATCGAATTGCTTAAACAAGCTTGAAATTAATGCATTTGCAAATTAATTGGTTATAGTCTATGCTTTTGTAATTGCATGCATCAGTAAACTGAGCGACGTGATTTCCAGAAAGGGTACAAACACTCTCGTTACATAACCTGTCGCTAGGTTATGAATAAGCTGCACATGCGGACATCAAAGTGCTGCGATCCGAGGCTTTTAGTTCCCTTTGATAAAAGTATAAGTCTCTTTATTGGTTGTTCTTATATCTTCTTCACTGGCTTGGTCACAATCCGATTTGTAGCCGTGCGCGGGTTGCAAAGGGGTGGCTGTTCTTGGTACACTTGGTATAATCTGCACCACACTTTGGCACCCGCGACACTAGTTTTTCTATATGAAATACAATAATTACTTCTATGCCACTTCGCAAAACTAATCAATACCTTTTTGAATAAGTCTGCACACCCGATAAATATCTTTTCCTTGGTGAGTTTTTCTTTCTCCCGGATCAACAGTACTTAGGGTCTTGGCACTTGTAATAATTATATTAGCCTGTATTATCTCCTTTTTGTAATCACTTGCTGGTCAGAAGTTATACTTTTCTGCGCTGATGCTTTCTGATGACTGACCGCTCAGTTGCGTCGCTATACCAAAAGAACCACCTGCGCTTAAAAGCTTTTACTGTACTATGGTGTGATCTTATTGCCCAAAAGCTTTAACGGTACAGTGGCGTGATCTTATCGCTTATTGTTGCTCACCCACGCTTCTGTTCAAAGCTCTTCTTTATCCGCACAGCAATACATACAATTGCTGCGTTAACGGAAGCTCGATATAATAAAGAGAATTGCCATCTCTTTTAGCAGATTAAGAGGCAGTGTTCCCACCAAACTAAGCAGTTGACTTAGTAGAGCCTCATTTTATCCAACAAAAGATGCAATATAAAACCCTTATATGTATTTTAAACTACAAAAACAAAGTTATTTTGCCAGCCACTACAGAGGCTTATTCGTATTTTTTGGTACAAGCCTGGATAAATATGGTGGTCTGTTAATTTTGGGGCTAGGCAAACAGTGCTTTCCTTATTGAATTAATGAAATTGTCTTAGAACTCCCAGCTTGCTACTCCATATGGGGTGTTAAGGTTGGTGGCATGCTTTTGAACAGATGCACGTAGTCATATATCAGGTATATCTTATCGCCATCGTAATTCATTACATTCGTATCCGTTGCATCTCGTAGCAGTTTGTAACAGGAAACATTATTGGTGCCTTAGGCCGAGACTAATGCTTTTACTTTGAGACCACATTCTTTAAGACACTTTAAAGTTTCCAAAGCAATTGTTTTCATTTCTGAGCTATGAACAGCGGATTGGGAAAAGTAGAAGCTGACTCAAAAATGCCACACAACATTATAAACAGAAATTGGCTGGCCAAAAATTTGGTTCTTTGGTTTTTGCCAAGATCACAAAACCCATCTATTTGGTATGCAGTAAAGTTATACTCCAACTCTCTCCTGCCGCTAATCTCATCCATCATCAGAACCAATGTTGCCATTTTTCCACAGATAAAAAAGCGAGATAAGTAAAATATAAAAGCCAAAAGAGCGGAATCTCAAAGGAAACAAGTCAAACAAGTGGAAACGTTGCAGTCGGACGCAACCGACTGCGGTATACTCGTAACCGGTATTATAACCGGTAAAAAGAGGCCCGAGTGCAAAGAGGTACGGATGCGGCACGGGTGTACGCTGCCTTAAAGATTCTCCGATGCAGATGGTAATGCCACTAGCAATCTTCCTTCCAAATTTGGTGACTGGGGAAGGGGGGCTGGGGGCTGGGGAAGGTATGGGTGGGCGTGGCATCCAAATTTTTGATGCAGATCTTTGTGGAATGTCAATTGCTATCTTCATTCCAAATTTGGTGACTCTAGCTCAAAATCTGTACAAGGTGTGGTTAGAGGGGCTGTGACGGAATGGTTGGGTGTGACATCCAAATTTTTTATGCAGTTTTTGTGGGGTCATCATCATCTATCTTGGCACAATATTTGGTGGCTGTAGCTCAAAAACTGTGTAAGATATAGGATTTTCGGGTTTCAAAATGCGGAAGTGGGGTGCTGGGGGCGGAATGGGTGCGCGTGGCTCCAAAACTTTGATGCAGATTTTTGGGGTCGTTACCAGCTATCTTCCTACCAAAAACTGTGGGAGACAAAGGCTTTTTTAACTTTAAAAAGCGAGCTGGGGGCGGAATGGGTGAGCTTGGCTCCCAAATTTTTGATGCAGTTTTTTAGGGGTTGCTATTGGATATCTTCTTACCAAATTTGGTAGTTCTATCTGTAGGATGTGCGAAATATGTGGATTTATCGGTATAGAGTGTAACGTACAGTCGTTGTTTTCCCCTATGGATGGAATTCGGGAACTATCTTTTGCGCGAGGGGATCGTAGCTTATATGAGTCGGGTCGGATTCGGTTGTTACGGCTAGCAAAAACAGCCTGTGGGGGGGTTCGTTGACTCATTTAAGTACACACACCCGCAAACACCAACGCTATTAATATTAAATTTAAAATTTATAAATCCGTGAGCCTTTTGTTTTGTTGACACATAGAACATAATCACCAAACAGACTTCGAGTGGAATCTAAAATCGGACACACTGAGTTTAACTACGCTAAAGTAACTGCATGTTGTTGTTGCAGCATGGCTCTGTACCCACCCTACCTTGAGTTTTCTAATGCCAGATTTATTTGAAAATCTCCCAAACTGATTACGCAATCTTCTTACTATCCAGGAAACATAAATACAAAATTTATTCTTCCATAATCAAATGTTATTCAACTTCCAAACTTAACAATAACAAAATCTGCAAAGTTACTTTGCATACTATTTTCAGAAATCATATTAAATTCATTCTTTGAATAAATAAATTAATAGTAGCTCATCATTATATAGTATGCCCCAAAAAAAACAATAATAAACTATACTATCACCAAATTATATTGCAATAGGTATGCATAGTATTAACAAAAAAAAATGGTTATTAAAAATAGGTTATACAAACAAATTTTTTTTGGTGTATTCAATTTTCCCTTCAGGGTATCTTATAAAGTCTAATTCAAACTAAATTTATTCTTAACATAAACATTGTTTTTATTTTTAAGTCCCCATAATTTTCTTCAGTGTACCATCTTCTTCTTCAACTTTTGAGATTCGGCCTAAGACAATAAAACAGTACCACACTTTCTTATTATTAACTAAAGTATTTCATAATTTCTCTTAGTGCATTGCGGTTTTTATTTTGGTGCGACTCAACTCGTTATCTCTTTATCATAAGAACAGCAAAGCAAAGCAACTCACTTAAAGCTCAGCCTAAGGCTTACGCCAAGCAAACACAGCTAATACGAAATGGAAACAAGAACATGCAAAACTAACGCTACGCTTATCTCCTTTGGGTATATTCACATTTTCAAATTTTTTTTCTTCAAATATTTTCTGTTCTTTTAATTGCCATGACGTTAACTACTGATTAAATTCTAAATAAATTTTTTAATTATCATTTTCTTTTGTGCGAACATATGTATTCTAGCCGTATTTTTATTTTATTTTAATTCGTTTTTATTTTTGTTTTCTCTTTTTTTTTGTAGTCGGTACGATCCTATAAATTTCTTGGATTCAATAACCTTAAACTTGATTCTAGACTATTAACACTTTATTCACTTTCACCAAAACAATAAAATATAAAAATATAAATTGATACGGTTTTGTTTTTTTTTTTTCTTCTTTTACTCACCCCTTTGCTGCAACGACGAAGGCCTTCTCGCTGTGCGAGGTGTTGATGTTGTTGTTGTTTTATTGGTGGTGTTTTGTTAATGTTCTTTTGTTCTTTTTTTTTTCTTTCTTCTTTTTGTTAAATATAATTAATTCTTAATTTTACCATTTCTTTGCTACTATCTAATGTTTTGCTACTTGCATACTTCACGTTAGAATTTATTTTCTCACTTGCAACTACCTTTTTCATTTTTTTCCTTTAATTTTTCTTCCCTGCCTCTTGGTGCCAATTCTTTTGCACTTACTTTGGAAGGTGAATTTTCTGTATTTTTTTTTCTTTCTTTCTTTTTCTTGCCGCACTTTTAATCACTCTGAGAGGCCTATGAAACACTTTTTAGGGACATTTGAAAAAAAATATAACTTAAAAAACTTAAACTAGGTGTAAGGTTTCTGCCGTTAGAGAGAATTATATAGTTTTAAAACGTTTTTATGATGTCTTTGCTGGATCTGGGTTTGTTGGACCCCACAGTTTTTATTTTTTTATTTTTTTTTAAGTTTTTGAAATGCGTGACTTTAGTTGGCGTTAGGTTATGTTTCACTGATTGCACTGCACTTTGGCACGATTTTTTTGGCACTATTGCGAGGTTCTCTTTGTTCTGCTGCGCTGTTACAGGTCTGGCTTGCGTTGATGTGCGATCTGCGCAGATAAAAGCTTCCAAGCTTTTTCGCCTGCACTGATACTGATCTTGCTTGGGTTGAGGTGCGATCTACGCAAATATCAGCTGCCAAGCTTTTCGCCTGCACTGAGGCAAAGTTTTCGCTGCAGAATTAAATATTTTTATGTTGCATTAACACAATGCCAACGGTCAGAATTAATTATTCGCGCTTACCAAAAATTGCGACTGCAACCAAATCCGTATTTAAGTAGATTTCAAATCTCCGCAAATATGATTATATATATTTAAAAAAATACATTTTGCTGACCCTGTTTGCCATATAAAAAATATTCTCTTTATATTTCACGCCCCGCGTGCTTCCTGTAGGTTAAGGACGATAGCACGAAATCAAGGTTTGCGTCTGCTGCTAAGTCTGGTCCAAATCGAAAAGATCGGATCTCGCCTAACCTGCTTCTTTTATACCCCCCTTTAACCGGATATAGCCGAGTGTCTAATTGTCAACTCTCTCAAAATAAACTCACCACTGCCACAGTTGCAAGCTTCGTTAAAAGCAAAGTTGCATTTACTAACGATAATTAGTGACTGCGCGCCAAAATACATTTTTCAAAAAAATTTTTATTTTATTTTCTAATTATTTTCCAAATTTAATGTGCCCATTACACCACTGGTTAATTCGCAGTTCTTAACGCGTCGAATTAAACAGAAAATGTTTATTGTCTCAGATACTTAGCATGAAACGTACCAATTAATCTCCCTTGCAGGTCTTCTAAAACATAAAAAGCATTACCTTGTTTTTCTCTGACTCGAGCTTTCAAAAACTGTGGACATAATTTCGCGTTCAAACCCTTGCTAAAATTACTTTGTCCCAAGTTTCTTCGAAACACTTCTTGGCCGACTTTATATTCAACACTTTTGGTGCGTAGGTTATATTGGTTTGCCTGCCTATTGTATGCATCCTGAAGATTCTTTCGCAACTCTCGCCTTAATAATTTTAGTTTGTCATCTTTTGCTAACTGAACTGTGGGTTCATCCAACATTTGCAGGTTTCTAAGCAATTGATATTGAGAACCATGAGTTATCATGTCCAACCCAAACAATGCATGATAAGGTGAAACACCAATACTCGAGTGATACCCATTTCTTAACGCACAACTAATAGCGTGAATGTGCAAATCCCATTCACTCTGATCGGTTCCAATATATGCTCTAATAGCAGAAATTATCGATCTGTTAACTCTTTCTGATGCATTCGACTGAGGTGAATATAAAGCTGTGTACGTATGTTTGATTCCAAAAATAGTCAGAAAATCATTGAACTCTTTCGCTTTGAACTGCGCGCCATTATCACTAATTAACACTTCCGGTACCCCATATATATCGAAGATTTGGTCCTCCAAAAACTTTTGAATACATTTACTAGTAAATTTCTTAAGCGGATACAGCCAATGAAATTTCGATAGACGGTCAAGAACGATGAACAACCCAATATTTCCTTGCTTGCTTCTAGGATACGGTCCAAAATGTCAATATAGAGTCGTTGAAATGGACGTGCGGACTCTGCTTTCGCTCCCATGGGTGGTTTTAGTAACATGTTTGGTTCTTTTGTACCTTTACAAATTTCACATCCCCTTACAAATTCTCTTACTTGAGAATCACGTCTAACGTTTTTGCCATTCCTCCATGCGCAAGAACTGATTCATGTGCACGACTAATAACTTGATAGGACAATCCAGGTGGAACCCATAATTTCCATACATTTTGTTCTGATGCTTCTGTACCATCGCTATGCTCTGTTCGTTTGTAAACGAAACCATCCACCACCTTCACATCTGGATACAAACTTAGATTCTCATTAATTTTACGCTGTAGTTCCAAATATTCTTGACTTTTTAAAACACATGGAAGTAAAATTTACTTCAGGTCCAAAATTGTCTAACGCATCAATCTCATCCATAAACATCCGCGATAAGGCATCTGGAACTACGTTATCACGTCCCTTCCTATGACTGACGTTGAATTTGTAACACTTTAATTTCATTGCCCATCGTGCCAATCTTCCCTTTAAGTCTGCTTGTCTCATCAGCCAGGCTAAACTAGAGTGGTCTGTGATCACTTCGAACTCTTGTAGCTCTAGGTAACAACGAAATTTCTCTATGCCTAATAGCACTGCCAAGCATTCACGCTCTGTAACGCTATAATTGCGTTGAGCAGAATTAAGCTTCTTTGACATGAAGGCTATAGGTTGTTCCAAACCTGCATCTGTTAACTGCACCAACACTGCGCCCACACCAAAGTCGCTAGCATCACAATGTAAATAAAACTTTCTGTTAAAATCTGGATTTCGTAAAACTGGAGCTGAAGTTAATACGGTTTTAAGCTTATCAAAAGCCTCTTGAGCCGCTTCAGTCCAAGCGAACTTCTGTTTCTGCGTAAGCAGGTCCGTTATCGATGTTGTTATTGTAGCAAAATTTTCAATAAACCTCCTATACCATCCGACTAATCCTAAAAATCTCCGGACTTGTTTTACGGACTTTGGAAACGGCCACGCTAAGATTGACTCAACCTTTCCTGGGTCCGTAGATATGCCTCCACATCCAATAACATATCCTAGGTACTTTACTTGGGTAACACAAAAAGTGGCTTTTGTTCAAATTAAGAGTCAGCTTAGCTTTTCGAAATTGTTCTGCAAGTCTAATCAACACTGTAAGATGCGATTCAAAATCTGAAGATACTACACAAAGATCATCCAAATATCCAAAACAACAATTTTTTACATCAGCAGGTATGACTTCATCCATCAGTCGAGACATCGTCTGTGGTGCGTTGCATAACCCAAAAGGCATAACTACAAACTGATAAAGAGGACGACCCGGAATTGTGAAAGCTGTCAACTCTCTAGAAGCTTTAGTAAGCGGAACTTGCCAATACGCATCTTTGAGATCGATTTTGGATATCAAATTTGCTTTGGGCAAGCGTGCAAATATGCCATCTATATTTGGTAGCGGATATGCATCCTTCCTTGTGGACTCGTTAACTTTCCTTGCATCTAAGCATAATCTGACTTTGCCTGGTTTTATTACCAACCTCATGGGTGAACTCCATGGGCTATTTGACGTTTCTATCACTCCTAACTCAATCATACGGTCCACCTCTACATACATAAGTTTTTCTACGGCCGGTGATACTGGGTAGAATCTTTGTTTAACTGGTTTCGCATTTCCCACATCAATTTCGTGTTCGATAAGAGAAGTACGACCTAGTCCTTGACTTTCGAAACTGGGAAATAATGATAACACTGTATTTAACTGATTTCGTTGCAAGTCTGTTAGAGGATATTTAGCATCTTGAGTACTTTCCAAATTAGATTCATTGTTGTCATAATCGATGGTTGAGATAATTCCTGGTGCCAACCGAAATTCTCTCCAAAAGTCCACACCTAATATAACTCTTTTATTTATGGATGGAATTACAAAGAACTTAATGGGTTTCATTAGATCCTTATAAGTAACCTCCGCACAGAAATATCCTATGACTGGATGTGCACTGCCATCCGCTGTTTTCACCGTTGATGAAATGCGTTGATATTGTGGATATTCAGACCAATCTACAGACGCTAAGTTCGACCCCACGCAACTAATGTTAGCTCCTGTGTCAAGTAACCCCTGTTCACAAAAATCTAGAAACTTAACTTCAGCATATAATCTTCCGTCTGTTGATGAATTTACAACTGAGGAAACCAATAACTTTTTGGTTTTCCGTATACCACGATAAAAATCACGCATGCGTCGCGTAGAACGTTTCGACGCTTTTACCGATCTTTCAATTTCCTTATCTTTAAATATTCGATCCCTAACTTGCATGTATGCGCGTAACCGCTCATGATAAGGACGAATTGGACATAATTTAGGATATTTAACTGCCTCCTGAAGTAATTTACTCTCAGTTTTTGCACTTAAATCAGACACCTCCGGTTTTTCTTTAGCTGGCTCTGCTGAACTAGCTACCTCTCGCATAATATGGTTTTCGTTTACTGTTTCGGGGCCACTCGACTCTGATTGCCAAATGGACCCACCTGGTAGTTTTCCACTCGTTTTGCAAGGCATACAGAACAAGTTGTAGACTTTTTTTGCACCACATCCGTAACAAAAGACTTTTCGTTCTTGCAAACACATATCCCAACCATGGCCTTCTTCGTCGCAGTTCCAACATCTATACACTCTCCTTGGAGCTTGAATTGCTTCTACTGCTGCATTTGGATCATCTAGAACCTCTTCTTCGACAGCAGAAACTACTCGTTTTGTAACATTTGTTACACTGTAGTTTTTTTCTACCCGCTTTCCTTGTTTATCTTGCAATAAATTTTCTCTCATTTGAATAGTTTTTCTGAGATGTGAAATTGAATGTATCCGAACATACAATAATTCTTGCCTGATTTCAAATAATAAATTTCTGGACAACATTTCCAATAATTGGGCTTCTTGTATTGGTACTGACATACGAGATGCGATCACCATGATTGCATCATAAAAAGCTTCAAAAGATTCATTAGGCAGTTGCTTTCTTGCTCTAATGTCTTCCAGTACATCAAAATCGTTCGTATAGTTTGTATACTGTCTCGACGATAGCGCCAATACCATTCTCTAGCTTTCCCAAACAATACAACATGTATATTTTTACATAACGCTTCAAAGTCGTTATCTAAGCAATCTTCGGTGAGTGAACGAATTCGGTACACAAATTCTTCTACGGTTATGCCTTTTGTTGAACCATCGAATTTAATGTTCCAATTGTGCATAATCTGTGCTACCTTATCCGCCTGAATACGACTGCTTCGACTGGATCCTCTGTCTGAAGTTAGGCTAACTCTAGGTTCTTGAGTCTCAACCTCGAAAGCTGGACTTGTTTGCCCTTGACCATGTACGTTAAGGTTGCTCAGTCTTCGAGTAATCAATCTGTCCACGTGCTCAAATATTTGGCTATAGTCAATTTCAGCTGATCGTGAATTTGCAGGAACCCCTGCACCCAAAAGCTTACCAGACTGACCAGTTCTTGATTGTCCATGACCAGCTCTTTTTGGTCTTCCTACTTTCTTTGCACTATGGCGTTCACCATTCTCTGCATTTAAACCTTTCGACATTGCGCCTGCCTCTGCCACTTGTTCTTGCCTATGGCTGCTTTGTGACTTTGCCGTCGCCCTTGTATTATGTAATTTGCTCGTTGCTCCAGTAGATGTTTTGTCTACTCCTGCATCCGCTTCTTCTTGTCTAACCAACACTAACTCGTTAATCTTCGCAACTTGTTTACATTGCTGACATTGGTTATACTGAACTATCCAGTCCCTGATGCAACTTTCATGAAAAATATGATGGCATCCTGTTCTAAGTAGTGGTTCCTGAAGTCCCAACAAAGGTCTTTCACAAATGCTGCACACCGACATAGTTGCTGCATCATCTGCTTCCGGCAAACGCAAATTTCCATCACTTCTATTTAATCCCATTTTAATTTTCACTATTTCTCAAAATAATAACAAGTGTAAGTATGTGTAATCCTTAGATTGTTAATGTTTCCCTTCCAGTAAATGATTGCTTTCATAAGAATTGTATAACCTTGCGTATGCTCACTACATTGTGTGTACCTGTTTATAAACTAATCTTGTTTAATAACTCTATCCTGATTACCAACTCTTAGTACAAATAAAATCTCCTGAAATTCCCAAATAAAACATCTATGCTGCGGTTATTATCTCGATCTATGCCAAGACAATAAAATTCCAATCAGTCGATATAATAATTAAAGTCCTTCAGAAAAAATCACCAAATTAAACACATATTATTCTTGAGACGCAACTGCCAAACAATTAATTTGGACATTGTCGAAGCCTAGCCTCAACCAACGTATTCCGAAAACTATTGCTTGCTGAGTTCAGAAATAATAATTTACAAGATAATATTAGAAATTAATGAACAAACTTGCGTGGACTACGTTGTGGATTAATCCTCAACGCGTAGTACTTCCAGCACTCGCTTGAACACTCCAATTTAAACAAACACAAGATTTTTTTTTTTTTTATTTTATTTTTTTTTTCAACTTCCATAGAAAATAACCAAAAGATTTGTTTACCTTAAATGCCTACAGTAGCGGCCTTGCTTGACACTTTAAGATTCTAGACTCCTAGGCCTATGCATTTTTTTTCCCGTTACTTTTGGTAAATTCTTGGATTCTCCCAGGCCACACGTTCTGGGCGCCAAAATCTCATTACTAATTATATAACAATATAATTATGGTATTCACTTGCTATGCTATGTGCTAAAGTGTTATTTATAATACAGTGTAGCTAGTGAGTGCACTTTTTACGTTTCTTTTGTCGTATTTGTGCTAAGTCAGCTGTTTGCCAGTTCGATGACAACATAATCGATAGTTAAATCGAATTGAGCAATTGTTTAGCTGAAAACAATAAAATAAAAGACAAAAGTTTATTAATATCATATCATATTATCATATTTATATATGTACTATGTACAATGCATTTTTACGTGCAGCCTTACCTCAAAATTTGTATGCGATTGAACATACACAATCATTTTAAGCACATCATCTTCGCTCCAGCGTTTTACTTCATTTTCCCGCACTCTTTTTGCTTTTGTCGCTTCTGCCACTGTTAAAAACATCGGTTTAGTCTTTAAAATTAATAAATAATAAAAATTTACTTACTTTTACAATCAAAACTCACCTAGTGTGACCTAATTTCACTAATTCAATAATCTCGAAATCAGCTGTTTTCATAAATAGTCTGGCAACCACAATATAGCACATATAGTACAATAGTAGCAAACATACCCAGGGGCATGTTTTCTGTGTTAAAAATTATTCTGTGTGTTTGTTGTACAGATTTCATATAACACTTTAGTACTTTAGCACATAGCATAGCAAGTGAATACCATAAATATTAATATCTAATATATATACTGTAACGTACAGTCATTGTTTTCCCCTATGGATGGAATTCGGGAACTATCTTTTGCGCGAGGGGATCGTAGCTTATATGAGTCGGGTCGGATTCGGTTGTTACGGCTAGCAAAAACAGCCTGTGGGGGGTTCGTTGACTCATTTAAGTACACACACCCGCAAACACCAACGCTATTAATATTAAATTTAAAATTTATAAATCCGTGAGCCTTTTGTTTTGTTGACACATAGAACATAATCACCAAACAGACTTCGAGTGGAATCTAAAATCGGACACACTGAGTTTAACTACGCTAAAGTAACTGCATGTTGTTGTTGCAGCATGGCTCTGTACCCACCCTACCTTGAGTTTTCTAATGCCAGATTTATTTGAAAATCTCCCAAACTGATTACGCAATCTTCTTACTATCCAGGAAACATAAATACAAAATTTATTCTTCCATAATCAAATTTTATTCAACTTCCAAACTTAACAATAACAAAATCTGCAAAGTTACTTTGCATACTATTTTCAGAAATCATATTAAATTCATTCTTTGAATAAATAAATTAATAGTAGCTCATCATTATATAGTATGCCCCAAAAAAAACAATAATAAACTATACTATCACCAAATTATATTGCAATAGGTATGCATAGTATTAACAAAAAAAAAATGGTTATTAAAAATAGGTTATACAAACAAATTTTTTTTTGGTGTATTCAATTTTCCCTTCAGGGTATCTTATAAAGTCTAATTCAACTAAATTTATTCTTAACATAAACATTGTTTTTATTTTTAAGTCCCCATAATTTTCTTCAGTGTACCATCTTCTTCTTCAACTTTTGAGATTCGGCCTAAGACAATAAAACAGTACCACACTTTCTTATTATTAACTAAAGTATTTCATAATTTCTCTTAGTGCATTGCGGTTTTTATTTTGGTGCGACTCAACTCGTTATCTCTTTATCATAAGAACAGCAAAGCAAAGCAACTCACTTAAAGCTCAGCCTAAGGCTTACGCCAAGCAAACACAGCTAATACGAAATGGAAACAAGAACATGCAAAACTAACGCTACGCTTATCTCCTTTGGGTATATTCACATTTTCAAATTTTTTTCTTCAAATATTTTCTGTTCTTTTAATTGCCATGACGTTAACTACTGATTAAATTCTAAATAAATTTTTAATTATCATTTTCTTTTGTGCGAACATATGTATTCTAGCCGTATTTTTATTTTATTTTAATTCGTTTTTATTTTTGTTTTCTTTTTTTTTTGTAGTCGGTACGATCCTATAAATTTCTTGGATTCAATAACCTTAAACTTGATTCTAGACTATTAACACTTTATTCACTTTCACCAAAACAATAAAATATAAAAATATAAATTGATACGGTTTTGTTTTTTTTTTCTTCTTTTACTCACCCCTTTGCTGCAACGACGAAGGCCTTCTCGCTGTGCGAGGTGTTGATGTTGTTGTTGTTTTATTGGTGGTGTTTTGTTTATGTTCTTTTGTTCTTTTTTTTTCTTTCTTCTTTTTGTTAAATATATTTTATATTAAATTGTTGTAAGGTGGGTGTGTTTTATATTTTAATTCTTAATTTTACCATTTCTTTGCTACTATCTAATGTTTTGCTACTTGCATACTTCACGTTAGAATTTATTTTCTCACTTGCAACTACCTTTTTTCATTTTTTTTCCTTTAATTTTTCTTCCCTGCCTCTTGGTGCCAATTCTTTTGCACTTACTTTGGAAGGTGAATTTTCTGTATTTTTTTTTTTCTTTCTTTCTTTTTCTTGCCGCACTTTTAATCAATCTGAGAGGCCTATGAAACACTTTTTAGGGACATTTGAAAAAAAAATATAGCTTAAAAAACTTAAACTAGGTGTAAGGTTTCTGCCGTTAGAGAGAATTATATAGTTTTAAAACGTTTTTATGATGTCTTTGCTGGATCTGGGTTTGTTGGACCCCACAGTTTTTATTTTTTTATTTTTTTTAAGTTTTTGACATGCGTGACTTTAGTTGGCGTTAGGTTATGTTTCACTGATTGCACTGCACTTTGGCACGATTTTTTTGGCACTATTGCGAGGTTCTCTTTGTTCTGCTGCGCTGTTACAGGTCTGGCTTGCGTTGATGTGCGATCTGCGCAGATAAAAGCTTCCAAGCTTTTTCGCCTGCACTGATACTGATCTTGCTTGGGTTGAGGTGCGATCTACGCAAATATCAGCTGCCAAGCTTTTCGCCTGCACTGAGGCAAAGTTTTCGCTGCAGAATTAAATATTTTTATGTTGCATTAACACAATGCCAACGGTCAGAATTAATTATTCGCGATTACCAAAAATTGCGACTGCAACCAAATCCGTATTTAAGTAGATTTCAAATCTCCGCAAATATGATTATATATATTTAAAAAAATACATTTTGCTGACCCTGTTTGCCATATAAAAAATATTCTCTTTATATTTCACGCCCCGCGTGCTTCTTGTAGGTTAAGGACGATAGCACGAAATCAAGGTTTGCGTCTGCTGCTAAGTCTGGTCCAAATCGAAAAGATCGGATCTCGCCTAACCTGCTTCTTTTATACCCCCCTTTAACCGGATATAGCCGAGTGTCTAATTGTCAACTCTCTCAAAATAAACTCACCACTGCCACAGTTGCAAGCTTCGTTAAAAGCAAAGTTGCATTTACTAACGATAATTAGTGACTGCGCGCCAAAATACATTTTTCAAAAAAAATTTTTATTTTATTTTCTAATTATTTTTCCAAATTTAATGTGCCCATTACAAGAGCTATCGAATTTATCGATTTTCCAGCCCCCCAGATATCTTAGAATCCCAATCTTAACACTTTAATTTACTATCCCATAGATAAAAAGAATTGGAAAGTTTTAAGTGTCTAGTATACACATATATCTACATATATTCAAATACAATAAACAGCAACACTTTGTTGTTGTCTAAACATAAAATCGAGCAACGACACTTTGTCGTTGCATAAACAATAAGCCAAGCACCCAGTGCTGGTAACATGATCGCGTAAGAATGCAACGCGCACAACGATGCCGCGTCAGCGTTCTCACGCTTAGACCATTTACTATACATATGTGTATGATCTCGCTCTCTTTTAATTATATACAAAACTATGTACGGCTCTCGCGCTGACTTCTCTGCCGAAGCAGTGGCCAGCCTTAAGTTCAGAATTAATATTTAAGATTCATTCAATAAAGTGCCTTTTGGTCATGCAGTCAAAGTGTTGAAATGTAATTATTTCACTATCAATGTCGAGGATACTTTAAACGAGATTTCATGGCGACCGTGACCGCGATCTTACTACTGCTATAAATAAAATAAAATAAATAAAACTAACAAAAAAATTAGCAAAGTGCAAAGTTGAAAAAAAAAAACAAACGATAGCAGCATTTTAAGTGATAAACAAAAATTTGGAAATTTTGGCCGAAATATATACTTATATAAAACGTTAAAGAAAATAACCTCATTGCGACAGTTACAGTTACAAAATAATAAAAACAAAAAAAAAAAAACACGTAAAAGGAATGTTTAGAAAATTAATGAGCATCGAGAAAACAATGAGCAACAACACCAGCCGGCAGACACTAAACATCTTGTGTGCAGACCAGAATTAATTAAAAGTGCGAAACGCATATGACCGCCTTTTGCGCGAACGGTGGAACTCTGTGAACGATTTTTCACATATGAGCCAAATACAGCAGCAGCAGCAGCAATCGCAGGGCGACAACAACAACTTCATAAACGCTGCTCTCATTGAGCAAAGGGACGCACCGACGCTGAAAGAGGCGCTTGAGGTGTGTCTAAACGATGGACCACGGCCACTCACAATAGCTGAGTACAAGGCCCGGAACACAAAGAAGCCTCCTAAGAAAACAAAAAGAAGCGGACAAAGGATCAAACTGCTACAACAGAGAAGGATGGTAAAGGATTTCATCAGGATAGCGACAACGCAAGAAGAAAAAGAGAAGCACATAAAGGATCTCAATACAATCGAGAAACATTTTCGCACTGGTGCAAAACAACGCAATACGGGCTGCAGTAATGCCAATGCCTAAATTGCCTTTTTAATTGCTGCGCGAAAGCGCTGCTTGTAAAAACACACACACTAACCTGTCCCAAATAACTTACACTAATTATTAACAAACACTTTGTGGTGTAAATTTATCTTCTAAGTAAACTATTGTAAAATTGCCATTGCCGCATGTAAACCACAAAGTGTTCCCCTGTTGTCAATACATTAAAATTCGCAAATTCATTCAAAAAAAAAAAAAAGGGATACTTTTTATACTTATAGAAAACAGATAGAATTTTTTTTGAAGATCAAACAAGAATTTAATAAAAGTACTCAATAATTCAAAGCTAGATTTATTCAGCAGCAGTTATCACTTTCCAGAAACAGTAATGGGTCTAGTAGACGTCAAGTCTGTGGACTCGACAGCTAACGTCATAAACAAAGTTGACGTGTCGTCCCCAGATTTGAAATACATGCTTATACTAGTTTTGATAATAGTAATACTAATGGTCTTGGACACAGTGTCCAAATTATACAAAATACATAGGAGAACTATTAAAAGAAAATACATGAGCAAGGCAACAGAACTTGACAAGATATAAAATTTTTCAGAAGATTATTAGCCATGCTTAAAGCATAAATAGATGACATTTACACTAAATACCCCAATTTTCGTATACAAGCTATACAAATACTGTCCAGCTTCCATGAATATATCTCAGTTTATAAGTTCGAAAATGAATTTATGGAAAGATATAATATCCCGATAAGTCCTTTATATGGTTGCAATAAAACCGAAAAAGCGCAAGTTTTAGAAACCATACCTTATGCCCAGGCTAAAACATATGTAGAACAACACCCCATTCTGGGCCCGGCCAACATTTTTATTGTGCGCCTACACAGATAATAAAATTTCAAATAAATCATGGTAGAGCTCAAGCTATTAGCTAGATTTATTCCGTTTTTGGTGTTTTTGGTCGATAACGGACCAACCCATCCGAAATTAAATATTATCCTTCAGTGGATAATCTCAAACAAGTCAGTTAAATTACATATGTACAAGCAAATACAACGTATATTATCATTGCAATATAAAAATTTGCTAAGAAAAAACGTTCGCTTGCCGAAATCAATAAATGATTTGTTTGTAAATCAAATCATCCAAGCAGAACAATTGAGTTCTGAAAGTGATGATTCTGATGTGCAAATAATCGAATAGGCATGACATAACAATATGTACTAGCTATGAATTGGCCGGAAATCAAGCAAAAAATTGAGCTCGGTAAACAAAAATTTGACAAATCGTACAAATGCATAAACAAGAATATAACAATTAAAATCGAAACGTTGCTGCATCATATTACAGTGTTAACAACTAAATATAACACTATTAGCGAATTAGCATCTTCATTAAAGAGCAAGCTAACGAATGCACACAACGAACATTGCCTAAAAGTATTGCGACAATTAGCTTCAAGACTTGAGTCAATAAGCGTTCGTCGTAGTTTCAAATTAACCATTCCAAAAAACCCATACTTTCCTGTCGAGTTTGACCAAAATCAACTCCAGGATTTGAATGAATCAAAGCCAGTAATTGACACTGAAAATTCAGAACAGGAGTGCTCTGATTCTGATAACAATACACCAGATAGTCCAAAAATAAAAAGCCTAACAATGACGCAGACAAAAATTGATTTCATTAGAACAGCATCCACCATATTATCTGAGTATGATGGCAAACCTGAAAATCTGCAAAGTTTCATAGACGCATTAAGTCTACTAGATACACTTAAAGGTGATCATGAAGCAACAGCAATCAGTTTAATTAAAACAAAACTGAAAGGTCATGCAAGAAATTTAATTAGCGATGAGAATACAATCACTCAAATTATTGCTAAACTAGCAAGATCAGTAAAAGGAGAATCGGTTGAAGTACTATCAGCCAATCTCCTAAACTTGCAACAAAAAAATAAGACAGCAAACATTTATACGCAAGAAGTAGAGCAACTAACAAAAGCTTTAGCTGGCGCGTACATCAACGATGGCCTAAATTCTGAATTAGCCACCAAATACAGCACAAATCAAGCTGTAAAAGCAATGACTAAAAAATTTCAGCCTGTATTAGATGACACGGGCGCATAGGTTAACCGTAGAATACGTCTGTTTGTGCAACAAAAATTATGAAAGTCAACATAGTATTTATATGATTTGAAATATAAATATATTAGGCATTTAAAAAAGCTGAAATGCATTTTTATGCCTTACATAGCAAAAAGCGTTTATAAAAATTGTTCAATCTTTTATTAAAAGTTTTTTATTATTGTATATTGAATTTAAACAATTTTATTAAAAATAGTTCTTAAAACTAAATTATTTTTGTTTTATGATGAATATGTGATTTTTGATATGATTGGTTTGTGGAAAGAAAAGTAAGAAATGTAATTAATTAATAAAACAAACAAACAAAACACAAAACACATCAAAAAAGAAATAGTGCCAGCGATAGTATTGTCTGATAGTTCCATCGATTGTTTGCTGAGCTGAGACGCATAGTGCAAGTGAAACAAATCAATATGCACATGCTATCAGCTATCGCACTCGCTCACACTTATTGCTTACATCACTAATACTAATATACACAAGAAACACACATTTGAAAAAATCTAATTATGACCAAACTTCTTAATGAAATTTCACCACTTAAAAGATATCAATCATGACCGCATATATATCAAACGAAAGGAAATCGAGTCTATTTTATATTGAGAAAAAATTAAACAAATTCATCAGGGAGTTTTTAAGCAATTTGCAATTAAAAAAAAAGTAATGATTTTTGCACTGGTTTTTTGCCTTAAAAAGTTATAAATTTGGCAAAAGTATATAAAATTTGAATGTAGGAATGTTTGTTTAGGTTAGGTTAGGTTAGAGCGGTAGTGGGCAGGTGAGAGACCCTTCCACTCACTTAGGCCAATTGTTGGCCCATTGTGATGCCGCGATGGACTGCGTCCACAACTCCGTCTACCCGAGAACAGGGTGTGTGATACTATTTGAGAGGGCGTGGTTCCAGCCCGAAGCATGAATAAAGGAGAGAATACTCTTGGGGGTGGTGTTCGCTATCTCTGAGAGGTCTGTTAGGAAATAGGAACCGAGAAAGCGATTTCTATTTTTGCAGAGTGCAGGACAGTCGCAGAAAAGATGGGAAACAGTTTCCTCCTCTTCCTCGTCCCGACAACTTCTGCAGAAATCGTTAGAAGGGGCTAGTAGTCTCGCTGCATGAGATCCCACTAGCCAGTGCCCCGTAACAGCCCTCACTACGGAGGCACAACCTGATCTATTTAGGTGGATTAGGCTTGAAGAGCGCTTTTTACAGCGCGTTGGCCATGTCTGTCTGGCTATATTGCATCTACCGGTGGTGTGTTGCCACCTTTTATTTGCTTCGCGTTCGAAATGCTCGCGAATCTTAAGTTTACAGCTGGCCATGGGCATGCCCAAACCCTCCTTATCCGAGAGGAGAGGCATGGTAGTACCATGTCTTGCCAGCTCATCCGCCCTACAATTGCCCTCGATGCCTTTGTGACCGGGCACCCATATGAGGTAGAGATCGAACTGCTCTGCCATCTCTTGCAGAGATTTGCGGCAGTTTGTGACGGATATCGAGTTCGACGATATCGCGTTGAGCGATTTGATAGCTGCTTGGCTATCAGAAAAGATGCAGATTTTGGCTGCAGAGCGTTCAATTCCTTGTAAGGATTTGAGCGCTTCTTGTATAGCGGTGATTTCTGCCTGGAAAACACTGCAATGGTCAGGTATATTAAAGGAATTATTTATGGACAGTTCTTCGCAGAAGACACCTCCCCCTACCCGGTTGTCTAGCTTTGAACCGTCCGTAAAAATTCTAATTGAGCCTGTCGGCCCTGGTATCCCTTCTCTCCACTCTTCCCTCGATGGGATAATTGAGTGGAAAGAAGTATTAAGAAACTCCTGAGGGCAGCAGTAGTCAGTTGCTGGGGGAAGAAGCGAGTTTCCATTGAGAATGCTTGAGTGACCGTGTGTCTGTGCGGTCCACTGGTTTGTTTCCCCTCATGCGAAGTGCTGAGAGGGTTGCTACTAGTTTGCCCATCTGGTCGATAGGCAAAAGATTGAGTATATTATCGAGAGCCTCGTTAGGGGTTGTTCTGAGGGCTCCAGTGGCGGTCAGTCCTGCAGCGCGCTGCACCTTGCCTAGCAAGCGAACTGACTTTTTCTTTGAGAGTGTTGGCCACCATACTGATACTCCGTACAGTAGGATTGGCCGAATGATGGCCGTGTACAGCCACAGAGTTATGTGGGGGCCATGCCCCATTTCAG
This sequence comes from Scaptomyza montana, assembly GCA_018904305.1. Classification (NCBI taxonomy): domain Eukaryota; kingdom Metazoa; phylum Arthropoda; class Insecta; order Diptera; family Drosophilidae; genus Scaptomyza; species Scaptomyza montana. The sequence goes on along the minus strand of JAEIGR010000096.1, from coordinate 412,784 downwards.
TCCGATCGACTTTCTGCACGTGTAAAGAGCAACTAGGGCTTTCCTAACACGCTCTTCGGTGTTAAGATTCCAGTCCAGTTTGCTGTCTAAAGTGAGCCCTAAGTATTTGGCTGATTTGCTGAAGGTTAGTTCCACCCCGTCAAGGGTGGGCGGCCTAAGATTCGGGATTTTATATTTCCTAGTAAAGAGGACAAGATCAGTCTTCGCTGGGTTCAGTCCAAGTCCGTTTTCTTTGCCCAAGTGGACAGAGTGCGAAGCACTACGGTCATGCGTTCGCACAGGGTTTGGGGGAATTTTCCCGAGAAAACAATCGCAACGTCATCCGCATAGGCAATCACCCTGCAGCCACCTCCCTCAATGGAGCGCAGCAGAGAATTTACTGCCACGTTCCAAAGGAGGAGAGAGAACTCCACCTTGAGGGGTGCCTCTGCAGACGGACCTGGAGATTGTCGTGGAACCGAGAGTTGACCTGACGATCCTGCGTCTTAGCAGTTGATCGATCAGATGCACAGCACGGTGCCCGACACCCAAATCCGTTAGCGCCTCTGTGATTGCCTCTGGGTTGACGTTGTTGAAAGCACCCTCTATGTCAAGGAAGGCGACTAGAGAATAATCCTTCTGGTGAAGCGATTTTTCCACTGTGGAGATTACAGCATGAAGTGCTGTTTCCGTGGATTTGCCTTTTGATACGCATGTTGCGCACGGGAGAATTGATGTGTCGGTATCGAATTCCTTAAGTGAAGGCCCAGCACCCTTTCAAAGGTCTTGAGTAGAAAGGATGTTAGGCTTATTGGACGAAAGTCCTTGGGAGTTGTGTGGGAGGCTTTGCCCGCCTTTGGAATGAAGACGACTTTGGATTCAAGCCAGGGCTTTGGGATGAGTCCCGTCGTCCAGACTCCAGTGAAAATTTGTAGGAGCCAGTTTAAGGCAGTCTCACCTGCATGCTGCAGTTGGGCTGGAAAGATGCCGTCTGGCCCTGGGGATTTGATGGGCATGAAGCTGTTGATAGCCCATGAGATTAATTCTTTAGTCAGGAAGTTTGTGGAAGGTCTGTCCATATGAACCCCTGTGTTTGTCTGTGGGATTGCTACTGCTGAGCAGCCCGGAAAATGAGTTTCCATCAAGAGTTCTAAGGACTCAGAGCTGGACGAAGTCCATGAGCCATCTGGTTTTTTGAGAAAACCTACCGATGGGGTGGTTTGAGAAAGAACTTTTCTGAGCCTTGCGGCCTCTGTGGTACTTTCAACATTAGAGCAGAATGTCTGCCATGAGGAGCGTTTAGCTTGTCTGAGTGCCTTCTTATAGGAGGCGAGGCTGGTTTTGTAGAGACTCCATGACTGGTCATCTCCGAGAGACCTAGCTTTATTAAAAAGCTTGCGCAATGTCTTACGCAGCTCACCCAGTTGGGGAGACCACCATGGTGGCTTAGTCTTACCTCTGGGTTTGCTACGGGGCACGACTCGTTTAGGGCGGACTCGCATGCCTCCGTAAGCTTTTTTTATAAGTAGGTCTGTGGTTTCAGTAGTGGGGTTTCCCAGTGGGGGGACTCAGGGACGAGAGTGTTTAAGTGATTTTTGAAAGTGGACCAGTTTGTACGTCAAACATTCTGGTGCCATTTGGGCTTGGGTACGTCGAACGAAAAGACTATTTCGATGTATCTATGGTCTGAGAAGGAGTGCTCGTCTAGTACTCTCCATCTTGTTAGTTTGCTACAGAGGGAGGTTGAGACTAGCGTAATATCTAGTACTTCTTCCCTGTTCTTTGTAATGAAGGTTGGGTCGTAGCCCGTATTACAAATCATGAGGTTAGTGGACAGAATGTAGTTAAAAAGCAACTCACCCCGTTCATTTGTGTCAGTGCTTCCCCACTGATGATGATGGGCGTTGGCGTCACACCCAATTATGAGGTCGGTGTGCGTGGTTTCGCTGTCGGTCACCAACCCTTGCAGGAGTGGATGTGGGAATGGCCCTTGGTGGTCATGGGCCAAGTATGTTGAGCAAACTCTCACATTCCCAGCCTTCAACTCCAGGCAGACAGCTGTGTTGTCTCCATCGCTGTAGTTAGGGAGCAAAAATATATTTAGGTGTTCTTTTGCTAGAATGCAGGTACGAATTTTACCTTTATTTTGAGCTACTATTAGCTTATAGTCTTTGGTCCCCAGTCCAGTCACCTTGCCACCACAGACCCAAGGTTCCTGGATGAGGACAACGTCTGCTCCACATTGGCTTATGCGGAGCAGCAGAGCGGCCGCCGCCGCTTTGCAGTGGTGGAGGTTAATCTGAAGAAGTCTTAGTGACATCTTCAGACCGACGCTCCACCACTGTCCTGTTCGCTTCCTCGTCCGTGTCATCCAAGTCAAGGGACTCTTCACTGAAGCTCGCTAGCTTGGCCATGTCATGGGCCAATTCAAAGCCCTCTGAGTGGTAGCCGGCCTCCTTCCCATCTGCCGGCTCCATACCAAGGTCTTGACGGGGGCACCATTGTCTGTGGTACCCACTGCTACAGGCCGGTTGACACAATTGTCTGTAGTGTCAACCGGTTTATCAGGGAGCTCCTCGTCTGCTGCCGAGAGCTTGTTGGTGTCGGTTTTATAGACGCGGATAGCTACGGTTTTGAAGCAGTAGTAAGCCGCGCCATCCGAACCCGCAAGTGCCTCCGCCGATCTCTCGTTGATTATGAGGATCACCTGCCTCGAGTTGCCTTCTGGCTCGTCGACTTTGGCGACCCTCAATCAGCTGTGTCAAGCGTGGGATTGCTCAGCTGGAAGATTTTCAGGACCTTTTCGGGGTCCTCGGGCTTGGCAGAAACCCATACCCTGGCGCGAGGTCTACTGGGCACATCCTTCCAGTCCACCGCCTCCAGTTTCGCGCCAGGGTAGATCTCTCCCAGCATTGCAACCGCCTTCTTATACAGCCCGGCAGATCGCTCATCCTCACAAGCTATTGCTTTAATGTTGCCCTGATGCCAGCCTGCATCAGAGCAACGGGGGGGACCCATGAATTCTGTCATGAGGTCGACGAACCTGTCCTGCAGCTCATTTTCGATAATCCCCCACCGATTCCTGGGGATATGACCCTCATTGTGGCCCCTGTCAAGGACCCCAATGACAATTTTCTCGCTTGTGGCTTCGGCGAAAGATTTCGTCAACGGCTGCGGACGAGGTGGAGGAGGTCTAATCCGCTTTGCTTGCGGGACCGAATCCTCAACGGACCGCTGGCGTTTCTGCTTGGACTTGGCAGAGGACGCAGGGGGGGCTGGCTTGAAGTTTGGGATGATTTTTCTGGCCCACTCCACTAGTCGGACCTCATCCGGTGATGCGGGCTGAGCGGACAGACTTTTTCCGAGAATGTCGGCTGCGCGCCTACGGTCCTGGAAGGACGCTTTGACTCCCTCAGGAGCAACGGATTTTGTGGTGTTGCCCGTTGGCACTACCGTCCTGGGTGCCGAGTTGGCAACCTTTGGTTGCACACCACTTGCACCAGGAGCGGAGCTGGGCAGACCACCGAAGTGGGATGACGGCTGGCTTGGCCGTTTTCCACTTATGCCGCTGGTGGGCTTGTGGACGTCTGCTGGCTTACCAGACGTGGGGGTGTTTCCACCGACAGAGGGATTGGCTTGTCCCCCCGGGTTTGAGAGTGTCCCGGTCACTGTGTTTTTGCTTTTGTTAAGATTTGATTTCATATTAGAATCCCACGAGTAGACGGGAAGGACGGTCACCCGCGACATAGCCCGTGTATCGCGGGAAGCCTAATTTAAACTGGAGGTCGGCAGGTATCCAGAGTTCGCAAAGTAGAGACCGAGCACCCCCTCGGCCACGAATCCCTCGGCACAATGCTGTTCCACCTTGGATTGGGGTAATTTTATAGAGTTTTCTTCTCTCGCCCGACTACAATTGGTCAGCACCCTTGGCAGAGACATGACCGTACCAAGGATCTGCTTCCAGCCGCCCTCGCGTGGAGAGTATAGTCGCACTACCAATTGTGAGCCGCAAGGACGGAGCGCACGGCATCAACGTACACACAAATTGTCAGTATGCATGGACGTGTGATGTCAGTACGCTTTATCCCCTTGTTGCTCCAATCGGCTGACGGCCAATGTTTGTTTAACTTATCTCAACTTATATTCCAAAACTCTAAAGTAATTGATGAATTATTGAGAGCGCTAGACCAATTTAAAGTCTTCAAAATGATGCAAAAATATACATATTTTTGGTTTCAATTTTTTAATAGAAAATGTAATCAATACATATATTAATATACATTTATTGAAAGCTTGAAGCCTTGGCTTTTAAATGAAACTAATTTGAGGAAAATTGATCCATTAGTTCATGAGCAATAAGCGATTTTGTGAACCTCTCTTATTACAACAACAACTTTTTTGTGTTGAGACTTCATTATCGTAAGGTAAGACGTATTCTACGTCAAAATTGTGCTATTGATAGAGTAAAACTCATCATGCAGGCAGGGACATTTAACAACATGAATGATGCTATTTCAAAATTTGTCGACAGTTGCACTGAAGCAACTGGGAACACCAACACTGTTCTATTTTACCAAAATTACTCTCAACGTGGCGGAATCCGCGGTAGAGGTAATTACAGAGGCCGACCTTACAACAGGGGCGGTCTCAGGTACAATAACAACAACGGCAACAGATACAACAATAGCAGAGGAAACTCTCGAGGCGGCTCGTACAGAGGCGGCTCGTACAGAGGCAACCAAAATAGAGGCCCTGAACAACAAAACCTGGTCCGAGTTACACAAAGTAACTCGGAAAACCAGCAAACCCCCCTTGAGCAACCAGCAGTAAACATACTAACTATAAATCTAAGTCTCAGCAGTATAATTAAAATCAAAAATCATGAAAATAGTAAACCACTTACACTTTTGATAGATACAGGAGCAAATGTCTCAATATTGAAAAACAATAATATAGATACAAATAGTAACCAAAATTTCAAAACTAATATATCTGGAATTGGCCAGGGAACAATACAGTCAATGGGACAAGCCCCAATTGACCTCCTTTTCGATTATTTCATAATCAACCACGATTTCACAGTAGTTCAAACTGAATTTCCCATACCATGCGATGGAATTCTTGGACTAGACTTTATAAGAAAATTTAATTGCATAATAGACTACCAAAATGATGAATTCATCATGAAACCAGGAAATTTAAACTAACAAATACATGTACCACTATCACACAATGATATTGATAATTCAATATTATTACCAGCAAGATCAGAAGTCATGAGAAAAATCATGCTTCTGACTAGCGAAAATTCTGTATTAATACCAAACCAGGAAATACACCCTGGGGTAATAATAGCAAACAGTATTGTTGAAAGTAATAGTGCAATAGTCCGCATTCTAAATACAACCAATAAAAACATACAAATTCAAAATCCAAATATTAAATTCGAATCACTAGAACAATATGAAATTAAAACAAGTACAGAGAAACAAACCAACAGATCTTATGAAGTCATCAATAAACTAACCTTCCCAGACCAATTCAGAACAAAGTTAACTGAATTATGTACCAAATACAGTGACATATTTGGTCTTGATTCAGAACCCATATCATGTAATAATTTTTATAAGCAAAAATTGAGATTAGCAGATAGGACTCCCGTCTACATAAAAAATTATAGAAATGCTGAAACAGAAAAACCAGAAATAAACAGACAGGTCGAAAAATTAATAAAAGATGGTATAGTTGAGCCATCAATTTCTGAATATAATAGCCCACTTCTCTAGGTACCCAAGAAATCTCTCCCAAATTCAAATGCGAAAAAATGGCGTTTAGTAGTTGATTTTCGCCAAATAAATAAAAAACTTCTGGCAGATAAATACCCACTGCCAAGAATGGAAGAAATCTTACACCAATTAGGACGAGCACAATATTTTTCATGTCTCGATCTCATCATCTCACCAAATAGAACTAGATGAGAAATCTAGAAATGTAACATCATTTTCAACGAACTCCGGTTCTTATCGCTTCACGCGATAACCATATGGTCTTAAGGTAGCACCAAACTCATTTATGCGAATGATGACACTCGCATTTTCTGGCCTTGAGCCATCCCAAGCATTTCTCTACATGAATGACTTAGTAGTCATTGGCTGTTCAGAACAGCACATGTTTAAAAGTTTGTCAAATATTTTATTTATTCATAACTTCGCACAACACTCACGTCATTTGACCAGATTGTGCAAAAAGAATGTCCAATTCAAATGGACAAAAGAATGCGAAGACGCATTCAAATACTTAAAAAAGGCATTAATGAAGCCTACATTGTTACAATACCCTGACTTCAGCAAAGAATTTTGCATAACCACGAATGCAAGTAAACATGCATGTGGTGCAGTACTAACTCAAGAGTACAACGGTATGCAATTGCCAATTGCATTCGCTTCAAGAGCTTTCACACAGGGAGAAAGCAATAAATCAACTACAGAGCAGGAATTAGCTGCAATACACTGGGCAATAAAAAATTTTAGACCATACGTTTATGGAAGGCATTTCTTAGTAAAAACAGACCATAGACCTTTAACCTACCTTTTTCGATGAAAAATCCTACTTCAAAATTGACTAGAATGAGACTAGATTTAGAAGAATATCAATTCACAGTAGAATACCTCAAGGGGAAGGATAATCACATTGCAGATGCATTATCAAAAATAAAAGTAGAAACTTTTATAGAAATGAACAGAAATATAATGATGGTCCAAACAAGGTCATCAAAAAGACAGGAAAACATCTGCGCAGATGAAAAACAAAAATTGCCAAAAGAAGCAAAAGAGAGAAAAGAGCCCAATGTCTATGAAGTCGTTAGCAATAATGACGCAAGGAAATTTGTGAAAATAAAATTCGATAAAAATAATTGTTTGCTAAAGAAAGGAAAACGAATTATTTCACGATTCCCAGTTAATAATTTTTACTCTAATGAAAAATTCGATTTAGGTCAATTTTTTCAAATGCTTAATTCAGAAGCCGGAATACATAAAATCGTTAACTTACAGATGTCACCAAGTGAACAAATTTTCGGATTTGTATCACTTAATGAATTTAAAAACATAGTGGCGCATAGTTAATTTTGGCTATGCCAAGACTATGATACCCTTCACACAGCCAAATCAATGCACCCCCCTCTTATGTTTCTGTGCAGTTGTTGGTAATTTTTCGCTAATATTTTTACTCTTGAGCATCATTTACTTGTTCGTGTGCAACAACAACAATTTGACATGTAGGTACTTGAAAGTGCACGACAGAGACAACAATTGATAGTACGATATGGTAAATTTGAATGGTGGCTATGTCGTAGAATGCTCCGATCGAAATGAAATTTCATAGTGAACATACCCGACATGATCTAAGCAATCTGTGAAAGTTTCATCAAGATCGGTTCAGCAGTTTGGCCGGAAATCGTGTTGATATGGTAAATTTGTATGGTAGCTATGTCGTAGAATGCTCCGATCGGGATGAAATTTCATAGTGAACAAACCCGACATGATCTAAGCAATCTGTGAAAGTTTCATCAAGATCGGTTCAGCAGTTTGGCCGGAAATCGTGTTGAAACAGACAGACGGACAGACGGACAGACGGACAGACTGACAGACGGACAGACGGACAGACGGACAGACGGACGGACAGACGGAAATCAATTCCTGAGCTCGTCCTGATCATTTTGATATATAGTTTATGGGGTCTCCCATCATTCCTTTAAGGTGTTACAGATTCATGACAAAGTCAATATACCCTGATTCACATGTGAAGGGTATAAATATGGGCAATAAATATTTGAAAATAAAAGTAGCGCTACTACAAAAGGTGATAAAAATAGACAAAAATGACGAAAATCAAATAAAGGCAATCCTGTCCAAATACCATGACGATCCTATAGAAGGTGGCCATACAGGGATTACGCGAACCCTGTTAAAAATTAAGAAATACTACCACTGGCCCCAAATGACAAAGACTATAACAAAGTATGTGAAAACTTGTCTAAAATGCCAACAAGCAAAAACGACAACACATACAAAAGCACCCATGATTAGAACAGGCACACCAAGTACAGCTTTTGACACTGTTTTAATAGATACCATTGGTCCATTACCTCGTACAGAGAATGGCAATGAGTATGCAATCACAATTATATGTGATCTCACTAAATATTTAGTTACAATACCAGTAGCTGATAAAAGTGCAAAAACAGTAGCCAAAGCAATATTTGAATTTTTTGTACTAAAGTACGGTCCTATGAAGACGTTCATAACGGACATGGGCACTGAATACAAAAACTCACTAATAAATGACTTGTGCAAGTATATGAATATAAGTAATATACACTCAACAGCACACCACCACCAGACTTTAGGAACAGTTGAAAGAAGTCATCGAACATTTAATGAATTTATTTATTTATTTATTTATTTATTTATTTATTTATTGTCAGCTAAGAGCAGCTGACATTAAAATGAAATCAAAATTAATTTAAATTAAAAAATAGTTAAAATAATTTAAAATAAAAATATAGATTAATATATAAATCTGAAAATATAATCAAAAGTTAACGTTAAAGCTCTGGGAAATTCAATAAAAATTGAGTAGTCCAACATTTGTTGCGAGGATTGGGAAAAACCCAGAAAAACCCAATCAGACCAGCATTTGATTAGTGGTTTGTGGTTACGATTAGATAAAGCAAAAAGGATCGATCTTTTTAGTACTGGAGATGAGGCCTCCAAGGAGACAAGAGAATAAAGTTTGTTATAGTCAGAACATATAACACGAAATGGTTCATGAATTAAATAGTTGCTGAAGCAACGATCAAGGCTAAGGGGTAAAAAGTTACGTGAAGATCTAATTGGGACATTAAATTTAATTCGACTCAAAAGAACTGATGAGTCGATTTCACCATTAAGTAAGTTAGTAATAAATAATACTCCATGCATAGTTCTACGGTTTAACAGGGAGGGAAGATTAATCAAAAGGAGTCTACTTGAATACGGGGGTAAGTCTACTCCAGGAACCCAGTTAAAACTTCTAAGGGCAAATAGAAGAAATTTCTTCTGCACAGATTCAATTCTATCCTGGTGAATCGAGTATTGTGGGGACCACACACAAGATCCATACTCCAGGATGGGACGTACTAGGGATGTATAAAGCGTTTTAGTGGTGTAGGGATCGTTAAACTCTTTCGACCACCGCTTGATGAAGCCAAAGACATTAATGGCCTTATTAACCATAGAAGAAATATGAGAGTCAAACTTTAGCTTAGGATCAAGAATAATGCCTAAATCTTTAATTTCAAACACGCGGTCAAGTGGTGAAGCATCAAGCAAGTAGTGAGCAGTATGAGGGGTACTTCTACAAAAAGACATGACTTTACATTTTGAACAGTTTAAATTGAGTAAGTTAAAACGACACCAGGCCGACAGCGCACATAAATCCGACTGTAGTAAGTTGCACAGAGAAGCATCATTGTAGGTGAAACATAGTTTTACATCATCAGCAAACATATAAACAAAAGAGTTAGTAATAACAGCTGGAAGATCGTTAATAAACAAATTAAATAGCAAAGGACCAAGGTGACTACCTTGGGGAACACCAGAGGTAACTAAAATAGGTTTAGATACAGACGACTTAAAAACAACTTTTTTGTGTTCGGCCACACAAGTACTCCGAAAGCCACAATACGAGTTTTGATGGAAATCCAATAATTTATAATTTTTGAAGCAACAGAGAATGACTAACAGAATCAAATGCCTTACTAAAATCGGTGTAAACAACGTCAGTTTGCATTTTTTCCTGAAACCCTTTGATAACAAGCGAAGTGAATTCAAGAAGGTTAGTGGTAGTAGATCTACGCCTAACAAAACCGTGTTGATAAGGCGATATAATTGAACTACATGTGTGTTGCAGTTGAGAACATATTATTTTTTCAAAGACTTTAGGAATGGCGGACAACTTGGATATGCCTCTATAATTTTTAACGTTAGACTTAGAAGAATTTTTATGGAGTGGAATAATAAAAGATTCCTTCCATATAGCAGGAAACACTGTTGAGTCAACCGACAAGTTAAATAATTTATGTAAGGGTTTACAAAGTGAATCCGCACAGTATCTAAGTATACAACCTGGCACTCCATCAGGACCAGGCAGATAGCCTGGTTTGGTACAGTTAAGGTCACTTAGAAGCGTACACTCAGTTATAACTGGGATATATATGCAATTTGACGATTGAACTCGAAAAGGATAGGAATTACTGCAACTATGTAAATTCGTTGAATATACTGATTGAAAATACTCAGCAAATAGATCGGCTACTGCCTGATCAGGAACTTGCTTTTGTATCATCTAGGTATACTGAGGATGGCAAGCAAGAAGACTTACGTTTAGAGTTAACAAATTTATAAAACTGTTTAGGGTCACGTGAAAAGTTTAGTCTACAACGATTAAGATAATTATTATAACAAGATGTGTTAACAGAAAGAAAACTAGATTTTGCTACTAAATACGAAGATAAATCTAACGTAGTTCCCGATTTTTAAATTTTTTATATGCTCTTGTCTTCGCGTTTTTCAATTTCGATAGTTCCCTCGTAAACCAAGGTGGTTTATTATCACTTGAAGGACAAGTGAGGGGAACACAAATATCCAAAAGCGAATTCAAGGTCCTATAAAATATGGCAATGGCAGTTTCTATATCACTACAAGAATAAAGGCGAGACCAATTAGTATGTTGAAGAAGATAATTTAATTTAGTAAAATTAGTTTTACGAAAGCAACGGGTTTTTAATGTATTATTAGATATTGAACTAGGGTTAAGAATTTCGATGGATAGTTCTAAGGTTGGATGGTAGGTATCTTCCGGAAGCACTAGAGGGGGTATTCTACAAGCATTACTGCAATCTGAGTCAGAAACAAATATTAAGTCCAACATTCTACCACTACAGTTCATATATTTCGATTGACAAAGATGATTGGGACGTATGGTTGAATTACTTCACCTATTGTTTCAATACAACTCCGTCGACAGTACATGAATACTGTCCATGCGAGCTTGTCTTTGGAAAACCTCCAAGACAATTGGCAGAATTTAATAGATTAGCTAGAATAGATCCAATATACAACATAGATGATTATGCTAAAGAATTTAATTTTAGACTAGAAATTGCTTACAAAAGAGCAAAAACAATGATAGACATAGAAAAACAAAAAGAAAATTAGAATATGATAAAAAAGTTAATGATATAAAACTAGAAATAGGAACATTAATCATGTTAAAGAAAGAAACAACTCATAAGCTAGAAAGTAAATATTCAGGACCATACAAAGTTATAAGCATAGAAGATAGAAATAATATAAAAATAGACGTAGGAAAGAAAAAAACACAAATCGTGAACAAAAATAGAATTAAAATATTAAACACATAGGTTAGCGCAAGTACAGTCTAATATTTTATATAATACAAACAACATATTTCTAAGAGTATAAAAAGTTTTTAATTTTACAATAAAAAAAAAAAAAAAAAAATTTTATAAAAAGAAAACTAATTCAAAAATTCTTTAATACAAACATGTAACAATATAATTAATTAACCATATATAAATATATATTATAAAACTAGACATAAATACACTTTCAAAATAACTTCATTGTATTACGTTATTTTTTAAAAGGAGGGAGATGTAGTATACACATATATCCACATTGTTCAAATACAATAAACAGCAACACTTTGTTGTTGTCTAAACATAAAATCGAGCAACGACACTTTATCGTTGCATAAACAATAAGCCAAGCACCCAGTGCTGGTAACATGATCGCGTAAGAATGCAACGCGCACAACGATGCCGCGTCAGCGTTCTCACGCTTAGACCATTTACTATACATATGTGTATGATCTCGCTCTCTTTTAATTATATACAAAACTATGTACGGCTCTCGCGCTGACTTCTCTGCCGAAGCAGTGGCCAGCCTTAAGTTCAGAATTAATATTTAAGATTCATTCAATAAAGTGCCTTTTGGTCATGCAGTCAAAGTGTTGAAATGTAATTATTTCACTATCAATGTCGAGGATACTTTAAACGATATTTCACTAGCTTGAAGACTGTGGAAAAAAGTTGCAAACATCCGGACGGACGGACGGACGGACGGACATTCCACAAAGATCTGCAGCAAAAATTTGTATTCCACGCCCACCCAATTTGCCCCCAGCCCCCCCTTTCCAAACCTTTTACAAACTTTAAGCTAGAGTCACCAAATTAGGTATGAAGATAGCCATTCACATTCCACAAATATCTGCAGCAAAAATTTGGATAACACACCCACCCAACCAGATCCTAGCCCCCTTTCCACACTTTTTACAAACTTCGAGCTAGATTTACCAAATTTGCTATCAATTGACATTCCACAAAGATCTGCATCGAAGTTTGGATTTCGCACCCACCCATACCGCCCCAGCCCCCCTTTCATCACATATTACAAACTTTGAGATAGAGTCACCAAATTTGGTAGACTTGCTGACACTCAGTTCAAGCCATCAAATACATTTGTAAATAAATAATTTAAGGATCGGACCAAGCTACATTTGGCGTCGGAGACGCAGATGATAAAGTAAAAAACTACGTGAATGGCCGTTACATCAGTGCATCTGAAGCTGCTTGGCGAATATTTGATTTCCCGATCCACGAGCGCCCTTTTTACAGTCTTACAGTTAGCTGTCCAGCCATAAAAGCCGATTTATAACAAAGTTTTGATACAAATAGAAAATAGATTGTTGCAATTAAATGACAAAAGTCTAAATGATTTTGGATTATCTTCTTTGGTTCGTACAGAAAACAATGTTGAAGATACATTGGCACATCACTACGATACAAATGATTTGACCATTTTCACCACTGAAAACCTACCAAAATTAGTCCCAGATCAAAAACAAACTTTTGAGACTATAGTCGACAGCGTGAATAATGACAAACCAAAAATTTTTTCTTGGATGCGCCAGGTGGAACAGGAAAGACGTTTCTTGCTAATTTGATACTTGCTAAGGTCAGAGAATCAGGGAAAACAGCAATAGCAGTTGCTTCCTCCGGAATTGCTGCAACTCTCTTGAGAGGTGGCAAAACTGCTTATTCTACTTTTAAACTTCCGCTGTCTGTTAATAATGAGCAACAATATAAATAACTACAAGACACCTCATTAGTTATGTGGGGCGAAAGCACGATGAGCCATAGAGCACATATAGAGGCCGTGAACAGAACCTAAAAAGACCTCAGGAACTCCTCTGCAGTTATGGGCGGGATTACTTTTGTATTTGCTGGAGATTTCCGACAGACTCTCCCCGTTATTAATAGAGGGACGCGAGCAGATATCATCAAATCATGCTTGTAACCGTCTCCCTTATGGACTTCCATTGACTTCAATTTAAATATTAAAATTGAGGACGAATATGAGAGCTCATCTTCATGGAAGTGACAATGATTTCCCACAACAGCTGCTAAAACTTGGGGAAGGAATTTTCCCTGCTCCAAATTTAAGCGGATATAGTGACATTATTCTAGATGAGTCTCTTGGCCAAATACTCCATAATTTGGAAAATTTAATAGATGCAGTATACCCTGATATCGAGAATTTGCACGAAAAGGACTTTCATTGGTTGTGCTCTAGGGCAATAATGTCACCAAAGAATGATGCTGTCAACGAAATAAACAATCTTATCGTTCAAAAAGTCAGCGGTCAGATAAAAAATTACAAGTCTATAGACACTGTAACTAATATTGAAGATACAGCTCATTATCCACAGGAGTTTTAGAATTCCTTGAACCCTTCTGGATTACCACCACACGAATTGACGTTAAAAATTTGAATTCCAATCATGCTGTTGAGAAATTTAAGCATTCCAAGCATTTGCAATGGGACGAGGTTGCTTATTAAGGAGTTAAAGGAAAATTTAATTGTAGCGACTATTATGACCGGTCCAGCAGCTGGTCAACTAGCTCATATACCGATGATCCCAACTGATTTGCCAATCCCATTTAAACGGCTTTAATTTGCGGTTAAAACATCTTTCGCATTAACAATTAACTAGTCCCAAGGTCAAACCTTCGAATTAGTTGGGATTGATCTGCGAAAGAAATGTTTTACTCATGGTCAATTATACGTTGGCCTATCGCGGGTTAAAACCCCTGAAAATCAATTTATTTTGCTGCCACAAAATAAACCACATCAAATATTTTAAACAGGAAGGCTCTTACTCAATTAATTAAATGGCTTTTGTTTTGCGTTTATGGCCTTTTAACAATTTGTATAAGTAAAAATAAAAACAAGTGGAAACTTTGCATTCGGACGCAACCGACTGAGGTATACTCGTTACCAGTTTTAAAACCGGTAAAAACAGGCCTGATTGAAAAGGGGTACGCTGCCTTAAAGATTATCCGTTGCACATGGGGATGCCAACAGCTTTCTTCCTTCCAAATTGGGTGACTCTAGCTCAAAGTTTGTATAAGGTGAGGAAAGAGGGGGGGAGGCTGGGGGCGGTATGGATGGGTGTGGAATCCAAATTTTTGATGCTGATCTTTGTGGAATGTCCATTGCTATCTACATACCAAATTTGGTGACTCTAGCGCAAAGTTTGTAAAAAAAGAGGAAAGGGGGGCTGGGGGCGGTATGGCTGGGTGTGGCATCCAAATTTTTGATAGGATCTCTGTGGAATGTCAATTGCTATCTTCATACCAAATTTGGTGACTCTAGCTCAAAGTTTGTAAAAGGTTGGGAAAGGGGTGCGAAAGGGGTGGGCGTGGCATATTGATTCATATTTTTGGGGGTCGTTGCCAGCTATCTTCCTAATAAATTTGGAATATCTAGCTGTAAGGATGTGCGAAATATGTGGATATATCGGTTTTGAGTTATCGAATAGATCGATTTACCAGCCCACCAGTTATCGTAGAAACCCCTTCTTGACTATTTAATTTACTATCCCATAGATAATGATAATTGGAAAGTTTCAAGTCTCTAGCTTGAAGGGTGTGGAAAAAAGTTGCGAACATACAGACGGACGGACGGACAGACGGACGGACGTACGGACACCATAACGGACATTGCACAAACCCAATATACTCTTGACCTTCGGTAACGAGTATAAAAATATTGAAAAATGACAACAACAAAATAAAAGTGAAAAATAATAATAATAATAATTGCAAATGTCGGGGGCTTTGCACGTAGGCTGTAGAGTTGTAGGACTTCTGTTATAGCTGATCGTCGGATTATAAACACGTTGAGGTTAATATATTAAATTGGAAGAATCGAAAAAAGTTAAGAAAACATGTACTCAAGTTTCCACCATGGATATTGCATAAAATTCGGGAGTACGCTGAAAATCGTTAGGAACTAGGAACGGAAGTGTCCATAGGAAGTAGGAGCAATTTCGCGGCGGGTCGCTTTAGAACTCCTTGGTTGGTGAGAACGTCCACCACCCGGACCTTTTTGTCCGAGCCAGGATAAGTGGCCTTGACACGACCTAGACGCCACTCTTTGGCTGGGAGGTTATCTTCTTTTATGATAACCATATCGTCAATTTGGAGATCACGGGTTGGGGACTGCCATTTGTTGCGCTTGTGGAGCTCCTTTAAATATTCTTCTCTCCAGCGCTTGCAAAATTGCTGGTTTAAAGCCTTCAAACGTTGCCATCAGTTAATAATAGACGAAGCAGTCTCATTTATTTCTGGCTCGGATATGGAAAGAAGAGGGCCCCCCGTGAGGAAATGACCAGGAGTAAGCGCTAGGAGATCGCTAGGATCCTCTGACATGGGTGAGATGGGCTTGGAATTAAGACACGCTTCGACCTTGGATAGGAGCGTTGAAAGTTCTTCAAACGTATATTTTGTGGCCGACGTGGATTTGTAGAACAGGGCCTTGAAGCTATTAGCCCCTGCTTCCCAGAGCCCCCATGTGCGGTGCACTTGGAGAGAAAATGCAAGAAACTTTTCGGACGTTAAATCACTGATAGCGTCAAGATGAATCGCTCTTATACTGAAACATACAAAAATGCACACATACCCCTTAATTTCAAAGGGGCCCGCGAAATCCACACCCGTGTGAGTGAATGGCCCGGAGAAAGTGGCTCTATCAACGGGTAGGTCTCCCATAAGTTGCGTTTGGAGTTTCTTACGGTGAATCACGCAAACCTTACAGGAGCTTATCACGGATTTGATTAGAATCTTGAGCTTTGGAATCCAGTATTTGGTGAGTAAATTGCACAAGAAGGCGCGAAAATCGAACTTCATATGGGAGGAGAATCGGATGGCGCTCGTCGTATGTCAAAGCTTCAGAATGACCTAGTCTTCCACATGCTCTCATGATTCCCTTTTGGTCGAGATACGGATTCAGGTTGTAGATGCTGCTTGACCTTGGTATCTTCTTCTTTTGGAGAAGACAGCAGTGCTCTTGGGAGTAACCTGATTGCTGTGTGAGGATTATCAACCTTTCTTGGGAGTTGAACAATTTCTTGCTGGTAAGCTCACTCGGAAAGGAAAGCGCTTTCCCCTGCAGCGCTGAGTGAACCTTAGGATGTAGGCCAAGTCTCGGAGCGCTCTATGGAAACTCGAAAAACGATCAAAGAAATCTAAATCTGAAGGCTTCTGTGTCATGTTGCATTTGATCGCACGTTGTTCAACCGTGGTATCATGAGCGATCTCGACTGGAGTTGGCCACTGATCTCTGGTGTAGCATACAATATATGTCATAAATTAATTTAATAACAACAACACTTTGTTGCTGTTCAAGTGCATGCATAAACTCATATAACAACAACACTTTGTTGCTGTTCAAGTGCACGCTTAAACGCAAAACAGGGCAATGACACTTTGTCATTACAAAAACATTAGGCTAGCACAATTCAAGTGTAAAGCCGCGTTAGCATTCTCATGCTTTGACCACTTGTGGTATATATGTATATACTCTCTCTCTCCCTCAAGTATGTTTAATAATAATACATAATACAGAATGTATTTTTATATACGGCTCCGACGCTGACTTCTCTGCCGAAGCAGCGCCAGGCCTATATAACCCAAATTATAAGCTAAGTAGAGATTATTAAATAAACAACAGTTACAGCACAATAGTTGAGTCTGTCCAATAGTATGTATCATACTTATTGACAGGTAATTTTGGAAGTAGTGCTGACGCCAATTCTGCCAACAAGACTGCTCTACACAGCTCTAATCGTGGAACGGAGATGGTTTTGACTGGAGCCACTCTAGTTTTGGCAGTGACAAGGAACACGGACACGCCATTGTGGTTTTCGACACGAGCGTACAAGGCGCGCTGCAATGCGTCGCAAAACCAATGGAATTGAAGTTCTGATTGGGCACGAAAGGTGATCCATCTTGGAATTCGAATTTTGCCGACATCAGGATACGTCAGGAGAAAATCGTGCCATTTGCGGATATCAGTAGTCAACGATTTATCCCAACCGAGATTTTGGAGCCCAATCTCTTGAATAAAGATTTTCGCACGAATAATGAAAGGTGCAAGCCACCCCGCGGGATCAAATACTAGTTTTGCTGTTTGAGAAAGGAGTTCCCTGCCAGCGAATGCATAAAGTTTTCGCAGTGCTTGCGTCTTCGATTTCCTCGAAATCTTCTCACAATAAGTGAGCCTTTGGGATGTCCCTCAAAACTTCTTTCGAATTTGATGTCCATTTACGGATAGGAAAGCCAGCGCTTTCGAGATCGGATTGTAGTTCCGCAATGGCTGCTACGGCTCGTTGCTTGGAATGCGCTCTGGCCAGAAGATCATCGACATACATGAAACTTGTGATTATTTCACTTGGCAGCGGATATTTGGTCTTCACATCCTCAGCAAGCTGCTGTAAGACCCGAATGGCAAGGAATGGAGCACAATTGACACCGAAAGTGACTGTATTTAATTCATAATCGTGGTTATCCCGGAAGAGAATTCTTTGGAACGGTGTGTGATCTGAATGGACCAGTGTCTGCCGATACATTTTTGTAATGTCAGCATTGAAGACATATCGAAAAAAGCACCACTTGAGAATTTGTACGGTCAAGTCAGACTACAGAATGGGCCCCGGATGAAGGATATCATTCAAACTGCGACCGTTCGATGAGGGATTGGAAGCGTTGAACACGACGCGGACCTTTGTCGTGGTGCTGTCGGGTTTGAAAACTGCATGGTGGGGCAAACAGAAGTTGGTCACTGCATCGTTCGGGCTGACTTGCCGCATGCAGCCTAAAACCAAATATTCTTGAATAACGGAGTCATGTTGCTCCTTGAGGGAAAGCTCTCTCTTTAGACGGCTCTCATTCTTCAGTGCCATGGATCTGGAGTGACCTACTTTGCAATGAACTTGGTCGTGAAATGGAAGCGTCACCACATATCTGCCCTCCGCATTTCTTGTGGTCGTTTCGACAAAGTTCTTCTCAGACTCTTTAAGTGGTCTCACTGGTAGATCCTCCACCTCCCAAAATTTTGTAAGAAGCTGCTCTAGTCGTGACTCGGAATTAACAGAAACGCGCGTGGAGAAGGAAGAGATGGAATTGGGTGTGGTCTTTGAGATCGGGCCGGTAAGTATCCAGCCAAAGACCGTCTTTTGCCCCAACAGACTGACACACACATTAGGACGAGAAGCACCCTAGAGAATGGACGGAAGGATATCCGCCCCTAAAAACACATCAATTTGTGCATTTTGGGAGAATAACGGATCTGCCAGTTGGAAGTCTGGTAAATCCTTTAGTAAGGTTGGAGGAATTGAATTGGAAATTGGAATGACGGGAGATTTCCCGACAATTCTGGAAGCACATATGCCGAAACTTCAACTTGAAGTCTAGGAGACCCAACATGGAAATGGCATAGCTTCCGGGGTTGGGCTGCAACCGCTTGATTGAGCCCTGAGACGTTGACTTCAACCCTTTGGAAGGGCAATTTGATTTTGTCAAACAATCTCTTAGAAATGAAAGTGGCTTCTGAGCCTGAATCTATCAGCGCCCTCGCCGTGAACGTATTGCCCAGATGGATAACAGTTATTAGAGCGGTACCACGTGTATCAGTTGCAAAATAGTTTTGAACGCAGGGTTGGTTCGAAGTGGACTGTATTTGAACTGGATTGTTATTTTGCATTTGAGGAACTGAATTAGCGGTCACTGAAGGAGGGCTGCCCTTATGCAAAAGCGTGTTATGGCGGCCCTTGCACGTGAAGCAATTGCACCTGATAGTTTCCAGCGTTCTATAGCGTTCACCCAGAAAACTATTTAGTTCCCCCCACTTCGGAATTGACGCTTTATCGGTAAGTGGCTGTTCCCACAGTGACAATGTACCCTTTGGTAGTTTGGAAGAGCACAAGAATACAAGAAGGCAGTCCCAATTGTGTGTCGACACATCGGAATGTTCCAAAGCTGTGAGACAACTCTGGATAGTGGTTTGAATTTCTTTGAGAGCGGAACCGGTTTCTACACTGGCAGTCGGCAAGTTGAAAAGTATTTTTAACTGGCTGTTAACCAGAAGTCTCTTGTTCTGGAACCGCTCATATAACGCCTGCCACGCAGAGGCAAAACCGTCATGAGTGAGCGGGGATTTTGATACGATTGCCTTTGCTTCACCTCCAGTTTTTGAATTGAGGTGAAACAATTTTTCGACTGGAGTTAGTCGAGGGTTGTCAATGTAGATAGCCGTAAATAGGTCTCGGAATGTTGGCCATTTCAAGTAATCTCCATAGAACACTTCTGTGTCAACAGGTGGGAGACTGCAGCCTCGAGAAACAGACGCTATCGGGACTGCGGGCTGCCTATTGATGGAGTTTAGCTTCTCTATTTATTCGCATAACTGTGCCGTACACCGCTCGTATACAATTGTCTTACGTTGACGTTAACGCGACGTGGTTGCGACGGACTTGAAGCGTGTAAAGTAAAGTTTCTGTCGCTGACGGACTATTAATTCGTGACTCGAATTGGATCAGCTTATCGGAAGCGGAAATTAAATCAGACATCGCCATGTTTGCCTTGGAGCTGAGTTGGGTAGCAGCCCGAGTGGCTATCTGCTTCAAACTCGGAATGGGGGGTTTGGCAAATGGCGTGATGGGCTCGGACATGGATTTAGGTGTAACCTCTGGGTCTTTTTGTAGAGATATTTATTTAATTCGGAAGTGACCAAAAAATAAAATGCACTAGAAATTATTTGTAAAAGACTATTTACAAATATAACTCTGATAAGTAGGCTTTGAATGATTTATAAAAGAATAATTATACATTTTTCGGATAATGCACCCACTGGAAACGAAATGGTAACGGAACGGTAGCGGTCAAGTGTAAAAGAATATTTACCACTTAAGTTCGCACTAAATAAAAAATAATTTATAAAAGAATATTTATAAAATAATTTGGAATATTCCATTCAGAACGGAATGGAACCGAAACAGAGAAATTAAAATTGTAAAAGGATATTTACAATTTCCCCCGTTAACGGAACTAAAATCTATATATATAAAAGAGTTTGTCCTTACTACAATGGACGAGCCACAGCCTAAACGAAAAGAGATAAAAGGCTGAAATTTTCACACAATTTTCCATGCAGGTAGGAGGTGAGCACTAAGAAGGGAATTTTTATTTGGACAACTCCTTCAAGTACCTCCCATATGATTTGGAGCACTTTTTACCCATTTTAAAAAACAAATTACAATTACAACAAGTACCCATTCCACTACTGTCGCCTGATTGTCGCACAAGCTGAGGGTTTGATCGCGAGCGAGAATACAAAAACAAAACAAATGCGCAGTGACGCCTTCGCGTCCCACAAGCAAAGTCATATAAAAAGGTTCTTACAATTGCAAAAAAGAAACGGATTTCCGCTTCTTAATGAATAAGTGCATACACAATTAAGTGAACAATGCGCTTGAAAATAATTTTCATAATTTTATGTACATGTATCACTTAGCACAGTGCACATTTTTTTTTTTTCAAATTTGTGTGCCTTTGACAATTGATTTACGACCCAAGTAGCGTTTGTTGTTGTTGTAAGTGTTGTTGTTGGGCCCACACTGCTACTTTTTGTTGGTGTCATTGATTTTAAAAAATCAACAACAACATAACAAAACTTGGTGCGTCTAGAAAAATTTCCCACACCAGAATATGTTTTGGGGGTGGATTCGCCTACTTGCTGCTTATATAACTTAGACAAAACGTAACACACTAACATTTATTGATATATTATTGATATACAATTTTGAATAAGCAAAGGGCGTTCACATAATGATAATCAGATAATTTGAAATCTCGCTCCGATCATGCTCCTTTGTTGTTGCTCATTTACGTTCACTCTCTATTTTATGTGCGCGCTTTGCATGTCAATCGTAAGGTTTAATAACCCTACCTCATCCGCACACACTAAACTAAAGCTCAAGGCAATATGCAATTCACTTAACTGCAGCCTCTTAGATATGTTTTGCGTTGATTCAGTGCGTGCGAAGAAGGTAGCGATACTACGCTCTTTGTCTAACTTGCAGAGCGCGCGCATACATAAGAGATTTAGCCGAAATACCCAACAACGAAGGCGCATGATGGGAGCGAGATTTAAAAATAATTTAACATCAAGCGCCGAACATAAAGAGCGATGCGTGAGCGTGTTCAATTTTTAAGCTGCCTCTTTGGGTTTGGGACCAGCAGCGCTCAACTCATGATGCAGGTGTTGAGTTGCCGACTGTCAGCACAACACGAGAATGAGCGAATCTGAAAACAAGTAAGAAGGCTTAAGTCGAGAAATCCTGATTAAAAGATACCTTGAACCCGTGTATTAAAATTACTTGCAGAAGTGAATTTTTCTTGACTTTAACTTTAATATAAAATATCTCCAGTGTTTCTTAATCGATTTGGATTATTAATTTTCACAGAATTTATAAAGTTATCCATTGTTTTAACTCCTATTTTTACATTTTCTAAATAACAGAACTGGCTATGTGGACTCGGCTGTTGAAGCTGATTTATGTGGTCGGAGATGCTTCTTTCTGCCTGTTACATACTTTTGCACAAATCAATTATACCCTTTTTTACCCATTTTATGGGTTCAGGGTATACAAAAATTTAATATTTTACGCATGCTTTCAAAACAAAGTTTTCTTATATTTTTTAGCCACAGATAACAGAGAGAAGAACAAAGAAGAAGAAATATAACTGTAAATGGTACTCACTGCAAGCAGCATGCACAGCTGAGCGAATATATGCTGCAACACAAAGAGCGGCTTAAAGCTTGATCAGCGCGCGCTCTCTCTTATGACTGCCGCTAGATATAACATAATTTGAATGTAATCATGCTCCTTTGATGTTGCTCATTTACGTTCACTCTCTATTTTATGTGCGCGCTTTGCATGTCAATCATAAAGTTTAATATCCCTATCTCCTCCGCACTCACTAGGCTAAGCTTGCCATAACTAAGAGGCTGCAGTTAAGGGAATTGCATTGCCTTATTTACACCACCCATACATAGCTCTTAAGTGCAAGCGTTGTATCTATGAGCTCGGGATCTGCTGCTTAGAGGAATAACTGTAATGCTCTTTCCAACATAATGTTTTTACATACAATGGTAAGGGAATTGGTTATGCATTTTAGTTCATATTTAATGTGAACAAAGAAAGTTAATTTTCGTTTCAGTGAAGTTTTTAATATTGTTTATATTAAGGATAAGGATAATAACAACGAAAGTTTCTTTTTGGATCAGTGAGTTTGCTAATATTCTGATTTTCGTATTATATATATGTACATTCATTTCAAATACGAATGTATATACGTTCATTCAAAATTCGTATATAATGATAAGTTATAAAAAATATTAAATGGCTATGATTTAAATATTTAAATAACGATCAACGTATTTAAATTTCTTTTGTTGTTTTTTAAACACAAAAAAGTTAAGTTGATTTTCGATATAATAATTGAAGCAACATTATCTATAGTTGTCTTCTATTTTGCATATTATATAATAGTTATATAGACGCTGCTTTAGTGAATTTAAAAATCAAATAAAACTAAGCAATCTGAAAATCCTATTAAATTAATATAAGTTTTTATATTCAATTTTATTGAATTCTATACTTTGTATAGACGCTGTAACGTTGTACAGTGAAGTCAATTTTTGACTTATTTTGAAGTATTTATTTATTTATAATACTTACTTTAAATTAAGTTGTTAATTTGTTTTGTTTTTTTTTTTTTCAACAAAATTAATAAGTCGATTTTAGACTTAATAATTGAAGCAACATTTTATATAGTTGTCTTCTATTTTGCATATTATATAATATTTATATATACGCTGCTTTAGTGCATTTAAAAATCAAATAAAACTAAGCAGTTTGAATATTCTATTAGACACTGTAACGTTGTAACAATCGTTTTACAGTGAAGTCAATTGACTCGAAGCCAAATTAAAATATGTCTATTGTAGCTTTAGATATTAGTGGTGTTTTGGTGCCGCATTCAGTTGTTGCCATAATTGGTGATGGAGCCTGTCTTTTTAGATCTATTTCCTACCTTTTATTTGGTAGGCAAGGCTTCCATGGCACCATACGCCAAAATATTGTTGAACATGTTGTAACCAACTGGCAAACTTTTGCTGGCTTCAGCATAAACTTAAATGGAGAGTGTTATAGCTCTTCTGAACAATATGAGTGCACTATGTCATACTCATATACTTATGGTACTGCATGTGAGCTTCAAGCAGCAGCAGAAATTTTTGCTGTAAATTTCCAAGTTTTTCAAAATGGAAATTTATTACAAGCATTCGGAAATAATATGCATCCTGTAAAAAGATTGCGTTTTACCGGTCCATTAATGAATGGACAATTTGATGTTTATATTCCATTAAAGGAAGTATTAACTCAAGATTCTGATACGTCAAGTGCATGTATAACTGAAAATGTTAAAAATCCTGTTAAAGGACGTAGTCGGTTCACCGGCAAAACAGAAAAAAAAGTAAAAAAACGTTCATTTGAAAAAAGTAGTGACATTAATAGGGGTAAGCGCATAGAAGCATCAAAAAAATATCGTGTTAATAATCCTGATGTTATTAGAGTTGTAATGAGAAGACATCAGGCTAGTAATCCTGAAGCTCATCGAGTTGCAGTGAGAAGACATCAGGCTAATAATCCTGATGCACGTCAAGAAAGGCGTTTGCGTGCATGGAGTGTTAAAGCCATGTCTGGCTTAAACTATGATTTTGAAATAGCTTACAAGTCAGATAAAATTACTCAACTTGTTAGTATGAATTTGATATGCAAACAATGCAATGCTTTAAAATGGAAAAATGAGTCTTTGGGTATTTGTTGCAAGGCAGGAAAAGTTTAACTTTCACAAAATGAAAGTTTGCCTGATCCACTTAAAAGCTTAATAATTGGTGGACATCCCAAGCATGATCATTTCATTGATCGTATAAGAAAGTATAACAGCTGCTTTCAAATGACTTCTTTTGGAAGTACAAAAACTATAAATGAAAGTTGGTCAACCTTTAAAGTGCAAGGACAAGTGTATCACCTAATTGGTAGTGTCCGACCTTTGCAAAATGAAGAAATGCAGTTTCTTCAAATTTATTTTGTTGGTGATGTAAAGGATCTTCAATGTATGTTTCAACAGCATAATCGTTATGTTAAAGATCTAAAAATGGCTCTCAATAAAATACCAGCAAGTACTAAAGACTATAAATTGATTATACATGCTGATCGAACACCCGCTGGTGCTCATAAAGGGCTTTACAATGTACCTCAATCAAGCGAAGTAGCTATTGTTATTGTTGGTCAGCAATTTGAAAAGCGCAATATTATTATTGAAAGCCATAATTATAAATTACA
This sequence comes from Scaptomyza montana, assembly GCA_018904305.1. Classification (NCBI taxonomy): domain Eukaryota; kingdom Metazoa; phylum Arthropoda; class Insecta; order Diptera; family Drosophilidae; genus Scaptomyza; species Scaptomyza montana. The sequence goes on along the minus strand of JAEIGR010000096.1, from coordinate 387,929 downwards.
TCGTATAAGTGAGGTACATCGATCATACGATGACTTACAGTACCCTTTGCTATTTCCTTATGGCGAAGATGGCTATTCAGTGGATATACCGCAATGGAATCCATTATTAAAAAAGGAGGAACCATAAAAAAAGATATCTGCGTTAAGCTTTTACAGCTATAAAATAATAATTCGTCAATCTGAGTTAAATCATTTAATTTATTGTCGTTCCCTTTATAGTAAACTTTTAGTTGATATGTATGCTAAAATTGAAACAGAAAGGTTAAATTATATTCGCTACAATCAAGCGAAACTCAGAGCAGATAGCTATATACATCTACAAGATGCAATAGGCCAACAAGATGTTGACGCAGCTCAACTTGGTGAGATGGTAATTTTACCGTCTTCTTTTACAAGCTCTGCACGATATATGCATGAAAAAACTCAAGATGCTATGACATATGTTCGCCATTATGAGCGATCTTTGCATAACATTCACATGCAATCCATAATGGAATGACATCAAAAGTGTTTTGTTACCGGGTCAAAAACCGCATGATCGTCACGATATTATAGCTCGAGTTTTTCATTTAAAAGTTAAAGCTTTAATGTCACTATTGACAAAATGTTCTTTGTTTGGAAGCGTACAATGTTTCATGTATTCTGTGGGATGGCAAAAGCGGGGTTTACCACATAAACATATTCTACTTTGGTTAGAAAATAAAATAAGACCAGACAAAATCGATAAAATTATCTGTGCCGAAATACCAAACGCAGATGAGGATCCATTGTTATTTAACATTGTTAAGTCAAATATGATTCATGGTCCCTGCGGTGTATTTAATAATAAATCGCCATGCATGAAAAATGGAAAATGTACCAAAAGGTTTCCTCGACAATTACTTAAAGAAACTGTGACGGGAAAAGATAGTTACCCGCTATATCGTAGAAGATCGATAGAAGATTGTGGTAATGCAATTAATATAAATGGTAATTGCATAGATAACCGTTGGGTTGTGCATTATAACTGTGTACTATTGAGAACATTTGAAGCTCACATAAATGTTGAGTATTGTAGTTCTGTAAAGTCTATTAAATACATTTGTAAATATGTTTACAAGGGCAGTGATCAAGCATCATTTACTCTTGAAGACCAACGCAATGAAATTAATATGTACGAAAGTGGCCGTTAAATAAGTAGCTCAGAAGCGGTATGAAGAATCCTTGCATTTCCCATACATAAACGTTTTCCGGCTATTACACACTTAGCTGTTCATTTAGAAAATGGTCAACGGATATATTTTAACCCCAATAATCCGCAACAATTACTTGACAGATTAAGCATTACACCCAAAACCACTTTGCTAGCCTTCTTCGAGCTATGCACACGTGATGAATTTGCAAGAACGCGTCTATATTGTGAAGTTCCATCGTATTTTACATGAAACAATAAAGAATTTCAAAGAAGAAAACGAGGGCATGATGTGCCAAATTTTCCTGGAGTTAAAAGAGATTCAACTTTGGGAAGAGTTTACACTATTCATCCCAATAATACAGAATGTTTTTATTTAAGACTTTTATTACATTTTGTAAGGGGCCAAACTTCATTTTTAAATTTAAAAACAGTTAATGGTATAGCATACGCATAATTTCTATTGGCGTGTAAAGCTCTAGGATTACTAGAAGATGATAAGCCCTGGGATTCAACTATAGCCGAAGCTGTCATATGTCAAAATCCTACAAAACTGAGGGAACTTTTTGCAATAATGTTAGTATTTTGTCAAATTTCAGATGCTCTTATACTTTGGAATACTTATAAAGAGAGTTTCTCAGAAGATATTTTAAGAGCCTTTCATTTTTCACAAGACAGAAATATTGATGAAAGTATTGAGAATAATGTATTAAATAAATGTCTTATTTACATTGAACTTCAATGATTGAAGATATTGTACTGTCTATTGGTGGTCAAAACTAGACTTACTATGGACTTCCACTACCAATTAGATCCGAGGAAATTGTTCCAAATATTGAATATCATAGAGAAACAAATTATGAAAATTGCGATAATTTTGTTGTTAATAATGAGCTACTCCAGTAGTAGGGAACTGGGGGTTCTAACTCAATTTATGACTTTTTATTTTTGACAGTTTTATTACCCCCCAATCATTATTTATGACCCCATCAAATTTTATGACCCTTTTTTTTGACACTTTTATTACCCCCCAATACTATAATTTATGACCCTTTTTTTCCCATGATCGTGCCCGCTTTAATTAGACTAGGTATTAAGGACAAAGGCATGACATTCCTAGGCCGCATTGTTATGGTTGCGAGAATCAGTGATCATAGAATCTGGTGTCAAGTGTACATCTGTTTGCACGTGCGTTGTCTTTTACCCCCTGCAAGCAAGCCACGACATGCATTGTTATTGTCAAGAGCAACATCAACAACAGCATCCTTGAGAATCAGTGATCATTGGATCTGGTGTCAAGTGTGCTCCTGTTTTAAGTGCGTTGCCTTGAACACGTGCAACCAAGCCACAAGGGATCGGGTGTCAAGTTGTAAAAATCAGTGTTCACACTATCAGTTTTGGCTATGTAACCAATTTGTATTAGAGTCAAGTGTGCTCCTGTTTGACAAGCAAGCCATAAACATTGATCTTTATGGTTGTGATAATGACAGGATCAGTTTTAGCTATTTAACCATTTAGTGCTAGAGTCAAGCGTGCTTCAGTTTTAAATACGTTGCTCTGCACACGTGCATTGTTATAGCATCATCAACTACAACCTTCGTGGGGGGGTTATGTGTGCAAGGATGGGAATTTTCTGTCGCAGCAGCAGCAGCAACAAGAGTATTGATTCTTGTAGATTAAGATTATAAGGTGTTAGAGGGAGAAAGTGATAGAGGGAGAAAGTGTTGGAAAGAGAAGGTGTTAGAAGGAGAAAGTGTTAGAGGGGGAGTGTTAGATGGAGAAGGTGTGAGAGGGAGAAAGTGTTAGAGGCGGAAAGTGTTAGAGGGGGAAAGTGTTAGAAGACTTAGAGACAAGTTTGTGCATGCTTGAAGTGCGCTAGTCAAAGGTCAAGTACATTAGTTGACAAATGTGTTATAGATATCACTGTCCGAAAGGATCAGTGAGCCAAGTACATTGCCTTTGAAACTATTAAGGTTTCTTAGCTACAAGTTAGTAGATAAGAGAGAGAGAGTCAACTGTGCGCAGGTTTCTTAGCTACGAATAAGTAGATAAGAGAGAGTCGAGAGGGCGCCTGTTTGACGTGCGTTGCCTTGCACACCTGCAGGAAAAACATAAACAATTAATGCTTATGGTTATGAGGAGCAGGTTGCAAAGGAAGAAAGGATAGAGAATATAGAAAAGCGAGCGCTTGTTCGATGTACGTTGTTACGTTGTTATGGTCAACAACAACAACAACAAAACTTCGTGGGGGTTATGTAAGCAAGGAATGGAAATTTTCCTACGCAGCAACAGCAGCAGCAGCAAGATCAACACATTGTTTTTAAACAAGAGTATTGATACTTGTAGATTAAGATTCAAATATGTTAGAGGAGGAAAGAGTTAGAGGGGGAAAGTGTTAGAAGGAGAATGTGTGTAAGAGGGGGAAAGAGTTAGCGGGGGAAAGTGTTAGAGGGAGGAAGACTTAAAGACAAGTTTGTGCATGCTTGAAGTGCACTAGTCAAAGGTCAAGTACATTAGTTGGCTAATATGTTATAGATATCACCGTCCGTGAGGATCAGTGAGCCAAGAACATTGCCTTTGAAACTATTAAGGTTTCTTAGCTACAAGTTAGTAGATAAGAGAGGGAGAGTCAACTGTGCGCAGGTTTCTTAACTACGAATAAGTAGATAAGAGAGAGTCGAGAGGGCGCCTGTTTGAGGTGCGTTGCCTTGCACACCTGCAATGAATGTTTATGGTTGTGAAAACCAGTGATCCAAAGGATAAAAGGGTTGAGACAAGATTGTGCTTGTTTGAAGTACGCTTGTCAAAGGGCAGTACATTCGTAGGCCGCATTCTTATGATCAAAAGCAACAACAACATTCGTGAGGGTTATGTAAGCAAGGGATGGGAATTTTCCTACGCAGCAGCAGCAAGATCAAAACATTGTTTTTAAACAAGAGTATTGAGACTTGCAGATTTAGATTGGAATGTTATAGGGGGAAGGTGTAAGAGGGGGAAAGTGTTAGAGGGAGAAAGAGAGAGTTAGTGCTAGAGGGAGTAAGTGTTAGAGGGTGAAAGTGCTATAGGGGGAAAGCGATCCTGCTTATATTATTATATTAAAACACGCTCCTTTATGCGATTCTATACACGAGCGTCTATGAAATGCAGGTGGTATGTTAATTGAATGTCCCTCTTTCTAACGCACACCCAACTTGTTCGCTACTTACGTTTCTAACCTTTATTTGCATACATCTGTTTTGATTATTTCACTGACTTCTGTTACTTGTATAGAGCTAATTAGTATAACTTTTTAATTTTTTTTACTTTGTTAGTAAACAATCAAATTATGTTTTTCTTATAGATATGTTTTAATTTAATTTATTTAGTTTTTTTTTTCATAGATTTTTACAGTATGTTAAATTTGAGAATTTTATTAAGCTTGTTCCGTTGAGGGATTAAGCAAACACAAACACCGAACATTTATATTAATGACATATAATTATAGCCGGTAGAACACACAAGTCATACTCCATGATTTTGTTTCGGCTTGATAAAAAGCTTTTTAAGTCTATATTATAAGCCTAAGTTCTAGTACTCACTATATACATATCTAAGAATGCTTTTATGTATGTCACTATTTTGAAAGCTAAAAGAAGTTCATGTAGCTGGTATAATAAATCATGTTTCAACAAAATTATTTAGATCTTAATATTTATACTTCATCGTTTATTGAATTTATTATTATTTATTTATTTTTTTTTTTAATACCCATATATTCGATTCTGTTCTATCTCAGTAATAATTTATTTTGCTTTTACATTCTTTAAGGTAATCTTTTAGGCTTAACAAATAATCTTTTCCTTAACTTTCCGTCTGCTCGCTAAAAGATTTTCGTCAAATGACACTTTTCATATTTAAGATATCCGTCAAACTATTTCTTATACTCGACTTAAATTATTTCATCAAACTCACATATCAATTAAATTTCTAAAATAAAGAAAATGAAAACAGTAAGATGTTCTAAGCAGAATGTGTTTTGTACTCATTTACTGACTTCAAAAATTCTTCTATTGATGTTGTCTGATACCCTATCTTAATTTGTGTAATACTTAATCGTTTTCATCAACTTAGTATTCTTTTGATTTTTAAAAATTTTATGTTATGTTGTTAGCTATTTTGACTAGACTTTACGCTTAAAACGAGATAGATTGTATTATTGTCCTTAATACGTTAGCTTAATTTTAACAGGGAAATCGATCGGACATTGATTTTTCACTTTATAATTGATTGCTTTAATATATTTTAGCTGTCAACCTATATGCCTTTCTACTTTTTTAGTGATTATGTTAGATTTTTATATTTCCAACTCATTGCTAAAACTAAGAAAATTTCGTTATTAATTTCTTTTAATTGATGGATGATAATATTTTATTTCATTATTCTCCTCATTTTAATTACATTTAATAAGGAAGTGCATTGAACTAGCTTAACAGTTCGAGATATGAGTCTTACACTGTTTCGAAAAGTATGACTTCGTTAGCTGTTTTAATTTAAGGGTTAAGTATCTACTACTACTGTTTCTTAACTGTGATAGTTGCAGTTTTGTTACATCTCACTTCCATTTTTTTCTTTCTGTTATTTTATTTATATATATATTTTTTTTGTAGGTGCTTTATTAATTTTAATAAGAACAAAACCTTTTTGTTCTAGATGCCATGTTATAAGGTCTTATTTTTTCATTTAATTATTATAATAATTTCTTAAAGATATTCATTTTCTTTAGTGCTCAAAACTTATTGTCGCTAAAGGATTTGCTATTCATTGATCTGAGATATTTCGTAAATTCATGAAACCATTGAAATGTGCTCTATTCTTCTTGAATTTGGATGGCAAAATAAGGTTGTGATGTACTAAAGCTCGAGATGACGTAAAATTCAGTATTTTGCATAGCGGGCATAAAATAATGTACGTTAACTATCACCGGCTTGGTTTATACCCATCAAATATTGGTATTTTCATTTTTTTCTTTCTTTCTTTGTATTAACCGTTTTGTACACCCTAGCTCTTGATCTTGTGTTTTGATTTTAGATTAGGGTCTGATTTTATTGTATACTGTTTGTGGAGGAGGCTCCAAAGAATAAGATTTGATTTGGTAATTGTATGGTATGATTTGTTCTTTTTTTTTTGTTGTGGTTGTATTGTAGAGCACTTCTTGTGTGTATGTTAAACTAATAAAAAGAGCGCAAGCAAGTCATTTACAATAATTTTCACTAGCTTAGGATTCATGGTCTTAAGACCGTTTAGACTTCATGGTAAGATGTTTTTGCTAGGCTATTTTCTATTATGATTCTTTTGGGTTATAATTCATACACTAAAAGAACGAGATAAAGTTGTTCTTGTTTAGGTCCACAATCTATTTTCTTGGTCCATTTACCTTGCTATATAATACAGCAGGGACTAAGATTTAAAAATAGTATGTCGTTCCATTCTAGTAATATTTTTATTTTGTTTTCATTTTAAATTATATTCTTTTATGTTATTTGACTTTATATATTGCCTTTAAATTTAAGGGTTTTGCCTCTCAATTTTTGAACCGAGACATAGTATTTTTTTTCTGTAATGCATAAACGAAAGCATCCTTGATCCCAGATAGTATGTTTATTCTTGATCAATATTTATATCAGCACCGTAGGCTTCATAGATCTGTATGTCTGTATCTATGCAAACTATTTTGTCAGCTTTTAGGTATCGAGATTAAATTTTGCTCAGAATCTAAACGCTGCCTTAAACACATGAGTGTTACAACTTTCACACTTAAGGAGCATTAGATCTTTTCGTTTTAAAGAGTTTACTATTTGACGCTTTTAAGAACAATTTGCTTGCCTGAGCTTGGTAGGTTATACACTTAAAACAATTAGTGGAAAGATGGAACTGTCTTATAGAATTTCTTATACATTATTAGTTGCTTCTTTCCCTATCGCTTTTTCTCACGCACTTTGAGATTATAACATTACTTAATGGAATGTGCTGTATGTTCCTGATTGTTTGCTGATTATTGTTGTTAATTTTTATTTTTTTTATTTATTTCTTTTACATCTCATATAGTATTTTTCTCTTAAGTTTCTTTTTCGCTTCACTTCTATACTTACTTTAATAATTTATCATATGTTTCCTCTAATTTATATTAAATTTTAATCTTTAATTGACAAAAACTGGGTGGCGGTAAGCTGTTAAAAACGGAAGGCAAATAATCTATAAAACTGATGGAACGGAACATTTGTGATTATTTTTCATTTAAAAATAAAAGTAGGCTGTTAAAATAAATATTTACTTATATTAAATTAAAATTTGAATTGATTTTTAGTAAAGCGGCTTTTTTTTTCGAAAATGTAGCTTTTAAAAGAATATATTAAGCTCATGTCATATTTATTTAGGATTTTCACATTGAGGTAACATCAGCCCAAGTCCCTCGATAGTGAGCTGCCGATTACAGACGGTGAAGTAAATGGGATGCCGCTTTGTCGTTTCTCATAATCACAATTAAGCTGCCCAACGATGAAAATGAGTTCCTTTACGATTTACGTACTGTCACTGTTTGCAGCAGCCTGGCGTCCTCCAAAGAGTCAAACACTCATCATCATCATTTGCCCCCTACGGCGAAGCGATCCTCACCTGAACCATCACTCGTACACACATAAGTAACTTCTACCTAGATTAGGTACGGTTTGCGTCTAGCCGTCTTATTTGAATAGTTCTGTTCTACTCTGCACCGATTTTGAATCCTCTGATTTCTATTATTCCCAGCTACTTTCCTAGGCTCACACCTTTAACTTCTAACTATAGCAGTATGCGTATGTGCAATATGCAGATATAACAGCCCACCAGTTTAACATCTATCAGCAACCTGTTTTTAACCCTGAAAATCCCTGTTTTTAACAGCAAAACTGACATTCCCCTCCCCCAAATTGTTTTTAAACCGGAAAAAATAACAGTCAAACAACAACCTGTTTTTTGACAACCACAAAAATAACAGCTTAGCAGACCCGGTATTTAAAACCAGAAAAAATAAGAGCTCCCTGTTTTAAACAGTTAAACAACAACCGGTTTCTAATACCGAAAAAACCTGTTTTTAACAGCTTAACAGCAACCTGTTTTTTGACAACCACAAAAAAATAACAGATCCCTGTTTTAAACAGCAAAACAATTACCTGTTCCTAAAACCGAAAATCCGGGTTTTTACAGCTAAACTGCCACCTGTTCTATGTTTTCTTGGCTTACCTCTTTTCAATATTATTGGATGGGTTCTAGAATTGGAGTTGAAAGAGAAAATATTTGCCTGGGGAACGCCAGTTGGCTACCGAAAAAGCACTAATTGATATTGCTGACAGACTTAAACTCTATTCAATAGTGTACTTTTAAGTCCCGGTTTTTTATCGACACGACTGTGGACTTGTTCTTTCATTTGGATGTTAAATTAAAGTTATAGTACGAAACGCAGCAGTATTGCGTCAGTACATTCGTTGGCTTTTGGTGAAAAAAAAATTAATAAAATTTATAGCACTTTTTAAAAAATAGATTCGGTTCTCATAAATTTTTTCGAAAAAAATCATGAATTGACATTGCTGACAGATGTAAATTACTTTGTAGGGGAAAAAAAAAACGGAAATTAAATTTGAGCCAAGATAATAAAAAAATTAATAAAAAAATCAGTAAAAGTCCGTAAAAAATAACAACTTTATTGATATGTTCTTTTTAAATAAAAAAATATAAAGGGGAATTAATAATAGAATAATATGTCTCCTGCCTGTATTAACCTTCATCGTCGATGAATGATTTGGTACCTGATAGGTCTGTTGTGCCCCCTTCTAGTTCTATAACTCTTCCATCGGACATGGGCACTGTCCGAGAGCAAGTATTTTTTGATGAGTTGAGGGTTTCTTAGCCTTTAATACTTTTGATATGTTGTTCTAAGAAAAGAAACTTCATTTCCTTGTAAAGGCTACGCATACTGCTATAATGTGAAAGGAGGATTCTCTCTCCCGATAAACATTTGTCTTGCCTGAGATCAGATGTCTTCGTTTAGCTCGCTTCCCGCCAAAGACTCTCGCTTTTCGTTAGCTCCTACCTTATTGTGCCTATTTCTACGTCACACTTCGGCTCAAACCCTTTAAGGAGTGTCACTGCCCTCAACCTTGCTTGCGTGTTTATTTTGTCGTACCCTGCTATATTAACATGACTCGGGTACAATCTAGAAAATTGAATAAGTAGTGATTATCGAAAACTCAATCAAAGATACGTTTAAAAGACATTATGGAGGTAATGTTCAATCAATTGTTTAGTTAGAACAATCAGCAATATAATAGGACAGCTAAAATTACAGACATAAAAGTAAATCTTATAATTGTTAAAATGTTTTAAGACATTGTCTTTAGTCATATAAAAATCTTTGCAAATGATTATGTGTGTATAAGCAAACATAATATTTTAATGAGAAGGGCTGCTCACCAAACCGGAAAACTTAAACTTTTCAATAATAGAAATACAAAATAAAATCCCTATAACATACATACATATTGAATGACGATGAGGGTGCCGAACTTAAAGACATTTTCTAGAAAGAGAAAATTGAAAATAAAAAAAACAGGTACGCACACACTTAGTTGAAAAAATAATAATAAGAAAAAACGGATAAATTGATAGGGGCTTTAAGTGGGAACAACTCATGGAAAAATGGTTAGTACGTAGTAGACTCGACTATGACTTCACGATTTAATGTAAGCCATAATAACAATTTTGGGTGTTGCATTGTTCGATCAAATTTCCCCCGAATACTTTATAAATTTTTTTAATAGCTCTTGGTACTTGATAGTCATTGTCTAATGTTTTTATATCCAAATAATATGTTATGTGGGCTGGTGTGTTGGAAGTTAAAGGTGTGAGCCTAGGAAAGTAGCTGGGAATAATAGAAATCAGAGGATTCAAAATCGGTGCAGAGTAGAACAGAACTATTCAAATAAGACGGCTAGACGCAAACCGTACCTAATCTAGGTAAAAGTTACTTATGTGTGTACGAGTGATGGTTCAGGTGAGGATCGCTTCGCCGTAGGGGGGCAAATGATGATGATGAGTGTTTGACTCTTTGGAGGACGCCAGGCTGCTGCAAACAGTGACAGTACGTAAATCGTAAAGGAACTCATTTTCATCGTTGGGCAGCTTAATTGTGATTATGAGAAACGACAAAGCGGCATCCCATTTACTTCACCGTCTGTAATCGGCAGCTCACTATCGAGGGACTTGGGCTGATGTTACCTCAATGTGAAAATCCTAAATAAATATGACATGAGCTTAATATATTCTTTTAAAAGCTACATTTTCGAAAAAAAAAGCCGCTTTACTAAAAATCAATTCAAATTTTAATTTAATATAAGTAAATATTTATTTTAACAGCCTACTTTTATTTTTAAATGAAAAATAATCACAACTATTCCGTTCCATCAGTTTTATAGATTATTTGCCTTCCGTTTTTAACAGCTTACCGCCACCCAGTTTTTGTCAATTAAAGATTAAAATTTAATATAAATTAGAGGAAACATATGATAAATTATTAAAGTAAGTATAGAAGTGAAGCGAAAAAAAGAAACATAAGAGAAAAATACTATATGAGATGTAAAAGAAATAAATAAAAAAAATAATAATTAACAACAATAATCAGCAAACAATCAGGAACATACAGCACATTCCATTAAGTAATGTTATAATCTCAAAGTGCGTGAGAAAAAGCGATAGGGAAAGAAGCAACTAATAATGTATAAGAAATTCTATAAGACAGTTCCATCTTTCCACTAATTGTTTTAAGTGTATAACCTACCAAGCTCAGGCAAGCAAATTGTTCTTAAAAGCGTCAAATAGTAAACTCTTTAAAACGAAAAGATCTAATGCTCCTTAAGTGTGAAAGTTGTAACACTCATGTGTTTAAGGCAGCGTTTAGATTCTGAGCAAAATTTAATCTCGATACCTAAAAGCTGATAAAATAGTTTGCATAGATACAGACATACAGATCTAGGAAGCCTACGGTGCTGATCTAAATATTGATCAAGAATAAACATACTATCTGGGATCAAGGATGCTTTCGTTTATGCATTACAGAAACAAATACTATGTCTCGGTTCAAAAGTTGAGAGGCAAAACCCTAAATTTTAAAGGCAATATATAAAGTCAAATAACATAAAAGAATATAATTTAAAATGAAAACAAAATAAAAAATATTACTAGAATGGAACGACATACTATTTTTAAATCTTAGTCCCTGCTGTATTATATAGCAAGGTAAATGGACCAAGCAAATAGATTGTGGACCTAAACAAGAACAACTTTATCTCGTTCTTTTAGTGTATGAACTATAACCCACAAGAATCATAATAGAAAATAGCCTAGCAAAAACATCTTACCATGAAGTCTAAACGGTCTTAAGACCATGAATCCTAAGCTAGTGAAAATTATTGTAAATGACTTGCTTGCGCTCTTTTTATTAGTTTAACATACACACAAGAAGTGCTCTACAATACAACCACAAAAAAAAAAAAAAGAATAAATCATACCATACAATTACCAAATCAAATCTTATTCTTTGGAGCCTCCTCCACAAACAGTATACAATAAAATCAGACCCTAATCTAAAATCAAAACACAAGATCAAGAGCTAGGGTGTACAAAACGGTTAATACAAAGAAAGAAAAAAAAAAATGAAAATACCAATATTTGATGGGTATAAACCAAACCGGTGAAAGTTAACGTACATTATTTTATGCCCGCTATGCAAAATACTGAATTTTACGTCATCTCGAGCTTTAGTACATCACAACCTTATTTTGCCATCCAAATTCAAGATTAATGCAAGGTTCAAGAAGAATATGGCACATTTCAATGGTTTCATGAATTTACGAAATATCTCAGATCAATGAATAGCAAATCCTTTAGCGACTATAAGTTTTGAGCACTAAAGAAAATGAATCTCTTTAAGAAATAATTATAATAATTAAATGAAAAATTAAGACCTAAGGTATATAGGTTGACAGCTAAAATATATTAAAGCAATCAATTATAAAGTGAAAAATCAATGTCCGATCGATTTCCCTGTTAAAATTAAGCTAACGTATTAAGGACAATAATACAATCTATCTCGTTATAAGCGTAAAGTCTAGTCAAAAAAGCTAACAACATAACATAAAATTTTTAAAAATCAAAAGAATACTATGTTGATGAAAACGATTAAGTATTACACAAATTAAGATAGGGTATCAGACAACATCAATAGAAGAATTTTTGAAGTCAGTAAATGAGTACAAAACACATTCTGCTTAGAACATCTTACTGTTTCCATTTTCTTTATTTTAGAAATTTAATTGTTATGTGAGTTTGATGAAATAATTTAAGTCGAGTATAAGAAATAGTTTGACGGATATCTTAAATATGAAAAGTGTCATTTGACGAAAATCTTTTAGCGAGCAGACGGAAAGTTAAGGAAAAGATTATTTGTTAAGCCTAAAAGATTACCTTAAAGAATGTAAAAGCAAAATAAATTATTACTGAGGTAGAACAGAATCGAATATATGGGTATTAAAAAAAAATAAATAATAATAAATTCAATAAACGATGAAGTATAGATATTAAGATCTAAATAATTTTGTTGAAACATGATTTATTATACCAGCTACATGAACTTCTTTAAGCTTCCAAAATAGTGACATACATAAAAGCGTTCGTAGATATGTATATAGTGAGTACTAGAACTTAGGCTTATAATATAGACTTAAAAAAGCTTTTTATCAAGCCGAAACAAAATCATGGAGTATGACTTGTGTGTTCTACCGGCTATAATTATATGTCATTAATATAAATGTTTGGTGTTTGTGTTTGCTTAATCCCTCAACGGAACAAGCTTAATAAAATTCTCAAATTTAACATACTGTAAAAATCTATGAAAAAAAAAAACTAAATAAATTAAATTAAAACATATCTATAAGAAAAACATAATATGATTGTTTACTAACAAAGTAAAAAAAATTAAAAAGTTATACTAATTAGCTCTATACAAGTAACAGAAGTCAGTGAAATAATCAAAACAGATGTATGCAAATAAAGGTTAGAAACGTAAGTAGCGAACAAGTTGGGTGTGCGTTAGAAAGAGGGACATTCAATTAACATACCACCTGCATTTCATAGACGCTCGTGTATAGAATCGCATAAAGGAGCGTGTTTTAATATAATAATATAAGCAGGATCGCTTTCCCCCTATAGCACTTTCACCCTCTAACACTTACTCCCTCTAGCACTAACTCTCTCTTTCTCCCTCTAACACTTTCCCCCTCTTACACCTTCCCCCTATAACATTCCAATCTAAATCTGCAAGTCTCAATACTCTTGTTTAAAAACAATGTTTTGATCTTGCTGCTGCTGCGTACGAATGTTGTTGTTGCTTTTGATCATAAGAATGCGGCCTACGAATGTACTGCCCTTTGACAAGCGTACTTCAAACAAGCACAATCTTGTCTCAACCCTTTTATCCTTTGGATCACTGGTTTTCACAACCATAAACATTCATTGCAGGTGTGCAAGGCAACGCACCTAAAACAGGCGCTCTCTCGACTCTCTCTATCTACTTATTCGTACTTAAGAAGCCTGCGCACAGTTGACTCCCCTCTCTTATCAACTAACTTGTAGCTAAGAAACCTTAATAGTTTCAAGGGCAATGTTCTTGGCTCACTGATCCTCACGGACAGTGATATCTATAACATATTAGCCAACTAATGTACTTGACCTTTGACTAGTGCACTTCAAGCATGCACAAACTTGTCTTTAAGTCTTCCTCCCTCTAACACTTTCCCCCGCTAACTCTTTCCCCCTCTTACACACATACTCCTTCTAACACTTTCCCCCTCTAACTCTTTCCTCCTCTAACATATTTGAATCTTAATCTACAAGTATCAATACTCTTGTTTAAAAACAATGTGTTGATCTTGCTGCTGCTGTTGCTGCGTAGGAAAATTTCCATCCCTTGCTTACATAACCCCCCACGAATTTTGTTGTTGTTGTTGCTGTTGACCATAACAATGCAACGTACATCGAACAAGCGCTCGCTTTTCTTTATTCTGTATCCTTTCTTCCTTTGCACACTGCTCCTTATAACCATAAGCATTAATTGTTTATGTTTTTTCTGCAGGTGTGCAAGGCAACCCACGTCAAACAGGCGCCCTCTCGACTCTCTCATATCTACTTATTCGTAGCTAAGAAACCTGCGCACAGTTGACTCTCTCTCTCTTATCTACTAACTTGAAGCTAAGAAACCTTAATAGTTTCAAAGGCAATGTACTTGGCTCACTGATCCTCACGGACGGTGATATCGATAACACATTAGTCAACTAATGTACTTGACATTTGACTAGCGCACTTCAAGCATGCACAAACTTGTCTCTAAGTCTTCTAACACTTTCCCCCTCTAACACTTTCCGCCTCTAACACTTTCTCCCTCTAACACCTTCTCCCTCTATCCTTTCCTCCTCTAACATATTTTAATCTTAATCTACAAGTATCAATACTCTTGTTTAAAAACAATGTGATGATCTTGCTGCTGCTGCTGTTGCTGCGTAGGAAAATTTCCATCCCTTGCGTACATAACCCCCACGAAGGTTGTAGTTGTTGACAATAACAATGCACGTGTGCAGAGCAACGTATTTAAAACTGAAGCACGCTTGACTCTAGCACTAAATGGTTAAATAGCTAAAACTGATCCTGTCATTATCACAACCATAAAGATCAATGTTTATGGCCTGCTTGTCAAACAGGAGCACACTTGACTCTAATACAAATTGGTTACATAGCCAAAATTGATAGTGTGAACACTGATTTTCACAACTTGACACCCGATCCCTTGCTCACAAACCCACATGAATGTTGTTGTTGTTGTTGTTGGCAAAAACAATGTATGCTGTGGCTTGGTTGGACGTGTTCAAGGCAACGCACTTAAAACAGGAGCACACGTGACACCAGATCCAATGATCACTGATTCTCAAGGATGCTGTTGTTGATGTTGCTCTTGACAATTACAATGCATGTCGTGTCTTGCTTGCAGGGGGTAAAAGACAACGCACGTGCAAACAGATGTACACTTGACACCAGATTCTATGATCACTGATTCTCGCAACCATAACAATGCGGCCTAGGAATGTCATGCCTTTGTCCTTAATACCTAGTCTAATTAAAGCGGGCACGATCATGGGAAAAAAAGGGTCATAAATTATAGTATTGGGGGGTAATAAAAGTGTCAAAAAAAAGGGTCATAAAATTTGATGGGGTCATAAATAATGATTGGGGGGTAATAAAACTGTCAAAAATAAAAAGTCATAAATTGAGTTAGAACCCCCAGTTCCCTACTACTTAATCCTTACTGCTGAGCAAAAACAAGTATACGAAAAGATACTATATATAGCGTTGAAGCAGAAAAAGGAGAAATCTATTTTTTAGATGCACCTGGTGAAACAGGTAAAACGTATCTTTTAAATTTATTATTGGCAAAGGTACGGCAAAGTAAAAAAATTGCATTGGCCGTTGTTTCTTCCGGTATCGCAGCCACTTTACTTAATGGTGGTCGCACAGCGCATTCTACACTTAAGATTCCATTTAATTTGATTCATTTAGAAACACCACATTGCTCAATTTCAAAGCAATCTAATATTGCTGCTGTGCTCAAAGATTGCAAGCTCATTGTTTGGGATGAGTGTACTATGGGCCATAAAGGTGCTTTTGAAGCTGTAGATCGATCTTTGAAAGACATTCGAGATAGTGAATACTTAATGGGTGGCATAACTGTTCTCTTAGCTGGTGATTTTCGACAAACTCTCCCAGTGATCCCCAGAGGAACAAGAGCAGATGAAATAAATGCGTGCTTAAAGTCTTCAATTTTGTGGTCCAAAATACAGAAAATTGCATTAACGAAGAATATGCGAGTGCACTGAAAAGGTGATAGCATAGCTGGTGAATTTGCAGAAATGCTTCTTCAAATAGGAAATGGATTATTTCCAACCCATGATGGCAAAATAACTTTACCATCAACTTGTGTCATGTCGTGAAAAGTATTGAAGAGCTTACTCTAAAAATATTTCGGATATTACAAATATCTCTCAAAAATCACTCGAATGGTTTTCAGAACGTGCTATTTTGACTGCGAGAAATGACAATGCATTGGAAATAAACGAGTTTTTATTAAAATCATTTCAAAGTGAAGAAATGACATATAACTCTATTGATTCTGTGACTGAAATCGATGATGCTGTTCATTACCCCGTCGATTTTCTTAATTCATTAAATCCGGCTGGCCTGCCTCAACATAAATTAACTTTAAAGATTGGTTCACCTGTAATGTTGATTCGCAACTTGAAACCGCCAATACTGTGCAATGGTACAAGATTGCAAGTTAAAGTCCTTCATAAGAATGTTGTCGAAGCAATTATCTATACTGGCAATGGTTTTTATGCCGAGAATTCCATTAATACCTTCTGATTCTGAATTGCCAATTCAATTTAAAAGATTGCAATTTCCTTTAAAAGTTTGCTTTGCCTTAACAATTAATAAATCACAGGGACAAACTCTTAAATTAGCCGGACTAGACTTAAGACACGATTGTTTTTCTCATGGCCAATTTTATGTAGCCTGATCAAGAGTCAGTTCACCAAAAAGTTTATTTGTATTAGCACCTGACGGAAAAACAACCAATGTCGTTTATAAAGAAGCTCTTAACAGTTGTTAATAATTACAATTAAATTCAATAAGTGGAAAGGCCTACTGGGGAAACCACAATATTCTCTACCTCAATGGTGACGTGGAAAAGAGAATACTAAATACTTTGCCCAAATATTTTGTGAAATGCTTTCTAATTTATTTATTTTGTATATATCTTCTGTTGCTAAAATTTATATAAACTATCCGCGCAGCGAAGTAAGCGGGCCACTTACTAGTAATTTATAAAAGAATATCTATAAATTATTTGGAATATTCCACTCGGAACGGACTGGAAACGGAACAGAAAAATTAAAATTATAAAAGAATATTTATAATTTATAAATTATTTGGAATATTCCACTCGGAACGGACTGGAAACGGAACAGAAAAATTAAAATTCTAAAAGAATATTTATAATTTCCCCCGTTAACGGAACTAAAATAATTTATAAAAGAATATTTATTAATTATTTGGAATTTTCCACTCGGAACGAAATAGAATCGCAAGAAAATTTCGAACGGAAAAAACAGAACGGAAATGAGAAATTAATTATAGATTAATACTTTTAAATTAATTTAAGTGTCTTTCTGTTGACGATCACGATATATCGCATTACACACGTTAGCGCTTGTATGACAAAGTATTCGTTGTTACCTTTACCAGTTCACCAGAGCGGAACTAGCAAAGCTTACTTATGCATATGTTTGTTTATATGGAGTTGTTGTAATTCATGCCGGCTAAAATATTATTCAATTTTAATTTCTCTGTGTGCTCGGCCAGTGTTTTGTTTTATATTTTTAGTAAATGTTATATTGTTTTTGTATTTTGTTCATGTTATGAAGTGCCGGCGACTTGACAAGTGTTGGAAATTATTCACTTGCAAGTGCGGCGTTTAATATGTTGATGTGTACACTTAATTATTGTGTGTTATGTTTGCATATGTTTGCATTAACGTGGAAAACGAATATTTATATGGATGATGGAGTGATGTAATATGTAGATATACTATATATATGCAATTTATATAGGAATGCTATGTGTTCTGTATGAATTTATGTACATACACGGATGCATAAATGTATAAAGCAGAACGAATCTTGGCTGCGCGCAGGTATTTACGTACATATGTACATACATATAGGAAATTATTTAAATCGCGCAGACAGACTTTTGTCTATTTTGTTCAGCCGCTCGGAATATTGTTTTAAAAGGAATACTTTTCCTTTTCACTTGGAAAAAAAACTTTGGCGGACAGAACAAATATGGCGGATTGTATGGTTATGTACTTGTGCTGCCGAAAACTATATAGGATTCCTTAAAAATACGGCTCGAAGGACCATGCAAATGACGGGAGGCTTTGCACGTAGGCTGTAGAGCTGTAGGACTTCTGTTATAGCTGATCGTCGGATTAAAAACACGTTGAGGTTATTATATTAAATCGGAATTTATTTACTTTGAACTTGACTACTCGTAACCTCTGTGTTATACTTGTAAATTAGAACTGACAATCGCCGCTTAAGCATAAGCGAAGGAAGGTTGCCGTCGGCTAGAAGAAAAAGTATCATGCAAAACGTGCATGGTGAGAAAGGAGCACTCACAAACTTTTTAAATTTCTACAGAGAGCCGTGCTCAGGAGCTGCTAGAACTGGTGCACACTGATATGTGCGGTCCTTTCGAAACAAAATCGCTTGCGAACTCGAGATATTTTTTCACATTTATTGACGACAAGTCAAGGAAAATTTTTGTTTATTTCCTGAAAGGAAAAGACGAGGTCCTCCAAAAATTCGTAGAGTACATAAATCTCGAGACGCAGCAGACTGGAAAAAAGATAGAGTATCTTCGCAGCGACAACAGTCGCGAATATGTAAACAAGACGTTTGATGGTTTTATGAAAACCAATGGAATCGCTCTGCAGATGACGATGACTTATACTCCACAACAAAATGGTGTAGCGGAACGAGCTAACCGTACGTTGGTGGAGATGGCAAGATGTTTGTTGGCGCAGTCAGGATTAGGCCAGCCAATGTGAGCAGAAGCAGTGAACACGGCGGTGTACTTGCGGAATCGGCTCATACTCGAGCGCTGATGAAGATGACTCCTATGGAAGCGTGGACTGGTAAGAAGCCATCGATAAGTCATTTAAGAATTTTTGGTTCAGTTGCAGTGGCACTGGACAAGGGACAACGTATGATTGGATACTCGGTGCATGCTAAAGGCTATCGACTCTTCGATGCTGTATCCAAGACGGTGGTTGAAAGGCGAGATGTACTTTTCGATGAGCTTAGCTGCTTGGAGCAGGCTAATTTTGATGCAAATTGATTTATCAACTGTTGGGCATCAGGAGGAGAGTGCTCATAGTGACGAAAAGAGCGATGACAATGAAGATATCACATCTCAGGCAGATGGTCAAAGTGACGAAAAGAGCGATGACGATGAAGACATAACATCGCAGGCAGATGCTTCTGACAAGAGTAGCGGTAACGAGTTTGCTAGCGCGGAAGAAGGCGAAACACTTGATTTGGAGCAAGAAATTCGCATTGGGCCTGGCAGACCAAAATTGCTTAAAACGGGCAGACCAGGTCGCCCAAGGAAGCAATATAACGTGCTCAGCGCAATGGTTACAAGTGATGTACCCATTCCAGTATTCTATGAGGAGGCAATGCGCGGATCGTATGCTTCGCATTGGTGCGAAGCGATGCAAAAGGAGTACGAGGCTTTGATTACAAATCAAACCTGGCAGTTGGTGGATTTACCAAGGAATCAACGGGCTGCAATTGGGTTTACAACTTGAAGCCAAATACAGCGTTTTAAGGCGTGGTTGGTGGCGAAAGGATGTTCGCAGCAGTATGGAGTTAACTACAGCGAAACTTTTTCACCGGTATGCAGACTCGAGAGCCTGCGGTTTATTTTGGCACTGGCGGCAGAATTGCAGTTGTATTTACATCAAATGGATGTATGTACAGCATATCTAAACAGTGATCTGGCGGAAACTGTTTACATGAAACAACCACAGATGAGCAGCAACCGGACAAGGTATTGCTCTTAAAGAAGGCAATATATGGATTGAAGCAATCTGGAAGGGAGTGGAACTCCAAGCTTGACGGCGTGTTGCGTGAGATCGGCTTTGTGGCATGTACTAATGAGCCGTGCTTGTACAGGCGACAAGAAGGTAATCTTGCATTAATTCTTGTGTACGTTGATGATTTCATTATAGCTTGTCAAGACAAATTGGATTTGATCAGCATTAAGTCTGACATATCAATGTCGTTTGTATGCGTTGACAAAGGGCCACTGTAGCTGTTCCTTGGCATGGAGATTCAACGTGAAGGCGAAACGGGTCAAATCACCTTGGGTCATTCACAATATATCAAGGAGCTATTGCGAAGGTACGGCATGGAAAATTGCAGACCAGTAGCTACGCCGTTAGATGCTAGGTACCAAGTGGCTTGTAATGACATCCAATGCGAAAAGGTAGATACGACAGCGTACCAGACACAAGTCGGAGAGCTACTGTGGTTGGCTCTGACAACGAGACCAGATATTTTGCACTCGATTGCAAAATTGGCACAGCGGAACATCGAGCCTCATCAGGAGCATCTGGCAGGCGTGAAGCATGTCCTGCGATATTTAAGCTGTACAGCGGAGCTGAAGCTACACTATGAAAAGTACGGAAAGCCTTTTGAGGACTTTGTAGATGCAGATTGGGCTGGTGATAATTTTGATCGCAAATCGTACACTGGCTATGTATATTTTCTCGCTGGTGGTCCGATATCTTGGAAATCGGAAAAACAACGCAGCGTGGCACTCAGCAGCACGGAGGCTGAGTATATGGCATTGTCGACGGCATGCATGGAGGCCATCGTAATGCGCAGATTAATCATTGAGATTGGCTGCGGCACTGGGGACACCCAGACGGTGTTATATGGAGATAACCTGAGTGCGCAGTAACTGGCTAAAAATCCTGTGCATCATGCAAGGACCAAGCATATTGATATACGATATCATTTTGTACGCCAGATTGTGATAGAGGGTCAAGTCGTTTTGAAAATGTTTCTACAAACGAAATGATAGCGGACGTACTTACTAAGAATTTGGTAAAGAAGACACATACGGAATTTATGAACATGTTAAATTTGTTTCAATTTTGTAAACATGTTTGCATTGAGGGAGGGTTTTGAAAGTATCGATTTAAAATTAAATGCAACCATGTACAATTAGGGTGTTCAACAGCTCGTTTCATCGTTTCACGTTTCAAAGTTGAAACGTCCAGCAACAACAACATACATAGAAAATTTCTTGAAACGTTGAAACACCCCAGCCTATATATACAAAAAGTGATTCAAGTTTCAACAAAGTAAAGATGGGAAGAGCACGATATTTAGTCAATATTTGCTATCGATGTTCAGTACTTTTTAGTATATTTGGTGTATTTTTGTGCAAAAAAGTATGAACACATATGATTATTGGCCGCCAAATGTTCAAATCATGTAATTTAGCAACTAATTCAAACAACGAGCTCTTCTCACCTTCAATATCCTCTATTTCTCTAATAACTTGCTTTGCTAAAACATCGCATAGCACTTTTAAATGGAATTTTTATAAATAAAGTATAACCGCGGTAAACAGCAGCAGTGACAAAAATTGAAGAATATTATGTAAACAAACAACAGCTGACTCCACAAACATGAAACGCATTGACACCCAAAATGCCGTTCACGAGCTAATCGTTTCAAGTTTGAAACATGAAACGATGAAACGGAGCTGTTGAACACCCCAAATGTAATGTATTAACAGTCTCAGTTATGAATATTTACGCACTGTTATGCTAACATTAGTACAGTCAGTCGTGAATAATCGCGTACAGAATGTCTGATTGACTATTTTATTAGCGCATTTCTACATTCCCCGTCGCTGGAACTCTTTCCACCAAAACAAACAATTTCTATCATGCATAGAAATTTATTCTAAATTTCCGACATTAGTCGAAGTTCAAAGCAGAGACTGGTTAGAAGCAGAGCGTGCTATTTTAAAAGTACTCTATGTAATGGGAAAACCGACAGAAATCAAAGCAGACTAAGACTCAGCCTTCATATGTGCAGCATTACAGCAGTGGTTAACCCTCTAAGGCTACTTTCTAAAATAATTGAACAAATGTTGTCGAATAATATTTTTTAATAATATTGTAATATTGTTGTCACTGAGTTCAAAAATGACTTCAGAAATGGTGTAGATGCTTTCGTTTACCTGTAAGGTGAGAAAGAATGAATAAGTGCCTAAAGGGACTTTTGGGGCTTCAAGCGAAAAAAAATCGTTATTGCGTAACTGCGAAAGAAATTATGTTTTATTATGATATTCGTAAAAACTATTTTTGTTAGCTGTGCAGCATAAGTGCAAATTACATTTTGAGCATATACACTGATTTTGTGAAGCTTTGCAGTGTTTGCACCACTTTCGCCCACTATCTCGACCCAACCAACGAGAAAAATGATTAAGCTAGTCATGCCGCAAATCTGAAATGGGATGTTTACATTTTTCACCACGCTTTAAAGCTGGTTGGAAGGGTTGCTGAGATTATGGAGATCGACCCGGTGAAGGTCGCTGACAGGATGGAGACCGTGTTGTCTATTGAGCACTGCGTGGGCGACCTTGCATTTGCTTGTTTTTAAGTGCTACCAATCCAGATGCAATCGCTTCCCGAAACTCGGGGAGTTCGCGCGTCTTGCTCGCTTTTCCAGTTTCCTGTTTTTCTTTGAATATACGCTTATATCAAATAAAAGAGTTTGTGATACAATTCGTGATACGATTTTCACGCACAGTGCCAAGGCTATAAACACCTTTGGCACGCAGATAGACCATCAAATGTAATGACGTGTAAAAATTGTCGAAATAAATTATGTGGTGCTTGAAAGTATTTACCGTATTTGTTAAACATACAACAATGTTAGCCGCAGCACCAAGATCTGGGTGACCAGGCAGGATTACATTATCACCTGCGCCAGTGTAGACCTCAAAGCGGTAAGCATATCCAAAAGAATCGCACAGTACGAATAACTTTATACCCCATTTGTGAGGCTTATTAGGCATATATTCCCGCAGGTGGTGCTTCATTTTCGTGCTACACATCTGTTCGTCGACACAAATACGTGCTTGCTTTGGGATGCAGTCAAACCTTTGGTTAACATAGTCTACAAAGTCACGCATACGGAACAGGGGATCATATCCAGGTTCGCCCTTTTTGATACGTTTGCTTTCATCACGCATTGAGAAATATTGTTTAATCAGTTCGAATTTGCTTCGTGTCATACAGTATCGTATGGGTTCAAACGCATTTCTTCCCCAGTAGCTTTTCAAATTCGGGTAACGATAGATTGACATATATATCAATATCCCAATGTAATTATACATTTCGTCAATGGTCGTTTTGAATTGATTAGCAATGTTAGCTGTGAAAGCTGTGCGAATAGTCTCCTCCACAATCATATTCATGATATTTGTATCGAAAAAGTAACAAAAGATCTGTAATGGAGTTTCGAGATCCATTATATAAGCTGGCAGCTTTGAGTCTCCCTGAAAGGCTATGTCATTGATATGCCTCTGCATCGATTTCTTTCGCCATATAATTTTGATTCGATCTTTCAAAATTAATTCAATGCTTATACAAATAAATAAGTTGAATATGATTTTACGGTTTAGCGCCGCTTACCCAAACCATTGAAGCCACCAGAAGACGGCAAAGGTATAGATGCTCCATCTTCAAATGATGGCAAGAACGATCGAGTTTGTTTTAATGTTTTCTGAGTAGGCTCCTCCAGCGTAGTTTCAAAATTTTCAACAGTGTCCAAGTTAATGTCAAGGGTCAAGTCCACAGCCGAAGCGTCGTTCAGTGATGCGTTTAGTGCATTTTCCAAATTTAAGTTGTCACCATCCTCGTCACTTGAAACGTTTGACAATTCATCGTCGGTATTGACATATTCGAACATGTCCAAAAGTTGTTCATCCGTCAAATCCGACAATTTGTAGCGTTTTCGCATTGGTTGAGACATTTTTTCTTTTCAAACTCAATTTCTGTGAAGAAAAAATTGTGCACTAAACAAAACTTGCCATGTAAAAACGCCTTGTCGATGTGAAATATTTTCGGCAAAAAAGTACGCCCAACGGCCCAAGAGTGTCTCAAGTAACTTATCGCTATTTCACTGCTCCAACGCACAAATTTTATAGATTCACAAATGTGAAACTTGATTTTGACTAAGAACAAACATACCTTTAACGGAAAAAAATACAGGTTACTTATATATTAGTCTTAACACTTCAATAAAACTAGCAATCTGCGGCCCGTTCCAAGTACAATTTTGCGCGCGGAAAAACATATGTTCTGTGCAAGTCAAAGCAAAAGTACCGTTAAAGCTTCAAAAAGCTCTGAAAGCTTTTAAACATATGAATGCCACGATCTAGGGGACCCGCCAATAGTATTTAGCTTAAATCAAACCCAAAAACTTTTTTTTTAAGAATATAATGTGATAAGTGTCTTGAGGCACTCTTAAGTGCTAGAGAGTTAAAATCAGAATATGTTAAAATTAATATAGCAACAAGCAAAAATGGTATGTCAGACATAGAACGATTTCATAGAACTATCAGCGAAAAGCGACGAATTATTAACAGTGACTCTAACATAGAAAACAAACAGACAAAAATTTAAATCATATAATTCACATATAATCATAAAACTAAACATAAGACGACTAATAGTACACCAGCCGACATATTTATGTACGAAGGAATACCAATTTATGATACACAAGGCAATAAGAAACGACAAATAGAGAAGTTAAACGAAACACGAGAAGAATATGAGATTGATACTAGAAGTTAGACATGCTAATTTTCAATTAAGAACATTTCACCGAATATATACAATACATAGAGATGGGAATGCAACAAACAAGAATAGGAATATTTAATTCCAAATTACTTAAGCATGATGCCTTATTACAAATAACACCAGATTAAATACTTAACATTAAAACATCCACTTGGTTAAAATCTGATACAAAAGAAATTTACATTATATCACATATACCGCAAGAAATTATTAAAGCACCTATGTTTGATATAACACCAAACACAGATGAAAATAAAAATTTTTTAACAGAAACAATTCAGGAAAAATATTTTGTAAATAATAATAAAGTATAAACAGCCAAATATCAAATAATTAATAATTGTACAATAGGTATTGTCAAACAAGTATCAACAGAGTGTAAATTCACTAAAACAAATACAAATTTTCAAACAAATTATATCGAACCAAATATAATTTAAACATGGAATTTGCCCGAATCTATTATTGATCAAAACTGTATGAATAATGAAATAATGAAATGAAAATTAAAGGAAATAATATTATAAAAATTTATAATTGCGAAATAAAAATTAACGAAATTCAAGTTTAGATTTTACACAAAATATTTATGTAAGCAATAACGTAACAAAAATTAAACCTTCATATATTCAAACAAAAGAATTGATCAATGAAAATCTATACTATTATAAAAAGAGGAAAAGTTTGAGTTTTTGTATGATACTATTTGGCTCCATCGGCCGTCAGCCGATTGGAGCAACAAGGGGATAAAGCGTACTGACATCACACGTCCATGCATACTGACAATTTGTGTGTACGTTGATGCCGTGCGCTCCGTCCTTGCGGCTCACAATTGGTAGTGCGACTATACTCTCCACGCGAGGGCGGCTGGAAGCAGATCCTTGGTACGGTCATGTCTCTGCCAAGGGTGCTGACCAATTGTAGTAGGATCCGTTGAGGATTCGGCCCCGCAAGCAAAGCGGATTAGACCTCCTCCACCTCGTCCGCAGCCGTTGATGAAATCTTTCGCCGAAGCCACCACCAACCAGGGAGAAGATTGTCATTGGGGTCCTCGACAGGGGCCACAATGAGGGTCATATCCCCAGGAATCGGTGGGGGATTATCGAAAATGAGCTGCAGGACAGGTTCGTCGACCTCATGACAGAATTCAAGGCAACTCGAGGCAGGTGATCCTCATAATCAACGAGAGATCGGCGGAGGCACTAGCGGGTTCGGATGGCGCGGCTTACTACGGCTTCAAAACCGTAGCTATCCGCGTCTATAAAACCGACACCAACAAGCTCTCGGCAGCAGACGAGGCGCTCCCTGATAAACCGGTTGACACTACAGACAATTGTGTCAACCGGCCTGTAGCAGTGGGTACCACAGACAATGGTGTCCCCCGCCAAGACCCTGGTACGGAGTCGGCAGATGGGAAGGAGGCTGGCTACCACTCAGAGGGCTCTGAATTGGCCCATGACATGGCCAAGCTAGCGAGCTTCCGTGAAGAGTCCCTTGACTTGGATGACACGGACGAGGAAGCGAACAGGACAGTGGTGGAGCGTCGGCCTGAAGATGTCACTGAGACTTTTTCAGATTAACCTCCACCACTGCAAAGCGGCGGCGGCCGCTCTGCTGCTCCGCATAAGCCAATGTGGAGCAGACGTTGTCCTCATCCAGGAACCTTGGGTCTGTGGTGGCAAGGTGACTGGACTGGGGACCAAAGACTATAAGCTAATAGTAGCCCAAAATAAAGGTAAAATTTGCACCTGCATTCCTAGCAAAAAAACACCTAAATATATTTTTGCTCCCTAACTACAGCGATGGAGACAACACAGCTGTCTGCCTAGAGTTGAAGGCTGGGAATGTGAGAGTTAGCTCAACATACTTGGCCCATGACCACCAAGGGCCTTTCCCACATCCACTCCTGCAAGGGTTGGTGACCGACAGCGAAACCACGCACACCAACCTCATAATTGGGTGTGACGCCAACGCCCATCATCATCAGTGGGGAAGCACTGACACAAATGCTTTTTAACTACATTCTGTCCACTAACCTCATGATTTGTAATAGGGGCAACGACCCAACCTTCATTACAAAGAACAGGGAAGAAGTACTAGATATTACGCTAGTCTCAACCTCCCTCTGTAGCAAACTAACAAGATGAAGAGTGCTAGACGAGCACTCCTTCTCAGACCATAGATATATCGAAACAGTCTTTTCGTTCGACGTACCCAAGCCCAAATGGCACCAGAATGTTAGACGTACAAACTGGTCCACTTTCAAAAATCACTTAAACACTCTAGTCCCTGAGTCCCTCCCACTGGGAAACCCCACTACTGAAACCACAGACCTACTTATAAAAAAGCTTACGGAGGCATGCGAGTCCGCCCTAAACGAGTCGTGCCCCCGTAGCAAACCCAGAGGTAAGACTAAGCCACCATGGTGGTCTCCCCAACTGGGTGAGCTGCGTAAGACATCACGCAAGCTTTTTAATAAAGCTAGGTCTCTCGGAGATGACCAGTCATGGAGTCTCTACAAAACCTTCCTCGCCTCCTATAAGAAGGCACTCAGACAAGCTAAACGCTCCTCATGGCAGACATTCTGCTCTAATATCGAAAGTACCACAGAGGCCGCAAGGCTCAGAAAAGTTCTTTCTCAAACCACCCCATCGGTAGGTTTTCTCAAAAAACCAGATGGCTCATGGACTTCGTCCAGCTCTGAGTCCTTGGAACTCTTGATGGAAACTCATTTTCCGGGCTGCTCAGCAGAAGCAATCCCACAGACAAACACAGGGGTTCATATGGATAGACCTTCCACAAACTTCCTGACTAAAGAATTAATCTCATGGGCTATCAACAGCTTCATGCCCATCAAATCCCCAGGGCCAGACGGCATCTTTCCAGCCCAACTGCAGCATGCAGGTGAGACTGCCTTAAACTGGCTCCTACAAATTTTCACTGGAGTCTGGACGACGGGACTCATCCCAACGCCCTGGCTTGAATCCAAAGTCGTCTTCATTCCAAAGGCGGGCAAAGCCTCCCACACAACTCCCAAGGACTTTCGTCCAATAAGCCTAACATCCTTTCTACTCAAGACCTTTGAAAGGGTGCTGGGCCTTCACTTAAGGAATTTGATACCGACAAATCAATTCTCCCGTGCGCAACATGCGTATCAAAAAGGCAAATCCACGGAAACAGCACTTCATGCTGTAATCTCCACAGTGGAAAAATCGCTTCACCAGAAGGATTATTCTCTAGTCGCCTTCCTTGACATAGAAGGTGCTTTCAACAACGTCAACCCAGAGGCAATCACAGAGGCGCTAACGGGTTTGGGTGTCGGGCACCGTGCTGTGCATCTGATCGATCAACTGCTAAGACGCAGGATCGTCAGGTCAACTCTCGGTTCCACGACAATCTCCAGGTCCGTCTGCAGAGGCACCCCTCAAGGTGGAGTTCTCTCTCCTCTCTTTTGGAACGTGGCAGTAAATTCTCTGCTGCGCTCCATTGAGGGAGGTGGCTGCAGGGTGATTGCCTATGCGGATGACGTTGCGATTGTCTTCTCGGGAAAATTCCCCCAAACCCTGTGCGAACGCATGACCGTAGTGCTTCGCACTCTGTCCACTTGGGCAAAGAAAAACGGACTCGGACTGAACCCAGCGAAGACTGATCTTGTCCTTTTTACTAGGAAATATAAAATTCCGAATCTTAGGCCGCCCACCCTTGACGGGGTGGAACTAACCTTCAGCAAATCAGCCAAATACTTAGGGCTCACTTTAGACAGCAAACTGGACTGGAATCTTAACACCGAAGAGCGTGTTAGGAAAGCCCTAGTTGCTCTTTACACGTGCTGAAAGTCGATCGGACTGAAATGGGGCATGGCCCCCCACATAACTCTGTGGCTGTACACGGCCATCATTCGGCCAATCCTACTGTACGGAGTATCAGTATGGTGGCCAACACTCTCAAAGAAAAAGTCAGTTCGCTTGCTAGGCAAGGTGCAGCGCGCTGCTGGACTGACCGCCACTGGAGCCCTCATAACAACCCCTAACGAGGCTCTCGATAATATACTCAATCTTTTGCCTATCGACCAGATGGGCAAACTAGTAGCAACCCTCTCAGCACTTCGCATGAGAGAAACAAACCAGTGGACCGCACAGACACAAGGTCACTCAAGTATTCTCAATGGAAACTCGCTTCTTCCCCCAGCAATATCGTCGAACTCGATATCCGTCACAGACTGCCGCAGATCTCTGCAAGAGATGGCAGAGCAGTTCGATCTCTACCTCATATGGGTGCCCGGTCACAAAGGCATCGAGGGCAATTGTAGGGCGGATGAGCTGGCAAGACATGGTACTACCATGCCTCTCCTCTCGGATAAGGAGGGTTTGGGCATGCCCATGGCCAGCTGTAAACTTAGGATTCACGAGCATTTCGAACGCGAAGCAAATAAAAGGTGGCAACACACCACCGGTAGTTGCAATATAGCCAGACAGACATGGCCAACGCGCTGTAAAAAGCGCTCTTCAAGCCTAATCCACCTAAATAGATCAGGTTGTGCCTCCGTAGTGAGGGCTGTTACGGGGCACTGGCTAGTGGGATCTCATGCAGCGAGACTACTAGCCCCTTCTAACGATTTCTGCAGAAGCTGTCGGGACGAGGAAGAGGAGGAAACTGTTTCCCATCTTTTCTGCGACTGCCCTGCACTCTGCAAAAATAGAAATCGCTTTCTCGGTTCCTATTTCCTAAAAGACCTCTCAGAGATAGCGAACACCACCCCCAAGAGTATTCTCTCCTTTATTCGTGCATCGGGCTGGAACCACGCCCTCTCAAATAGTATCACACACCCTGTTCTCGGGTAGACGGAGTTGTGGACGCAGTCCATCGCGGCATCACAATGGGCCAACAATTGGCCTAAGTGAGTGGAAGGGTCTCACACCTGCCCACTACCGATCTAACCTAACCTAACCTAACCTTTGGCTCCAAAAATACTGGACCGATTTAAAAAATTCTTTCACCGTTGGCAAGCTACTATGTATCATTTTCAAAAAAATTGGGGATGCTTACCAAAACTTTAAAAATGCAATTTTGTGAGGCAATATGTTTTACTATCTTTCAACTGCTTGCACTGCTTGCGACCAAAACTTACCGCAACTACTTGCTAACTTGCCACTGCTTGCCAACTGCTTGCAATTATATTTTGGTGATGGATAATTATTATTTTTTGCTTAAAATTCACAGCTGGTTCCATCCTAATGAGCATGTTATGAAACCTTCTCTACTACTACTTTAAATTCAACTAGTACTTTTCACACAGTACTCGATCTAAAATATAGATACTTTAATGCCAAATCTTTGCGAAGTTCGGCCACACTAACAGCTGATATTCCGCTTTTTTCCCGTCAGATCTGGCTTTTTTCAAAACGCGATTGCGGGAAAAATTTTCAAATATTGTATGCGACAGCTTTTTTCTGTATGAGTCATTTGGTATCTCTTGTATGTAAATAGCTTTTTTTGCTTTATTTTTTCGCCTTTCTAGCTTTTTTTGCTCAACAAAAATTGGAAACCCTGATACATATACAGGGGTGTGCCAGTTATCAAAACCAACCGAATTCCAACCTAAAACCAACCTCGAACTGGTTTTAGGTGTGCCAGAGCAGAGTTCGAGATGGTTTTGAAATCTCAACAAATTTTGGTCAGAGATTTGCTAAGTATAAGCATTATTAAATGTCTAATGCGTAACAAGTGTTACTTTTTCGAAAGGTAATTTTAAGCTTAATTGCATATTGCAAATAAATTTGAACTTATAAATATTTTAATTCATGATTTTCGATATTAATAAATCTATAACAAATCTCTTAGACTATTTGCCGTTCCGTGTAATACCCCGATTCCACTACAGCAAGATGCCGCATCTTTTTGTATTAGATTCCCATTTTTACAATGGGAATCGTATACAAATTTTCCCCGTTGGTTGGCTGCATTCCCTGTTGGTTCGAAACCGACCAACTGGCAACAAGAATTCACTAAATAGAGCTGCCAAACAGCAAAATTCCAACACTGAATTGGAAGACGTAACGTAACTAAGCGTAGCTACCACTCGCTCTGAGAGCGCACTTCGGAGTTTTTTCTCGTGCTTCGTGTGTCATTCGCCAGCCACTTTACTCGCAAAATTTGCTACAACATTTTTGTTGATAGCACAACCAGCCAGCCATATTGTGTGTATGCGCCGCTAACCAGCGATTTTCTAGCGCGCAGTGGCTTGTTCAATTGCTGTACCCCCGTTTTTTTCCTTGTATTCTTTATATGCGCGTATTTTATTGCTTATCTATCCTTTGGGCTCGACCTTGCAGCAAAGCAAATGAGCGAATTAATACCAGCATACATATATATATATATATATATATATATGTATATATATATATATATATGCAGTTTTTGTGGTATCCAGGCATTGAATTGATTTTTGATTTTTGTTTCAGCTAGCTACCATAAGCATGTGTGTGTGTAGTGAATTCTTGTTGCAACTGGGAATGTTAGAAGTTAACATTACAGAGCACTGAACAGAACTTTAACATAGTCGATATTATGCAATTTGTAATCGATACTTGGTTTAAACAGTGCTGAATTGAGTAAAACAGCTTGTCATCAAGTGCATGTCTAAACAAACTGAGATATTCGTTAAACCATGTTTGCATTTTGCGAACAAATTAAAGCAATTATGTTTGTTTTTTTGGCGTCACTAATTTTATTTGTGTTCGAGCTCATATTTGCTTCCAATTAAATATAAACGTATAATACACAAACAGCTGTCACCTATCACTTAACAGACCCTGTTAAAACAAGATGCAACTATGCAATTGGATATATAGTGGAATCACCTACATCTTCGAGTCGCTGTTAATGAAAGATGCATCCTTATGGAATCGAGGTATAAGCGTGCAAAGTCCACCCTAACAAGAGAGGTGCCACCTTGTTCGTTTAACAATAACTATTATTCGTAGTCTTTAATTGGTCAATTTAAAAGACACTTATTTGTGGCATATGAAAAATTTATAAGCCGGCTCTTGCCCGACATGTTGTTGCATTTTTTACAACCGTAAATAGCATTTTAACATAACATTTTAACATTTTCATTGTTCAACAGTAGCTAACAGAACTGCAGACCTTAAATGTACGTACTGTACTGAAGCTGTACGGGACCATTTTTTTTATATGAAGTTTTTGCTGTACGGGAGCTGTACAGGCGTCTGCGTACAGGCCTTAAAATGTAAGCAAAACAGATTTGCCATTCACGAACTACGTAGAATAGCTATAAGCAAGCTCTCACGGCAGGGCTGTCAAGCAACATAAGTTACTTGGCGGGCAAAATATTAAATATTTATTTTGTATAAGAATTACAAGAGATATGTCCTAACATATTTTTATTTTACCATTTATTATATACTAGCAGCCCATACCGGCTTCGCACGGGCATAATAATATAATAATAATTTTTATTAGGATTATTATTTTTCACTTTTATTTTTGTTGTTGTCATTTTTCAATATTTTTTTTTATGTATACTTATACTAATTGTTAAAAGGTCATAACCGCAAAACAAAAGCCATTTAATTTATTGAGTAAGAGCCTCCCCTTAAACAATATTTGATGTGGTTTTATTTTGTGGCAGCAAAATAAATTGATTTTCAGGGGTTTTAACCCGCGATAGGCCAACGTATAATTGACCATGAGTGAAACATTTCTTTCGCAGATCAATCCCAACTAATTCGAAGGTTTGACCTTGGGACTTATTAATTGTTAATGCGAAAGATGTTTTAACCGCAAATTAAAGCCGTTTAAATGGTATTGGCAAATCAGTTGGGATCATCGGTGTATGAGCTAGTTGACCAGCCGCTGGACCGGTCATAATAGTCGCTACAATTAAATTTTCCTTTAACTCCTTAATAAGCAACCTTGTCCCATTGCAAATGCTAAGAGGGCTTAAATTTCTCAAAAGCATGATTGGAATTCAAATTTTTAACGTCAATTCGTGTGGCGGTAATCCAGAAGGGTTTAAGGAATTCAAAAACTCCTGTGGATAATGAACTGTATTTCAATATAGTGTCTATCGACTTGTATTTTTATACTCGAAACCGAAGGTAAAGAGTATATTGGTTTTGTGCAATGTCCGTCATGGTGTCTGTCCGTCTGTCCGTCCGTATGGTTGCAAGTTTTTTCCACAACCCTCAAGGTAGAGACTTTAAACTTTCCAATTCTCTTTATCTATGGGATAGTAAATTAAATTGTCAAGATGGGGGTTCTACGATAACTGGGGGGCTGGCCACCCCGCATTTTAAAGTCAAAAAAGCCTATATCTCCCACAGTTTTTCAGCTATAGCCCCCATCCACCCCAACGCTTCGTCAAAAACGGGAATGCGTGTATCTTCCAGAGCTGTGGAGCTAGAGCCTCCAAATTTGGTGGGAAGATAGCTGTTAACGCCCCACAAAAAAACTGAATCCAAGTTTTGGAGCCACGCCCAACCACTCCGCCCCCATCCCCCCCGCAATTTAAAGTCAAAAAGCCTATATCTCCCACAAAAGGTGCAATTTGAAAATTAATATTACAAACATTATGGGCTGGACCCCTATACTGGCCCGTTAAATGGCAATGATCACGTACTCGGTCGGTCCCCCACGCATACCGCCCCCAGCCCCCCTTTCTTTTGTTTATGTGCAATAACTGTAGATCAGACTGTGCTTTCATGAAAGTTTTTCCTATTGTATAGTTATACTCGATACCGAAGGTAAAGAGTATATTGGTTTTGTGCAATGTCCGTCATGGTGTCTGTCCGTCTGTCCGTCCGTATGGTTGCTAGTTTTTTCCACACCCTTCAAGCTAGAGACTTGAAACTTTCCAATTCTCTATATCTATGGGATAGTAAATTAAAGTGTCAAGATGGGGGTTCTACGATAACTGGGGGCTGGCAAATCGATAAATTCGATAACTCAAAACCGATAAATCCACATATTTCGCACATCCTTACAGCTAGAAGTACCAAATTTGGTAAGCAGATAGCAACTAGCAATCCCCAAAAACTGCACAAAAAATTTTGGAGCCACGCCCCCATTCCGCCCCCATCCCCCCGCAATTTAAAGTCAAAAAGTCTATATCTCCCACAGTTTTTGAGCTATAGCCACCAAAATTGGTGCCAAGATAGGTGATGATGACCCCCCAAAAACTGCATCAAAAGTTTGGATGCCTCACCCACCAATACTGCCCTGTGGATCGTATCTAAAAGCCGATCTTTTACTATGAGCTAAAACTTGATTGCGAGCTCTATCTCTGTACGTCTCTTGTCGCTCTCTCTGATCTTGATGGCTTTGGGAACGCTCAATGCTTTATTCCCTATAGCGGCCTTGTAAATTTCTTGCATTTTGCTCTTCAAGCTGCTGAAAACGCTCAGTACTTGAATCTCGCGCGTGCACTTGAGAGGTTCTTAAATTTTGTTCAGTAAGCCGCTGCGAAGGCTTGATACTCGACTCTCTAGCACGCGATTGCAACGCATATTCTCTCTGTCTTGATCGACGATTTTCAGTTTCTGATGAAGATTATCCATTTCGACGTATTCTTAATGCCCTAGTCCTTGAACTATTTCTAGAAAGTTGAGTTCTTGATCTTTTGATCATTTTTTTTAATTAAAAACAAAACTATTTAAATAACTTAAGTATATATAATTATGAGTTCACGTCCAAATGGGAATTAAAAAAAATAAAATGACATTTGTCTTTAGTTTATTTCTTTATTGTGTTGAACTAATTAAGACTTAATTAAGTCTATCTTCTTTCTGATCTTACTCCGAACTAAACTTCAATTGTTCTTGCTGCGCAGAGCAAACCTCCGTTGAGAGCTTTTCTTATTGTCAAAGCTTCTAAGCATTGATCATATTAAGCTTTTATCAAAAAGTGCCAATTCGGCGATCTCACGCTTGTGGCGTGGTTTTGGAAATTTGTTTATGTCTCACGCTTGTGGCGTGATCTTAGAAATATGTTTATATTTTATGTTTATGTCTAATATGCTTCCTGTGTTGGGGTTTTAGGGTGTAATGTGATATCTTATTGTTGGGCTGTGTGCTATGTGCTGGGGTGCGTTCTATGTGTAACATATTTGAGATATGAATATGTGTGCATATTGGATATCTTACTATATGTATCAGTGTTTCCATCTTTTGTTGAGCAAAAAAAGCTAGATAGGCGAAAAAATAAAGCAAATAAAGCTATTTACATACCAATGATACCAAATTACTCATACAGAAAAAGCTGTCCATACAATATTTGAAAATTTTCTCCGAATCACGTTTTGAAAAAAACCAGATCTCACGGAAAAAAAGCGGATATGTATATACTAATATCAGCTGTAAGTGAGGCCAAACTTCGCAAAGATTTGGCATTAAAGTATCAAGAGAGAGATCTCAGTTTGAGTGTGATTGACGTGTTTTACTTAAGCTCCGAACAACTTATTAATTTTGCGCCGTTTATCAGGCTTTTTATTTATTTTTTGCAGTCTACTGTTCGTAAAACATAGGCTTACCTAAGCTGTGCCAAGTGCTTCTTGTTGTGCGTCGTTTAATTTGCTAATTATTATATTTTAACAATTGCGGCGTCAGTTCTGTGTGGTTGTTAGTGTCTGTTTTTGTTATTCTGTTTTTGTGTCTTTGTGTGTTTGTTCGCTGCGTTTACTCTTGCTTCTGTGTTTATTCGCTGCGCATACACTTGTTTTTGTGTTTGTTCGTTTAAGCGTTATCTGCCTTGCTTGTCATGCTTTAATAAATTTTTGTTGTTGCTTATCGCTCCAAACAAGAAGTATTTGTGTTACGATTCCTCTTAATTTGTGCGATTGCTCTTAGATTTTCTGTGCGCCGTTTTGTCCGTTCTGTGCTCTCGCAACCTATTTTCGTTAGTTTGACACCAGTGGTAAATATGTCGTGCTGCAAAAAGTCATGTACATTTAAGCAGTCTGACGATTCTGCACGGCCTCAATTTGTTCATTGCTGGTTGTGTGAGAATTTTATGTATGCTAAATGTGCAGGTCTTACTGGGCGTGAGTGTGACAAGATCACTGCTGTAGCCAAGCCCGGCTGTGGTGGTGTGCGTTGGTCATGCCCTATGTGCATTGATAAGCAAATTGATTTCTCTAGAATGTATAACTCTGTGAGAAATCAGTTTTCAAAACTAAAAAAGACGGCAAGCATGCTAGTGACTGACATTGATTCGAGTTTGGAATTTCTCAATAATTTTAAATTTGAGTCATTGTCTACTCGCCGGTTGGAGTCTGAATTTCTGAATGTTCCGTTAATGTTTGCCCCTTCACCATCGTCGCTTTCACCCGTGCCTAGTAACGTAGAATTGTCGCCAGTTCTATCATTATCTCCAACTCCAAGCGATTGTCCGAATATATCTCCTGCAGTATCCCCTGCTATTAGTAGTATGGTTCCCGTCTTGGATCCTGCCGAAATAAATGCGGTAAATAATGATATATCTGTCCCCATACCTCAGCCACCTCCTATTTTTACAGTAGTGGCGCCTCGCAAGCAAGTTTTTGTGTCGCGACTTTCCGCTGAAACTACTTGTGATTCTGTTGCTGCCTATATTGCTAGCAAAACTAAAGTTAGCGTCTCTATTACGAAATTTAACTTTTCTTCCACTCGCCAAATACCATCTTTAAAAATTAATGTCTCTCTAGAATCGTTTTCAATCATATGTGATCCCAAATTTTGGCCCCCTCATACGGTTGTTCATGAGTTTTTGCAAAAAAAAAAAATAGCTCTGCCTTTACCTGTCTACCTTCCAGCTGCAACCTTCTCAAATAATAGCTCTGTCGTTTCAAAAAACTAAATTCTGATGAAATATCTATTATTATTCAGAATGTTAGGGGTCTGGTCTCAAAACTTAAAAACTCGTTTTTGAATATCTTTTTGTTCCATGCTGATATAATTTCTTTTACTGAAACTTGGTTAAATCCAAGTATATCTAATTGTGAACTTTTTTCAAATAATTTTATCGTCTATGGAGCAGATCGACCGACTCGCCGAGGTGGTGGGGTATTAATTGCTGTTAAAGCTACTCTCCAGTCGGAACCTTTCTGTTTTTCTGCCGTTAATGATGCTGAGATTATTTCTGTTAAAATAACTCTCCCTTCCCATGTTGTTTATATCACTTGCTCTTATATCCCTCTTTCTTCTGACATTCAAGTTTATCTTCAACACCTAACTTGTATTAAAGAAGTTTTTGCTCATATCCGTGATAATGATATTTTTATCGTATTGGGTGACTTTAATTTACCAACCATCCCCTGGTCTTCATCCGACACCATAAATTATCTTGTACCGTCTGCCCATAATGACTTCTTAGAAGAAATGCTTGATCTTCCATTGTTTCAGATCAATTCAATTCTAATCATTTGATTAGAACACTCGATCTTGTATTTATTAACAACTACTGTATTGCCAATGTATCCAGGTCATCCCCTCTGTCTGTCCCTGAGGATTCATATCATCCTACTTTAGCAGTTACATTGTCTGTTAGCAATCCTGTTATGTCACCTTAAATTCTCTATTGGACGAATGTATCCCTTACTCTGCTCCGTTGTCCGTTTCTTCTAAGCCCCCTTGGTTCACTCCAAGACTATCAACTTTAGAAAATAATAAATCTAAATATTACAAAAAAATTTAGCAGGTCTGGATTGAGTGCTGACTTGTCTAAATACATTATAGCCAAATCAAACTTTCTTCTCCTGAATTCACAGTGCTATGAGAATTACCTTATTTGTTGCAAACGGCAATTTACGCTAAATCCCAAACAATTTTATAGTTTTGTCAATTTTAAGCGTAAATCTTCCACTTTACCGTCATCTTTCATGTTTGGGATGAATAAATCTAGCATCGATAGCGAATCCGCTAATATTTTTGCCAATTTCTTCCAATCAACTTACTCTTCTGCATCCCCTATTAACATACCTTACACTTATAGTATTTTTATTTATTTATTTTTTATTTTTATTTATTTATATATTTATTTGTTTATAGTCAGCTAAGAGCAGCTGACATTAAAATGAAATCAAAATTTAATTTAAATTAAAAATAGTTAATATAATTAAATTAAGTAAAATATAGAATAATATATAAATCTGAAAATATATTTAAAAGTTAACGTTAAAGCTTTGGGAAATTCAATAAAAAATTGAGCAGTCCAACATTTGTTGCGAGGATTGGGAAAAACCCAGAAAAACCCAATCAGACCAGCGATAGATTAGTAATTAGTGGTTACGATTATATAAAGCAAAAAGGATCGATCTTTTTAGTACTGGAGTTGAGACTTCCAAGGAGACAAGAGAATAAAGTTTGTTATAGTCAGAACATATAACACGAAATGGTTCATGAATTAAATAGTTGCTGAAGCAACGATCAAGGCTAAGGGGTAAAAAGTTACGTGAAGATCTAATTGGGACATTCAATTTAATTCGACTCAAAAGAACTGATGAGTCGATTTCACCATTAAGTAGGTTAGTAATAAATAATACTCCATGCATAGTTCTACGGTTTAACAGTGAGGGAAGATTTATTAAAAGGAGTCTACTAGAATACGAGGGTAAGTCAACTCCAGGAACCCAGTTAAAACTTCTAAGGGCAAATAGAAGAAATTTCTTCTGCACAGATTCAATTCTATCCTGGTGAATCGAGTATTGTGGGGACCACACACAAGATCCATACTCCAGAATGGGACGAACTAAGGATGTATAAAGCGTTGTAGTGGTGTACGGATCATTAAACTCTTTCGACCACCGCTTGATGAAGCCAAGGACATTAATGGTCTTATGATCGTTAATAAACAAATTAAATAGCATAGGACCAAGATGACTACCCTGGGGAACGACAGAGGTATTAAAAATAGGTTTAGATACAGACGACTTAAAAACAACTTTTTGTGTTCGGCCACACAAGTACTCCGAAAGCCACAATTATAGTTTTGATGGAAATCCAATAATATTTAATTTTTGAAGCAACAGAGAATGACTTACAGAATCAAATGCCTTACTAAAATCGGTGTAAACAACGTCAGTTTGCATTTTTTCCTGAAACCCTTTGATAACAAGCGAAGTGAATTCAAGAAGGTTAGTGGTAGTAGATCTACGCCTAACAAAACCGTGTTGATAAGGCGATATAATCGAACTACATTCGTGTTGCAGTTGAGAACATATAATTTTTTCAAAGACTTTTGGTATGGCAGACAACTTGGATATGCCCCTATAATTTTTAACGTTTGATTTTGAAGAATTTTTATGGAGTGGAATTATAAAAGATTCCTTCCATATATCAGGGAACACAGTTGAATCAACAGACAAGTTAAATAATTTATTTAATGGCGCACAAAGAGAATCCGCGCAGTATCTAAGAATACAACCTGGCACTCCATCAGAACCAGGCAAGTAACCAGGTTTAATAGAGTTAAATTCACTCAGGAGCGTAGACTCAGTAATTACTGGGACATATATGCAATTTGACGTTTGAACTTGAAAAGGATAGGAGTTACTAATACTATACATATTCGAAGAGTATACTGATTGAAAATACTCAGCAAATAGATCGGCTACTGCCTGATCAGAACTTGCTTTTGTATCATCTAGGTATACTGAGGATGGCAAGCAAGAAGACTTACGTTTAGAGTTAACAAATTTATAAAACTGTTTAGGGTCAAGTGAAAAGTTTAGTCTACAACGATTAAGATAATTATTATAGCAAGATGTGTTAACGGAAATGAAACCAGATTTCGCTGCTAAATACGAAGATAAATCTAAAGTAGTTCCCGATTTTTTAAATTTTTTATATGATCTTGTCTTTGCGTTTTTCAATTGCGATAGTTCTCTCGTAAACCAAGGTGGTTTATTATCACTTGAAGTGAGGGGAACACAAATATCCAAAAGCGAATTCAAGGTCCTATAAAATATGGCTATGGCAGTTTCTATATCACTACAAGAATAAAGGCGCGACCAATTAGTATGTTGAAGAAGATAATTTAATTTAGTAAAGATAGTTTTACGAAAGCAACGGGCTTTTAAAGTATTTTTAGATACTGAAATAGGGTTAAGAATTTCAATGGATAGTTCTAAGGTTGGATGGTAGGCGTCTTCCGGAAGCACTAGAGGGGGTATTCTACAAGCATTACTGCAATCTGAGTCCGAAACAAATATCAAGTCCAACATTCTACCTCTACAGTTATGCACCCTGTTAACTTGCGATAGGCCTAACTCCAGTAGGCCATCGATAAAATCATCAGAAGTGACTGGTAACACCGCCGAAGATGTGTCATTCACAGACCATGCAACATGTGGTAGATTAAAATCACCAACCACTATCAGATTATCCATATCTGTCAACAATGACGAAACAAGTTGCAGGGCACTCAGATGGGATGAGTAAATGTTAATATCAGATTGAGGAGGAATATAAGAGCAAGTAACATAAAGTGAACGGCCGTTTAGTAATATTTTAACACATAAAAACTCTATGTCCGGAAGATGCTGAGAAAAAATCTGTTCAGAGGAAATACAGGAGTCAACAGCAATGAGAACACCACCCCCCTTGCGGGCAGTGCGATCGCATCTGTACAAGTTATATTTAGAAGGAAAAATAGAATAATCAGAAATATCAGGTTTTAACCAGGTTTCAGTGAGTGCAACTATTTGAGAATCAAAAGATAAGCTGTTAATATATAATTTAGCCAGTTTAGTGTTAAGGCCTCTAACATTTTGATAGGCCAAGCTAATTACTTCTGTTAGTTTTTTGCCGCCGAGGTGGAGGCAACAGGTTGGCTAACAGGCAAATTATATTCCTGTTCCTACCATCTCTCAGTCCACTCTGCTATCACCTTTAATTTCGTTAAAGTCTTCTTACTCTCCTGGACCTGACAATATACCTTGTTGTCTTCTCTTCTTCGCCCATTGCTTAAGCTTTTTAATCTCTCCCTTGAATCTTCTGTCTTTCCATCACTTCATCTCTGCAACATTTCTGCAAATCAGTCTTATCCCCTGCTCAACATGGCTTCGTAAAAAGTCGGTCAACCATGACCAATCTATTAGAATTCACAACTTTAGTAAATGATGCTTTCCTCTCGAAAATTCAAACTGACGTCATTTACAATGACTTCAGTAAAGCTTTCGACACTGTACACCATGACCTATTACTTCTCAAGCTTGTCCGTCTTGGTTTCCCTCCCTCACTTTTATCTTGGATTTCTTCTTATTTAAAGGGTCGGACACAAAGAGTACTCCTAAGATTGGCTACCTCGAAACAAGTTCATGTTACTTTTGGAGTACCTCAGGGTAGTCATCTTGATCCTTTACTCTTCACTCTTTTTATAAATGAGCTTCCCTCTGTTTTATCTCATTCTCGCATTCTCATGTACGCAGACGATGTGAAGCTTACTTTCTCCTACTGTAGTTCTCTAAATCGTTCTTGCTTACAAGATGATTTAAATTCAATGCATCTTTGGTGTAAGACTAATCAGTTGCTTCTCAATTGTTCTAAATGTATGTTTATGACTTTCAGCCGAAATAACCCCTTCATTACCAGCTACTCAATTGACAGTACCCCGTTGCAACGTATTTTTACAGTCAAGGACCTTGGTGTTCTTTTTGACTCCAAACTCTCATTCGGCCTTCATATTTCTACTATTGTTAATGAGGCCAAAGGTGTTCTTGGTTTCATTAAACGTTGGTCTAAAGAGTTTAACGATCCTTACGTTACAAAAACTCTGTACACTTCCCTTGTTCGCCCTATCCTAGAGTACTGCTCTTGTATATGGAGCCCCCAGTATAGAAATAACCAGGATCGTATCGAATCTGTTCAGAAGCAGTTTTTGCTTTTTGCCTTACGAGGCTTAAATTGGGATAATAACCTTCGCTTGCCTTCATATTCCAGTAGGCTTCTTCTCCTTAACCTCCCGTCGTTGAACAATCGTAGGATAGTCCTTGGTGTTGCCTTCCTGCACAAGTTGATTAATGGTGATATAGATTCTTCTTTTCTGTTAGGTCATCTCCATTTCTCTATTCCCTCCAGACCTACTAGAAACTTTCGCCCGTTATTTTTAAAAACGTGCACAACAGATTACGCTATGCACAGTCCATTTCGTGTTTTATGCGTCCAATTTAATAATCTATACCACGTGTTCTCTAATGAGACCTCTCTCTCCTTAATCAAACCACTGCTCTCAGTTTATCTTCGGGAAGTTAATGCCCGCTCTCAGCTATGAAACGGGGCTGAGCCTGCTGGACTGGCTAAATTCTTTTCCTTCATCGGGTCATATGTATATAAATATTTTTTATTTTATTTTATTTATTTTTATTATTATTATTATTTTTTTTTAACATTTATTTTTAGCTTTCACATTTAAGTTTTTCTTTTCTATTTTCTACTTACAACTCTGTTTTAAGTATAGAGTCTAAAATATCACTGACATTTTTGGCTGTGGAAAGGGGCATAGCTGGCCGGACTGGTAAATAAAACACCCCCATCGGTCGGTGATGTTATTAGACATTTTTGTTCTCAGCCTAAGCTTTTTACTACTACTATTTTATTGTAAC
This sequence comes from Scaptomyza montana, assembly GCA_018904305.1. Classification (NCBI taxonomy): domain Eukaryota; kingdom Metazoa; phylum Arthropoda; class Insecta; order Diptera; family Drosophilidae; genus Scaptomyza; species Scaptomyza montana. The sequence continues at coordinate 345,530 of JAEIGR010000096.1, read as the reverse complement.
TTATTTTTTTAAAAGTTGACTCTAGAATTGTCAACAAATTTCAATAAAATAAAAAATAAATAAAAAATAATTTAGATCGAGTAAACAGAAAAGAACTAGTTGTATTTAAAGTAGTAGTAGTAGAGAAGGTTTCATACAATGCTCAGAAGGATGGAACCAGTTGTGAGTTTTAAGCAAAACAAAATAATTAACCATCACCAAAATATAATTGCAAGCAGTTTGCAAGCAGTGGCAAGTAAGCACGTAGTTGTGGTAAGTTTCGGTCGCAAGCAGTGCAAGCAGTTGAAAGATAGTAAAACATATTCAGGGGTGTGCCAGAAATCTCTAGAGATTTTGGCTCGAGCAGGTTTTCAAATCTCTAAATTAAAACCGTAGGTGTGCCAGAAGTTTGGGAGATTTCAATTTTCGGTAAAATTTTTCGGAGCAAATACGTAAAACGAAAATGGCCAAAAAGAGTTGCTACCTTTTAAAATAAAAATTGCTAAAATGTATTTGCTATTTTTGTCATTGTTTTCAAGTTTGGCCACAGGGCATTAGTGTTATATTTAATAAATGGTAAAATAAAAATATGTTAGTTCTTATCTCTTGTAATTCTTATACAAAATAAATATTTAATATTTTGCCCGCCAAGTAACTAATGTTGCTTGACAGCCCTGCCGTGATAGCTTGCTTGAACAGCTGTTCTACGTATTTCGTGAAAATAGTCTTAGAGATTTGTTACAGATTTATTCAAAACTCAAAAAAAAAAATAAAATAAATGCAATGCAAAGAATTCAACTTACATTTTGGCGGCACAATGACTTGCCATAAATTAAATTCTTCTTCTTACTGTAGACATTCACACACCTAACAAACACCGCAAAAGCTGCCACCTTATAAAAAAAGGTTTGCTGCAATAACTTTGTTAAATTTACAACAAACTCTCCACTGCTCAACCATGCAATTTTGTTACCTAAACATAAGATTTTTTTATGTTTATTTGCCACAAATAAGTGTCTTTTAAATTGACCTATTAAAGACTCCGAATAATAGTTTTTGTTAAACGAACAAGGTGGCACCTCTCTTGTTAGGGACGGTTTTGCACGCTTACATGGAACGGCAAATAGGCTTAGAGATTTGTTAGAGATTTATTAATATCTAAAATCATGAATTAAAATATTAATAAAATTCAAATGTATTTGCAATATGCAATTAAGCTTAAAATTACCTTTCGAAAAAGTAACACTTGTTATGCATTAGACATTTAATATTGCTTAAACTAACCAAATCTCTGACCAAATTTGTTGAGATTTCAAAACCATCTCGAACCCTGCTCTGGCACACCTAAAACCAGCTCGAGGTTGGTTTTAGGTTGGAATTCGGTTGGTTTTGATGGCTGGCACACCCCTGATTGCCTCACAAAATTGCGTTTTTAAAGTTTTAGTAAGCATCCCCAATTTTTTTGAAAATGAAACATAGTTTCTTTTCATCGCGAATCGTGTAGCTTGCCAACGGTGAAAGAATTTTTTAAATCGGTCCAGTAGTTTTGGAGCCAAATAGTATCAAACAAAAAATCAAACCTAGAAAAATTAAATATTCGGCAAAGTGAAATGTTTCATGGCAAGTGTGGAGTGGCAGAAGCGAGGCTTACCACACTGTCATATCAACAAGAATGTAAACAGATAGAGCGTCCAAACAGCAAAATTCCAACATTCAATTCGAAGTCGTAGCGTAACTTACATTCTTGTCGGTCATATGCTGTTTTGGCTAGAAACAAAAAACCAACCAGACGAAATTGATAGTCTGATAGTTGCGGAACTGCCCAACCAACAAAACGATCCAATACTGTTCGATATCGGTACTAAAAATATGGTGCACGGACCATGCGGAGAGCATTACTTAACAGCACCATGCATGAAAAACGGAATTTGCACAAAAAAATACTCACGTCGCACAGTGGGGCCTTTGCTGAAAAAGCGTTGCATAAATCGTTTTTTTCATGAACGTTTTTGGCAAAATTGAAACATATAATCGATAGAGAATACTTCAAGGATTATGTATCCAAAAGATTTTTGAAATCGGTTAATAATTATGGGTGCTAGAGCTCCTCAAAGTTGAGAAATTTTTCGTGACTACGAAAAAATTACAATTTTCACGAAAATTGGCCACTTTAAAACTGAATATTGGGCGATGTAAGCAATCGATCTTCGATCTTTTTTTTTATCTGAAAAATATGTTCAATCTTAGTATTCTGTTGTATAAACTTTAAATATAACTGAAATACTTTTTTAATTAGAAACGTTTGTTTTAACTTTGGTGGAATATAACTTTTTTGAGTAAGACAGAGTAAAGGCGGGACTATATACACGTGATAGGTGGAATACTTACCTTTCATATGTATATAGTCTTAATGTGCGAAAATCTGCGAAATGGAAGATAAAGCCAAAACACTAGGGCTCCTTCGCGTTAAAAACACGCGGCAGGTATAAGGAAGAAGAAGAGCGCATGTAAATTTGGCTGAAGCGTGTGTGTTGTTAATTGATAACATTGCTAAATGTTGTACTATAATTACTACCTTATTATGTATATCCCTTTCTGGTACCAACAAACTTTGTGAGATGGTTCTGAGGTGGGCTAGCTGAAGCCACCGGACGGGTCGCAGGTTGCGGATAGCGCAAGGCCTCCAGTGGAGGTTAGCTGCGAATAGCGACTTGTCATAATAATCAGTCCCGGACAACAGCGGGTACCACACCGTTAGTGGGACCGACAAGGCGCTTGTCTGACCGTCTTTAAAACATAGTCTCACACACACCCAATTCCTACACAAGATCCTACCCATTTCCTATCCCTCACATCTCACACGGGCAGTGGTGACGTCCTTAGGCAAGGGTGCCTCTTCACTCCCCTAAGCCAGGGTGTTACGTGGTCCGTGCCCATTGGTTGGTTTGCAGTCAGGGGATACCGACTGTAATAGAAAGGAGCCTCACCGATACCTGGACGCCTCGGTGAGTATACCTGGCACCGGCGTGTTAATGGGGGCTATGACACGCCGGTACTACTTTCCCCCATACTCGTGGGACCTAATTTATGGACAATAGTAAAATTTTTAATGATATGCGGGGCTTAACAGCTAGCAGAGCGGATGGAAGAGGCGGCTCTGGACTTGGGTGGCAAGCTGACACCGCACGGGGGCCAGGCCCCCCACTCGAGAAGTGTTGCCAAGCCAAAGGGCTCGTCCTCAAAGCAAAGCACCTCCAGAAGTACAGAGGCTTTCAAGCCGCGAGTGGTGGACAGTGGGGACACCAAACGGACGAACGTAGGGGGTGGGAGCGCAGTGCCCGGCACAGCCCCAGTGGCTGTCCCGCAGACAAGCAATGTCGGCGGGAAAGACACTGCAACACCCTCTTCTGATCCGCAGAAGAGGAAGCAGATGCCGCCCATCCCGGCACCAGGTCAACCCGGTGAGGCTGGTGACCCGCTAAGGCATGGCCTAAGCGGAGCCGGCCGCAAATGGTATCTTCGGTACCTGGGTCGTGGCTTGAAGCCGGAGGAGGCGCGCATGAGAGCGCTGGAGCACTGGGCCCCGACCGTGTCTCAAGGCGAGAGGAAGGGAGAGGAAGCTGGCGTGGGGAAGAAGCGGCAATGGCAAAAAACATCGCCTGCTGAGGCCCCCAATGACGCCAATAAAAATAAGAAACCAAAGCGCAAGGGCAACGCGGCTCCTGAGGGCTCTGGAGCCTCGAGGGACACGAAGCATCCGAAGGCAGCCTCGTACGCCAGCGTAGCCAAGGGCACAATCTTGGCTATAATGGCGAGCGAGTACCCGAAGAGGCTTCTGTCCAAAGAGGAGCTGACGGCAGTGGAACTGGCCCTTGTCGAGGAGATTAGGAAGGGCTGGACCGTAAGCCTAAATTTCAACGGCATCCACTTCCGCACAAGCCTGGTACTGGTGCTCATCCAGGAGCCATGGGTCGTCAGAGGCAGGATCTGCGGCCTTAACCACGTAAGTGCAAGAGTAATTGCGGATGTAAGAGAGGCATCGCCAAGAGCTTGTATCTTGGTACGGAAAAATACTAACTTTCTATGTCTTTCTTACTTTCTCACCAAATATTTAGTAGCAGTGCTGATCACTGGAGAGCGTGGAAGTATCGTGGTGGCGTCGGCGTACTTCCCGGGAGATGAGGCGGAGGCTCCTCCATTAAAGGTTCAGGCTCTAGTGGACTACTATAGCAGCAAGAAGCTGCCATTGCTGCTGGGGTGCGATGCCAACGCACATAGCATCACGTGGGGCAGCACAGATACAAACAGCAGAGGTGAGTGTTTACTTGATTTTCTATTAGTTAAGGATCTCACTGTTTTCAACGTGGGGGCAGAACCTACGTTTGTAACCAAAAGCAGGGCCGAGGTGTTAGATATCACCTTTGGCAATGACGGAGGCTCCAGGTTGGTTCGCAACTGGAGAGTCTCTACTGAACCATCATTGTCGGACCATAGGATTATCCTATTCGACATCTGTAGCAACCTAAGTTTAAGTAAGGACATCAGAAATCCTCGACAGACTGATTGGCAACAATATCGGTCCTGTCTGGGGTTAAATCTGAGCAGACTAAACTACAGTAAAAGAGTTTCCTCACAGGAAGAGATTGAGCAGCTATCTATAGACGTGGGCAAGACTATCTTGGATGCATATCATTCAAGCTGTCCTATTAAGAGCATTAAATCCAGCAGGGATAATCCATGGTGGACTAAGAAGCTAGGACTACTTCGAGTGGAGGTTAGGAAACTGTTTAACGCAGCTAAAAAGAATATTGACAAGTGGGATTGTTATACCAGGAAGCTTACTGAGTATAACAAGGAGATACGCAATAGCAAATGGGATCATTTCAGGAAGTTTTGTTCCACTCTAGAGCAGGCCACGCCCGCTGCAAGAGTGTTCAAAGCCATCTCAAAAGGGAAAGTGCTCTCGGAACTTTGCCTTAAGAGACAGGATGGGACTTTCACGGAAAATGAGGTAGAGAAGGCTGAACTTCTCTTACAAACTCATTTCCCGCTTTGTAGGACCATTTCAGATAGTGATAACAGCTACGTACAGACCTCTTGGAGGAGACCCGAGTGGAGATTAGCTGCAGAAATTGTAACTGAGCATAAGATCAGGTGGGCCATCGGAGCACTCAGTCCCTATAAGGCCCCGGGGGTGGATGGCATCCTGCCCATCCTCTTACAGAAGGGTATAGACCCTCTCTTAGTATTTCTAATCAGAAATTTCCGTGGGAGCATTGCCCTGGGGTACATACCTAGGGAATGGAGGACGGCGAGGGTGATTTTCATCCCGAAGGCAGGAAAGAAAGACCCATTTCTTCCCAAATCCTTCAGGCCAATCAGCCTTACCTCATTTCTGCTAAAAACCCTCGAAAAGATAGTAGACAATCACATTAGATCTGTGTACCTAGTGGCCAAGCCACTACATGCACATCAGCATGCGTATAGGGCAGGGATGTCAACGGAGTCAGCTTTGCTTGACCTAGTGAACACTCTCCAGAAGTCTGTGAAAGCAAAAGAGGTCCACTCTGCGCCTTTATGGACATAGAAGGTGCTTTTGACAACACGGCGCATGAGAGTAGTCAGAGCTCTTGAGAGTAGAGGAGTTGAATCAGGACTCACGTCCTGGTTAGGCAAAATCCTGGACTCTCGCATAGCAGAAGTAACCGTCAGTAACTCGACGATTAGAGCACAAACCACCAGAGGCTATCCTCAAGGAGGTGTCCTATCACCTCTCCTTTGGAGTCTGGTGGTAGATGATCTCTTAGCTAAGCTTACGGTTAATGGCTTTCGATGTCTAGGCTATGCCGATGACATAACCATAATCTGCAAGGGGAATTTTGAGAGCACATTATGTGATAGAGTCACCCTGGGCCTTCGACTAAGCCTGGACTGGTGTAGGGACGTGGGGCTGAACATCAACCCAGCAAAGACCACGATTGTCGCCTTCACTAATCGGTACAAGCTTAAGTCTATGAAACCCATAGTCATTGGAGGTACAATTATACCAGTGTCCACGGAGGTCAAATATCTGGGGGTTATACTAGATAAAAGACTCCTCTGGAAACAGCAGGTGGAGCATGCTGTTCGGAAGGGCACTTGGCCCTGATGAGCTGCAGAACTCTTGCGGGGAAAAACTGGGGGCTTTCACCTAAGATTCTGATGTGGATGTATACTGCTATGGTGAGGCCCATGGTGTGCTACGGAGCAGTGGTCTGGGCTGAACGCATGGACCGGGAAGGTGCGAGAAAGCAACTGGGTAAACTCCAGAGGCTTGCATGCTCGTGCATCTCGGGCGCAATGCGAACCTGCCCCTCCACGGCTCTAGACGTTCTACTAGGGCTTCCACCGCTGCATATATACATAAAACACAACGCAAGCAGAAGTTATATGAGGATAACGGGGGCATTAGCAACCGGATCGGCTGCAGGAGCCACAGGCTCACTGTTAGAATACCCACAGGACGCGCAGATGGCGCAATTTAGCTTCAGTAAGCTCTTTAACATAGAGCTTAGCAATAAGGCAGAATGGACCAACCTGTCAACTACCTATAATGTGAAAACACATGCTATTAGGTGGTACACAGACGGTTCGCTTACAGAGGAGGGGGCTGGGGCCGGAGTCTGCGGACCTCGACTCAATTACCATGAACCCCTTGGCAAGTTCGCCAGTATCTTCCAAGTGGAAATACACGCGATAGAGAGATGTGCCGCTTTCAACATCGACAGAGGGTACGATCGCAGAGACATAGCCATCTTTTCAGACAGTCAGGCAGCTATAAAAGCACTAGGTGCTTATAAAATAGCTTCCAGGCTGGTTTGGCAATGTATAGAAACATTAAACAGGTTGGGGACTAATAATAGAGTCACCATCTATTGGGTCCCTGGGCACGCGGGAATCCCGGGTAATGAGGTTGCGGACCAAATGGCCAGAAAGGGGGCAAGCACTCCTTTCTGCGGGCCGGAACCCTTCTGTGGGCTGGGCCCTGGGGTCATCGAGCAGAGCAGTCGCTCTGACCTTTGGTCCGATAGAGCGAACTTCTGGTTGTGTTCGCAGGGGGCGAGACAGAGTAAAAGGCTTTAAGGCAACTATAACAAGACGAGGACTGAGAACTGTCTGAAGCTGAGCAAGGTTTCTCTTCGGATTGTCACAGGTTTCTTGACAGGACACTGCAGATTGCGTAGGCATTTACAGAGGTTACGCATAGGGAACGAGGCCACATGCAGGCTCTGTCTGGAGGGGGACGAAACTCCAGAACACCTACTAGAGGAATGCCCTGCCATAGGTCGGCTGAGATTATCTCAGCTCGGGCGGGTCACACTAAACACTGAGGAGATGAGGGCTCTCCGTCCAGGCGACATCATCGCGTTTCTGCGATCGATTGCACTGTACGGGGAGCTGTAGCTCATACACTAGGATGAGGGCACAATAGACCCAGGTGGTCGCAGTGCACTAGCCTCCCCTTTCGTAATAAAAATAATAATAATGTATATCCCTTCAGGAAATGTTTAATTTCTAATTACCTGATTGGAAAAGGTCTGAGGATTACAGGCTATTTTTTGGGATTACCGTTTACCTATTTTGAAAGTAAATCAATACAACATTTTTTTTTTTTTTTTACCTAACTTATTGGAAAAGGGTTATACCAATTTTCCTTTTTTACCTAGCTAACTCAAAATATATGGTATATAGTGCAAAATATTTGACTTGATGGCAACAGTTATTTCTTAACTTCATAAGAGGAAACACTATAGGAAATTGATTGAATAGTATTTTTCAATATAATTCGCAAAGTATTTATTTAAAAGCGCAATAATGGAATTAAAAAATTCAACGATTTTTGAACTTTTCCGTGCCTCGGAAACAATTAATGATTTCGAAGTGGCATTGCTTCAAGAGATGGGCGTACTCGAAAACGCTAGCAAGGAGCTTGAAAAAAAATAAAATACATGTACTTCAACTTGAAGAAAAATGGAACTCGGTCCATAGAAATATTTCGGCTTTTATAAAAAAAAATGAATATTGGTTTGAGGGACATACAACTTTCGAATATTCAGAAGAGGAAGAAGTTTACCCATCTACTAGCCGAGGAAGAGGAAGGCCTTATAAAACTATGGAAGAGTGTTCAGCTTTTACAAGGAAAAGTAAGCTTGAGGATGCTACGGAAAGCATTGCAGCTGAACATCAAGCGGAAGCACTTTCATCAAAGTATTTGAAGGAACAAGAGAGGACAAAAGCGACAATTACGAAAGCTGTGTAGGTCGCCAGTCCTTTATGGCTGAAAAGGATTAAAGAAAGTATTCCAACGCCACCAAACTCAGTCGCCATTAAGTACACTGATGAAGAAGCGTTTTCCCTATTTATGGACTTGGGATTGACTAAGGAGAAGTACGAAATTTTACGAAGCTCCTTAAAAAAACATAACGTCAACGTTCTTCCCGGATACAAAAAAATTGGGTTTGCCAAGAAGAAAGCAGTGCCACCTAATGCAACAGTAACAGAGACATATGTAAAAGTAAAGCTCCAGGATTTGATGGATCACACTGCGATGCGTCTAATTGAAAGTTTGCCTGATGATTTAACTCTTCTCAATAAGTGGGGATGTGATGGATCGTTTGGACAAAGCGCATACAAACAAATTATAAACACAGATGACGAAACTATATCTGATGAAAAAATGTTTATGGCTTCTGTTGTTCCCTTACGCCTTAGGAGTGAAACTTCTGAACATTGGAAAAATCTTCGACCATCATCGATTCATTATTGTCGCCCTATTTGCTTTAAATATGCGAAGGAGTCCTCTGAGTTGATTAAACCAACTGTAAGCGACATACAGAATCAAATTAGCCAACTGAAACCTACTGTTTTTCAAACCAAAAAGTGGAAAAAAAATCACGATTAACTTTAATTTTTTCCTGACAATGATTGATGGAAAAGTCTTAAATGAAATTACAAACACCTCCTCAACTTTAATGGTGATTTCTTTTGTAGAAAAAAATGTTACCCGTTTTCAGGCAGCATGTTTTAAATTTTGCATTTACCCTGTTAAAGTGTTGCCGTTTTGCCCCGAAAAAGGGCAACACTTTTACTACCACAAACAATCAAAAAAAGGCAACACTTAATCAATCAGCTGACAAGTGACATATCCAGTTCATCTTCCGATGATGAACTTGATTCCATCAAAATTGATGTTATTTCCGTAGCTATGAAATATACGTTATCCATTTCACTCCCGAAAAACCTCAATATTGAATGTGTATGATATTTATAACTTGTTTACTTTATTGTATTTTATCATTAGAGTGACCATATTTTAGCACGAAAAAGTATTCTGATTGTATACACCCAATAAATATGAAATTTTTAAACATCAATTCAACAATATCTTGTACATTTGTGAATTCATTCATAAATCGTTCATTAATTTCATATTTATTGTGGAAATATGTTCAAAATACTTTTTCGTGCTTTAATATGGTCACTTTACTATGTCAAACACTATTAAAATGCAACCCTGATCAAACAACACTCTCGTTTATTTCAGGGTGAGAAATGTTGCATTTATGTTGCATTCATAGGGCAACACTGTAAGAAAAGAACACAAACATATGGGGCAAGGGTAGCCCTAATTCACAAAAGAACACACAAAAAAGTGCAACCTCAAAAAATGTAACATACATTTTTTGTCAGAAAAGAAATCGCCATAAGGTGTCCTATTTGAAAAAAAAACTCAAAAATACTTTCACAATTTAGACGACTCCAGGAGTGAGGAAAACTGCTGCGAGTACGGAATTTCTCCACACATCAAAAACAGCTCAACTTTTGACTGAATTGTATCCTTCAAAATAACTTACCCGCACGGTACACAGGATTTTGGCTCACGGAAAGGACTTAATAGAATATCAGTGCTTACCTATTGGAGAGCTGTCCGAAGAAGCACAGGAATGTAAAAACAAGGACTACAAAAGGTGCAGATACACTAATACGTGCAAAATTTCTCGGGTTCGACAATATGATGACTTTTTTAACATGCTGGCAGCCTCATCGGATCCACTTCTTGCATCACTGAGACATGTGCGATCACGAAAGGATTTGGAAGATAGCAACTATAGTTCCGAAGTGTTAAGTTTATTAGATATTAACCTTACTAGCCTTATTGTTGATGATTATTTTGTAGAAAATCAGCCATCGATAGCAAATATTAAAAATTAACCTCAAAAAATCACAAAAAAATAAAAATTTAAATTTTATGTATTTAAGTTAGAAAATCGAATAAAAACCACTTAAAACTCGACATACTAGTCATTGAAATGAAAAAAATTTTCAGCTATGATTAAAAACAAACGTTTTTAATTGGAATTTTACAGGTAAAATATGCTCGAAAATATTTCTTAACTTTGACCTTGAATATCTAAGTACCACGGATACCTAGCACCTACCTACCTACCTCATTTTAAAGCTTGAGAAGTTATCTTTTAATTGCTTTTTCTAAATCGATTCATTAGTTTAGAAGCTATGATTTTTGAAAAAAAAAAAATGAGCAAAGCCCCACTGTGCGTCGTTTGGTCAACGAAACTCAGACCGCAGAGGACGGATATCCAGTTTATCGTCGTCGTGACACCCCAAATGGAGGACAAAGCGCTTCGCTAAATATCAGAGGCAGTAATTTTACTATAGATAATTGTTGGATTGTCCTTTATTTTCCACTTTTTTGCAGGACGTTTAACGCTCACATAAATGTAGAGTATTGCCATAGTTCAAGCAATCAAATACATTTGTAAATACATAAATAATGGATCGGACTAAAATACATTTGGCGTCAGAATCGCAAATGATGAAGTAAAAAACAGTTAGTCTTACAGTTAGTTGTCCACTTAGAAAATGGGCAAAGGGTGTATTTCACCGCAGAAAAGGCTGAACAATTGGCCCGAAATCCACGCAAAACAACTTTGCTTGCTTTCTTTGAGCTCTACAATGTAGATGAATTCGCAAAGACGCTGCTATACCACGAAGTCCCGCAATATTTCACATGGGCCAATAATAAGTTTACAAGAAGAAAGCGCGGTGAGAACGTAGTTGGCCATCCAGGAAAAAAAAAGCTGCTTAAGGAAGAGTCTATGGTGTTCATCCTTCTCAATCTGAGTTTTTATACTCGTTACCGAAGGTCAAGAGTATATTAGGTTTGAACAATGTCCGTAATAATGTCCGTCCGTCTGTATGTTCGCAACGGTTTTCCACACCCTTCAAGCTGGAGACTTGAAAATTTCCAATTTTCTTTATCTATGGATAGTAAATTAAAGTGTGTCAAGATGGGGGCTCTACGATAACTGGGGGGCTGGCAAATCGATAAATTCGATAACTCAAAACCGATAAACCCACATATTTCGAACATTCTTACAGCAAGAACTATCAAAATTGGTGAGAAGATAGCTACTAGCAACCCCCGAAAAACTGCATAAAAAATTTTGGAGCCACACCCCCCATTCGGCCCCAGCCTCCCGCATTTTTAAGTAAAAAAAGCCTATATCTCCCACAGTTTTTGAGTTATAGCCACCAAATTTGGTGCCAAGATAGGTGATGATGACTCCCCAAAAACTGCAGGATGCCACGCCCACCAATACTAGCCTAGCCGCCTCCATCCACCCCAACGCTTCGTCAAAAACGGGAATGCGTGTATCTTCCAGAGTTGTGGAGCTAGAGTCACTAAATTTAGTATGAAGATAGCCATTGACATTCCACAAAGGACTGCAGCAAAAATTTGGATGCCACACCCAAGGATGTTGCTGCATCACGTACGCAGTGTAACTTCATTCCATTACTTAAAAACTGTGGATGGAGTTCTCAAAGAGACCTATCAAGCTGCTTGCCGTGCTAGAGGTTTGCTAGAAAACAATGACCATTGGGAAAATACTCTTAGAGAAGCATCGCTTTTGCAATGTCCAATACATCTAAGAGAGTTGTTTGTGATCATACTATTTGTTCATGCCTAAAAGTAGGCTGAACCAACATACACTGCCGCTCTCACTTCCGCGGCTCTCTATGCAATGCTAGCAACTCCTGCAACATTTGTTCTATTTCCATATATTTTAGTCATGCTAAGAACTATGTTCCACCTTTTTACTTGGCATTTGAGAATTCATACTTACATTGAAAACAAGTGTTTTACTTTCACACCACGGGAAAATCTATTGTTCAAGGGAACACGCAACCACCCAAATCTCTACACCAAAGGATTTAGAAGATTGGAAAATGCAGCCCACTACATACATTTTGGTCCTTCGAGCCGGATCTTCTCTAAAACCAGCACAGCAAGCATCATTGGCACAGATAAGTAATATTTTCTCCATATTTATGCACTTTGCCAAGGGGAAACTTCTCCGCAAAAAATATTTTACTTATCGTGCTGGTACTTAACTCAGAACACTCCGTTCAATTTATTAACCCTTCGATGCGTGAACAGGTCCCTAGGGACCTATTGCGTTTTCAAACGCAATTTACTCCTATTTCGGCCATGACAAAACCCCCCCAAAGTTACCAAGTATTCCAAGAGAATTTTGTTCTGCGTCTTTTAAGGTATTCCGCGTTCTGATCGGAGCAATGGTTTAGGTTTTATAGGCTTCTAAACGCGTTTACCCCTCGGATGCGTGAACAGGTCCCTGGGGACCTTGTACTGAAAATGCAAGAAAACACTTATAAATGCATTTGTTCTTCGTGTTCTGTGACTTTTTGGTAATTTTTGGATTATTGTTATTGTGTCCTTGAAAGCATAATAATCTGGCAAACACAATAAACCAGTTCTTAGAATTGCTACCTATACTTCACTTTTTATGTACAAAGAGCAGATGTGCACAAAAAGGTAACCTAAAGGCCAGGTAGACGTATGAAAGAGTGTGTAAGAGGTTCTAAGAGCAGATGTGCACAGCAAATGTAACCTGAAGGCCAGGACGTATGAAAGAGTCTATAAGAGGTTCTAATTTCGTCAGCCAAATCATTCTAAGTTCAGACTGTGAGCAGTAAAGTGTGTTTACAAAGTGAAAATAAAAGTATAAAAGTATAATAAAATTGATATGGCAGACCAAGATATTGAAGTTGCTGAAATGGTTGTACGCCGTAGTAGCAGATACCAGCAAATGAGTGCAGATGAAAGGAGTGCAGCTGACGACAGATTTGCTAATTTTATGCAAGGAGAGCTGAGCGGTGACGAAGATTATGATGCTTTTGGCGATACAGCTGAAAATGATGACGACTACATATATGAACCAGGTTTTCATGGTGATGATTCAGACGCAGAAACTGAACAATATATCGAAGTAAATGAAGAAAGCGATGACAGCGATGTTGACGACGAAGAAAATAATGCACAGCAAACCAATGACAATTTCTATTATGGTAAAGATGGCACACAATGGTGTAAAACAGCACCCCCTTCTTCTCGCATTCATGCTCATAATGTGGTTGACTTCACAAGAAGGAGACCAGGGCCAAACGGGGCGGTACATGATCCCTTCACTATATTCCGCTCCATCATCAGTGAAGACATAGCGTACATAATAATACGCGAAACGAATAGGAAACGAAGATGAAGGAGTGGAATACCATTACACTGAGAGAGTTTGATGAATTTTTAGCAATTATTCTACATGCTGGACTCAACAAGTCGAATACCGAACCTTCTAGAGAGTTATGGGGCCCAACACGTAACCCAATATACAAAGCTGCTTTGTCATACGATCTTTTAATGTGCATCAAGAAGTTCATTAGATTCGACAATGCAAATACACGACAGCAGCGACTAATCACCAGCAAAACAGCGGCAATTGACGACATTTGGGAAATGTTGCAGTCAAACCTAGCAGCAACTTACACTCCGCATGAGTCAGTGACAGTTGATGAGCAGTTATTCCCCTACAGAGGCCGTACCCGCTTCACACAATACATTCCGTCTAAGCCTGCTAAGTATGGTATAAAGGTATGGTGGTTGTGTGACTCCAAATCGTACTATCCCGTCAAAGGTATGATCTATTCTGGTAAATTGCCAAACCAGGATCGTGAAGTAAATCAGGGCCAAAATGTTGTACTGACGCTTATGGCGAGATATATGGATACTGGCCGCACAGTTTATGCAGACAACTTCTTCACAACGTTGGATTTGGAACGTATTTTGATGAGGAGGAAAACGAGCTACGTTGGAACAGTTCGCGCAAATAAGAGGTTCGTACCGCAGGAGTTCCAGAAAAATCGCCAGCGTCCTGTCCTCACCACATTGTTCGGCTTCTACGATGGCGATATAGCACTATCTTCATATGTGCCAAAACGAAATAAAGCTGTTCTTCTTATGTCTACTGAACACTATACTTGCGCTGTCGACGAGGCTAGTGCAAAGCGAAAACCCTATAGCATTCTGGATTACAATGCCAATAAATCTGGCGTAGATGTTATGGATCAAATGCTGGGCACTTACTCCTGCAAACGCTCTACACAACGCTGGCCATTGGCAATGTTCTATAACATGATAGACGTTGCTGCACTTGCTGCATTCACAATATACAATGAAATGCAGCCTGCCCAACGAAGTGATCGATGACGGGCGTTTCTTCAGCTCCTCACCAGGCAGTTGGCAATGCCAAACATTGAAAATCGGGCGCTGAATAACCAAATAACGAAGCATCAAAGGATACGTAATGAGATGGAGACATTTGATGTCAGGGTAAGAAAAAACTGCTCCAATTTCACTATCAGACTACTAATTATTATTTATTTTGTTTTTTTTATCTTTTCAGATAATACCAAGACCGGTAGAAGTAAATTCACCAGCGTCTTTTAAGGTATTCCGCGTTCTGATCGGAGCAATGGTTTAGGTTTTATAGGCTTCTAAACGCGTTTACCCCTCGGATGCGTGAACAGGTCCCTGGGGACCTTGTACTGAAAATGCAAGAAAACACTTATAAATGCATTTGTTCTTCGTGTTCTGTGACTTTTTGGTAATTTTTGGATTATTGTTATTGTGTCCTTGAAAGCATAATAATCTGGCAAACACAATAAACCAGTTCTTAGAATTGCTACCTATACTTCACTTTTTATGTACAAAGAGCAGATGTGCACAAAAGGTAACCTAAAGGCCAGGTAGACGTATGAAAGAGTGTGTAAGAGGTTCTAAGAGCAGATGTGCACAGCAAATGTAACCTGAAGGCCAGGACGTATGAAAGAGTCTATAAGAGGTTCTAATTTCGTCAGCCAAATCATTCTAAGTTCAGACTGTGAGCAGTAAAGTGTGTTTACAAAGTGAAAATAAAAGTATAAAAGTATAATAAAATTGATATGGCAGACCAAGATATTGAAGTTGCTGAAATAGTTGTACGCCGTAGTAGCAGATACCAGCAAATGAGTGCAGATGAAAGGAGTGCAGCTGACGACAGATTTGCTAATTTTATGCAAGGAGAGCTGAGCGGTGACGAAGATTATGATGCTTTTGGCGATACAGCTGAAAATGATGACGACTACATATATGAACCAGGTTTTCATGGTGATGATTCAGACGCAGAAACTGAACAATATAGCGAAGTAAATGAAGAAAGCGATGACAGCGATGTTGACGACGAAGAAAATAATGCACAGCAAACCAATGACAATTTCTATTATGGTAAAGATGGCACACAATGGTGTAAAACAGCACCCCCTTCTTCTCGCATTCGTGCTCATAATGTGGTTGACTTCACAAGAAGGAGACCAGGGCCAAACAGGGCGGTACATGATCCCTTCACTATATTCCGCTCCATCATCAGTGAAGACATAGCGTACATAATAATACGCGAAACGAATAGGAAAGCCAGGGAAGTCACAGCTGCATGGAATTTGGCAAATCAAACGAAGATGAAGGAGTGGAATACCATTACACTGAGAGAGTTTGATGAATTTTTAGCAATTATTCTACATGCTGGACTCAACAAGTCGAATACCGAACCTTCTAGAGAGTTATGGGGCCCAACACGTAACCCAATATACAAAGCTGCTTTGTCATACGATCTTTTAATGTGCATCAAGAAGTTCATTAGATTCGACAATGCAAATACACGACAGCAGCGACTAATCACCAGCAAAACAGCGGCAATTGATGACATTTGGGAAATGTTGCAGTCAAACCTAGCAGCAACTTACACTCCGCATGAGTCAGTGACAGTTGATGAGCAGTTATTCCCCTACAGAGGCCGTACCCGCTTCACACAATACATTCCGTCTAAGCCTGCTAAGTATGGTATAAAGGTATGGTGGTTGTGTGACTCCAAATCGTACTATCCCGTCAAGGTATGATCTATTCTGGTAAATTGCCAAACCAGGATCGTGAAGTAAATCAGGGCCAAAATGTTGTACTGACGCTTATGGCGAGATATATGGATACTGGCCGCACAGTTTATGCAGACAACTTCTTCACAACGTTGGATTTGGCACGTATTTTGATGAGGAGGAAAACGAGCTACGTTGGAACAGTTCGCGCAAATAAGAGGTTCGTACCGCAGGAGTTCCAGAAAAATCGCCAGCGTCCTGTCCTCACCACATTGTTCGGCTTCTACGATGGCGATATAGCACTATCTTCATATGTGCCAAAACGAAATAAAGCTGTTCTTCTTATGTCTACTGAACACTATACTTGCGCTGTCGACGAGGCTAGTGCAAAGCGAAAACCCTATAGCATTCTGGATTACAATGCCAATAAATCTGGCGTAGATGTTATGGATCAAATGCTGGGCACTTACTCCTTTAAACGCTCTACACAACGCTGGCCATTGGCAATGTTCTATAACATGATAGACGTTGCTGCACTTGCTGCATTCACAATATACAATGAAATGCAGCCTGCCCAACGAAGTGATCGACGACGGGCGTTTCTTCAGCTCCTCACCAGGCAGTTGGCAATGCCAAACATTGAAAATCGGGCGCTGAATAACCAAATAACGAAGCATCAAAGGATACGTAATGCGATGGAGACATTTGATGTCAGGGGTAAGAAAAAACTGCTCCAATTTCACTATCAGACTACTAATTATTATTTATTTTGTTTTTTTTATCTTTTCAGATAATACCAAGACCGGTAGAAGTAAATTCACCAGCATTTGCGCCTAGGACGAACAGGCCGTCATGCCGCCTTTGCCGTTCTGAGTACGGACGTCAGCGGAAAACAAGGGCCTACTGCTTCAATTGCGACAATGCTGTTTGCGGAGAGCATTCTACAGTCCTCCACCGCTGTTATACCTGCGAACAGGCCTTGGTGGACCAACAGCAGCAACAACAACAATAGAAAATAAGGTGTTTTATATGTAAATTTTATTGAATTTTATATGGCCTATGTAAAAAAAATAAAAAAATAAAAAATAAAAAATTCTAAATATACAGTTTTCTTCTTTAGACAATAATAAACAATTAAAAATAAATAAAAATTTTGCGATTTTTTTTATTGTAAAAAACTTAAAAATAAAAAAAGGGTAAAAAAATGTTCACGCATCGAAGGGTTAATGCCCACATAAAGGGCATGTCCATAAATTATATTCACACATATATAGTTCAGCCTCCATATTTGCATATGCACATAAAAGTGCATCACATAGCCTTGTACATAATAATAGTTCCAAATAAAAATCACAAGTTTATTGTTTGTTTTTTGGTGAAGCTCAATTATTTATTTTCTTAAAGCGGTTTTCTCCTATATCCATATGTTATTCTATTATATGTATGTTTGCCAGTAATTTTTCCATTACCACAATAAATTTCACACATCCGTAATTATATAAAATATTTTAATATTTTTTATTGTGAATACTCAATTGTCTTAAGTGGCAAAATGATATTTTTAACAACACAAACTGCAACCTACATACATACGTACATACATATCCACAAGCATATGCCGGCACTTGAGCGCAACTCAAACGTACTACATACTACATAGCGGCAGACTTATGCAAGTCATATGTTATTTAAACGCGCACAGATCAACAAGAATTAAATAATTTTCCAAGTTCAAGACATAAATAATCCACAAGTTGTACACATTTTGCACATATGTACATATATACGCACATATTAATTCACACAAAATTTATCTAGTACATACACACATACAAACATCTGTCGGCAAGAGCAAAGCGTACCACATATATATTTCAATACGCAGTGCAGACATATATTATTTATATTTAACAACATAATCTAAAACTCCATATACTACTTGTTAAATATTTTGTCAATGATAATTGATTTCCAATAAACACTGGACTTGCAATGCACATAACCAACAACAACAAAATATAACCAAATAGAATTCTGGCCGCCACAACACAAAGAGATTAATAAAGAATACATTCATTCCACCAAGGCGGTAGAAAGCTTTACAACAAACACACAGAAGCATTTTTAACACAGCAAACATGCCCCTGGGTATGTTTGCTACTATTGTACTATATGTGTTATTGAGTGGTTGCCAGACTATTCATAAAAACAGCTGCTTTCGAGATTATTGAATTAGTGAAATTAGGTCACACTAGGCGAGTTTTGGTTGTAAAAGTAAGTAAATTTTATGATTTATTAATTTAAAAGACTAAACTGATGTTTTAACAGTGGAAAAAATTTGCAGATGGGAAAAGAGGATAGAATGCAAAAACTAGAGCTAGAAGTAAAATATAAAAATGCTAAAGTGTTGATTTAAATAAAAAAACATTTATTTTCTGAATAATAAAGTGTAAAGTATTTGTTGTGTAAAGTATTCATATGCGATTTCTATCGATTGTTTATGTTATGTTATGTTCGTTGTTACCGATATATTGTAAGCTAGTATTAAGGTATCGATGTTAGTATTAAGATATATCTGAAAGTGTGGTTCGGCCACACTGATCTTGGCTCTGTCTCTTTTACGGTGACGCTCAAGCCAAGCGCGCGCCATCATTAACACCCAAAAAGAATCTTTAGAAATAAATGCCATCCAATATATATTAGTGAATATATACGACTTTTAGCAGATACGCAAATTAGTATCAGAGGTGACAAAATCTGCTGCCGCCTCGCCACCTGCTGTCCCAGCGGTGACCCCGCTGCCCACTGCACCTGCGGCTGCTGCAAAATCTGCTGCCCAAGTGTCAACGCTGCCGTCAACGGAATCTGCTGCCGCTCAGCTGCCTACTGTTTCAGCGTCAATTATGCCGTCAACCTCTTCCGCTGCCGCCCCATTGTCTGCTGTGCCATCAGCAACACTGCCGTCAACCGTTCTTGCTGCCGCCCCGCTGTCTGCTGTTTCATAAACAATTCTGCCGTCAACCGATTCTGCTGCCGCCCCACTGTCAGCCGTTTTAGCGCCAATTTTGCCGTCGACTTCTTCCGTTGCTGCACTTGTGTCTAATGTGCCACCAGCAACCCTGCCGTCAACTGTCGTGGCTGCTGATTCGATGTCTGCCGTTCCAACAGCACCCCCGCTGTCAACCGCTGCTGCTGCCGCCTCGCTGTCGGCTGCTGCAGAACCACTTTTGCTGTCGACTGTTCCGGCTGCCACCACGCTGTCTGCTGTCCAAGCAGCAACCCCACTGCCCACGGCTCCTGTTGCTGCGCCTCTGCCTGCCGTCACAGCACTAGCCCAGCCGTCATCGAACCTAGATGAGCAATTAGCCAATCTACGTAAACAGAAGGAAGTTTTGGAACTGCAGCAGCAGATTGCGAGTTTGCAGCAGCAACTCGGTGTCTCTCCTGGCTTGCCCAGCCAGCGTGTCACAGACATATCCGTTATCGAGTCCATGGTTCCTCGGTTCTCAGCAGATAACGCTTACGACATAAAAAAGTGGATAAGCGACCTGGAGGACGCTTGCGATATATTGCAACTGGATGCCCGTCTGAGATTGGTCGCTTGTCGTCGGCTGTTGGAGGGCACGGCAGCAATCCTCATGCGCACAGTTACTTTGCGCAGTTATGAGCAACTGAAGGAGATACTAATCCATGAGTTTGGACAATCCAGGAGCACTGAAGAAGTGTACACAGCCCTGCGGAACCGACGTCTTAAGCCAGGGGAGGGGTACCTGCGGTATGCTATTGAGATGAAAGAGATTGCAATGAGTGCCACCATCCCGGAGGCTGAGTTGGTGGATCTCATCATTGATGGACTCCGAGACAGCTCGCCAGCAGTGGGCATGCTTTATGCAGCCCGAAACATCTACGATCTGAAGACGCTTCTGGAGAGATACGAGAGACGACGAGTCCAATCCAATGCGAGTAAACAAGTGGCTGCCGTGAACCATCCTCTGCCTCAACAACCTGCCGTTACAAGTGTTTGCCTTCCGTCCACGAATGCCGTCCCTGCTGTAAGAGAGGTGCGGTGTTACAACTGCTCATCATTTGGACACTACAAGTCCCAGTGCCCGAAGTCTACGAAACCAGCGAATTCGTGTTTCAAGTGCGGGAAAACGGATCATATGCATAGGAACTGCCCATCAAAGATTGGGAATGCCATCGCCACCAATGCCGCCGCTGCCGACGCCGTTGCCGACTCCTGTTGCGGAGACACCTTAGTAGATAAAGTAGAACATCTACAGATGGTGAGTGTTGCCTTTGTGACAAATCAAGTGAAAAGCAGTGAGTTTACAAATATTTTTCCCTCTTTGATTCGGGTAGTCCTAGAAGTTTTATTCGGCAATCTGAAGTGCCTTTTATCTGTAGCCTGAAGTCAACCCCGTTAAACTGCCGTGGTCTGGGGAACCATCAACTTATGTCATTAGGAAAAATCCAATGTGCCATCCGTATCTTTAGTCAAACAGTATTACACACATTCGCTGTACTGCCGAACATTGCCACAAATTCGCCAATGATTTTGCGTAGAGATTTCTTTTGTAAAACGAATATAAAATTATGTAAATTTAAAATCAAATATACCAAAAGTCATTTGCTGTCCTTAAGTAAATCTCAAATAGATTGTAATATGAAACTCACTGCTGTACTTAATTCACTTGATTTGTTCAAAACAGATGTCAAACGCACAATGACTAAAAATGAGCCAACCCGGTCGCTTAATGAAAATGAGTTTATGCCTGCCGAATCACAGTCGTGTACCGCTGAAAGAGAGTGTTCCGTCATGTCTGAGCATTCGCTGGGTGATGCCCTGGCAGCCATTAAAGCAATCGAGTTACCTGCTGATAGTGAAAATGAGTTTAATATAGAGCCTACTCTGCCGTTAGAACAATCTATAAAGTTGCAGTCTGTTATTTCCGTCTCTTATGTTGATGTCCCTTCCGAACTGATTAAACCGACCAATTACGAAATGAAAATCGAATTGACAAGTCAGACTCTTATTTTCTGCCGCCCCCGCCGATTATCCCATCACGAGCGCAACGAAGTGCGCCAAATATGTGATGACTTATTAACTGCCGGCATTATCCGTCATAGTAGTTCCCCTTACGCTTCCGCTATAGTGCCCGTTAGGAAAAAAGATAATACCTTAAGAAAATGTGTTGACTATCGCCCGCTGAACAAAATTACTGTCCGTGACCACTTTCCAATTCCGCTGTTAGAGGATTGTGTTGAACATCGGGGGGGCAAATCGTACTTTACTGTACTAGATTTAGAAAGTGGATTTCACCATGTCAAATGCATCCTGATTCGATTAAATACACTGCCTTTGTAACACCTGATGGTCAATTTGAGTACGTACGCATGCCGTTTGGCTTATGTAATGGTCCCCCAATTTTGCTAGATTTGTATACTTTGTGCTGAAGGACTTGATCAACAAAGGTCAATTAGTGATTTATATGGACGACGTATTAATCGCGTCGAGTGATTTTGAAACACATCTGCAAGTGCTGAAAGAGACACTTTATACTTCACGAGTGAATGGGTTACGCCTTAAATTGTCTAAGTGTCGTTTTGCGCACAAGGAGTTGGAACATTTGGGGTATTTAGCGAACTCTTCCGGTATCACCCTGAAACCAGGTCACCTTCAAGCCATAAAAAGTCTGCCGGAACCCCGGGATAGGAAAGAATTGGAAAGCTGTTTGGGTCTCTTTTCTTACTTCCGCCGTTTTGTACCCAACTTCGCTAAAATTGCTTATCCGATGTCGCGCCTGCTGAAAAAAGATGCCCCTTACGTTTTTTCTCATGAGTGTCTTAAATCATTCCGAACACTGCAGTCCAAACTGATCGAATCACCAGTGCTGTCTATTTATAACCCGAAGTCTGAAACTGAATTACATTGTGATGCTAGTTCAGCCGGTTTTGGAGCGATGCTCCTTCCGAAACAAACTGATGATAAATTTCATCCTGTGTGTTATTTTTCAAAGACCGCTTCCGTCCCAGAATCCAAATTGCATAGTTATGAATTGGAAACCTTGGCTATCGTTTACGCCTTAAAGCGTTTTGAGACATATCTGAAGTTCATTCCGTTTAAGATAATTACAGATTGCAATTCATTAGCGTTATCCCTTAAAAATGGTGGATCTTCCGCGAAAAATGCCCGCTGGGCATTACTTTTAGAAAATTATTATTACACCATTGTACATCGGTCCGGTATTTGTATGCCTCATGTTGACGCACTTAGTAGACTAGAAACTTCTGCATATGTGGACGATGTGAACCTAGATTTCCTACTACAACTGACGCAAAACCGTGATCCAGAAATTGTCAAACTTCGGAGTGTCCTGGAGAACCAAGAAGTTGCTGGGTTTGAGTTGCAAGATGGTGTCGTGTATCGCCGATCACCGACTGACGTACTTCAGCTTTATGTCCCTGCTGGGGGCTAAGGCTTTGTAAATGAGGCGTGTGTGCCTGCCGCCACGCCGAGTTTACTTAGCCAGAGGGAGTTGGCAGTCACATGCCAACTAACGAAGACCGACCATACGTGGTGAAGAGCCACATCCTGCTCGAGGTGCCCCTGCTCTAGACTAAATACGGATCTAGAGAGGACAACTCGAAAAAAACCCCGTAATCACCGGTGTTACCGTACCGTGCCCCTGTGATGAATGGCACTACTTAAGTATGTCTTATAACGGTGGCTTCCGGATACCTGGCACCTCCGGTCGTATAAGTGCCCGATCCAGGGTATGAGGCTCTGTTCCTCATCACTCGTGGGACCAAAACATGGAAACTACTGAAAATAAAATTATAGAAACCGGGTGCTTTAGCAGCCCCAAATCGATTGACGTCGAACATATCCGGGAGTCTGAGGTAGCTATGGACGTTTGTTCACAAAGCTCCAGCACCGACACCATCACCAAGGAGGTTTAAGAAGCCCTTCTTGCCTCTCCTAAGGCCGAGAAACCCAAGAGGATCACGCTATCGGGAGCTGCAAGAAAGAGACTGCGCAGACACCTTGCAAATGGCGTTCCCATGGAGGAGGCTAAGAGGCTCGCACAGAAGCCTATTGGCCCACCCATGGCTATGCCCAGCAGAAGTGGTGTAGCGAACAAGCGGAGTAGATCGGCAAACACGACCCCAGAAGAGGCGTCGAATAAGAGGGTCATGCTGAAGACCGCGGCACCTAGTGCCCTGGCGAAGGGTGATCCTGCAAGCGTGTTGCTTGCCACGGTGGCTCCAGTAGCCTCCACATCCGCAACTGCGGCTGGGCAAGTAGCGCAGGAGCAGCCACCCCAAACCGGTGGTATGGCCTCTTATAGGGATGTTGCCAGCTCATCGAAAATGGCAATACTCCCAGCCGACTACCCCAAAAGTTTGCTCACTACGGAGCAGCTTGGCAGCATCCAAGCCGCTATCTTGTCAAGGGTGATGGAGCTGAGGCATGGCTCTGTGAAGCCGTTATTCTCTGGCTGCACCTTTAGACCAGGATGGATGGCCATCACTTGCGGAAATGCGGAGACGGTTGAGTGGCTGTGCACACTGTGGAAGGATGCCCGCATTAAGGTAGTCCCCGAGGCAGAGGCTCCACGTGCCGCTGTTTTCATTGGCTACTTTCCGCTTCCGAATGCGGACACGAAGACGGACGAGATTCTGAAGCTCGTCGAAGGTCAGAATAGCGGGCTGCGAGTGGGAGACTGGCGCGTCTTTCACCGGGAGATGAGGCAGCACATGGCTATTACTACCTTAGCACTGGACCCTGTTTCGGCCAACTGGCTGAAATCGCTAGGATTCCAGCTGAACTTCGCGTGGGGCAAGGCTACCCTTAAGCCTAAGGCCAGCGCGCAGTCGAAAGAACAGACAGTGGCTCATGCTCTCGTAGCGGAGAAGCCCACCTGCTCCAAGACTGCCATACCGGACGCGGCTGCAACAACACCACAGGGTGTCGCTGAGGACACTCGCGCGACCCCTGGGCTGCCTGCAGCTAACAGCACAGTCCGGACCCCCAGCGGTGGTGAGGCATGTGGCACCGTAGCTGCCCAGGAGCCCGCAGCACCGAAAAAGATCATGCGCCCTCCTCTTTACGGGCTCGTCACGCGCGGAACCTGGCGCATCACGCGCGGAACCGGGTGCGTGAATAAGGGTGCGAGGCGCACTTTAGAGGAAGAGGCCCTTCTGAGCACAAACCGAGGCCGGAAGATGGCGGCCAGAGGCCGCAAGAGGGCGGACTAATGTCCTGTCCCCCCTCCCCCCACCCTTCCCAACACCCGGAGACACCTAAGATGTCTCCAAGCAAACCTCCACCACGCAAAGGCCGCTTCTGACGTCCTATGTGGGAGGTTTGCTACCAGGGACATAGCATTTATCCAGGAGCCGTGGATAAATGCCGGACGTGTCCTGGGGCTAAGCACCACATCCGGTAAATTGCTATATGCAAACAACCTACCTCGCCCTAGAGCGGCGTTGTTAATTAACAAAAATCTAACATATGTTCCCATTTTACAGTTCATCACTGAGGACCTGGTGGCAGTCTGGGTTAAAATACCCACTGCCCATGGCGAGCAGGAGGCAGTGCTGGCCTCCGCCTATCAGCCCGGCGATTCAGATGTTGTGCCCACGGCGGCTACCTGTGCCCTGGTAGAGCATTGCCAGAGAAACCGGCTCCGATGGTTAATCGCCTGTGCTGCCAATGCACATCACACGGTCTGGGGGAGCAGTGACATCAAAAAAGAGGTGAGTACCTTCTTGAGTACATTATTAGTAACAACATAAGCCTACTTAATCGAGGCAATGAGCCCACATTTATTAATGCAATCAGAGAGGAAGTCCTCGACCTAACTCTCTGTAGTCTTAACATGCTGTCCGTTGTCTCAAACTGGCACGTTGCGAGTGAGATCACTATGTCAGATCACCAGCACATTTGATTTGATATAGGATGTGCCTTGCAATGTAGCCTAGTTACTAGAAATCCCAAAAACACCAACTGGGATCTTTTCTGTTTTGAACTTGAGCAATCCAGAGACTGCTCCACCCATCCGATATTGTCCATTGACGAGCTAGAGCGTGAAGCTACTGTGCTTCATACGAACATTAAATCGGCTTATCACGCTAGCTGCGAACAAAAAGTTCGTAAGACCAGAAGGGCTTTTCCCTGGTGGAACAAGAGCCTTGACGATCTCAAAAAGGCTGCGCGAAAGCTCTTCAATAAAGCAAAGAGTGGGACAACCACATGGGATTCCAACAAATCTGCTTTAACGCTCTATAATAAAGAGCTGAGAAGGTCCAAACGGGCTACATGGCGCCAACACTGCGGGCAGATTTCAAACCTCCCGGAAGCTGTCAGGCTACAAAAGCCACTCACTCACACAAATACTATCGTTTAGCATCGCAACTGCCTTCAGCATCCGACGTTCACGTACTTTTATATGTTCGTGATTTATGTTTTTATCGATCGCAAGATTATTTAATACTCCATATTAAATAATAATTATTATAATAATAAACATAATTCGCGATTATTAAAATTAGTATTTTTTGTGTAAATTGCTGACCTTGTATTAAATAATTATTATTAATTATTTATTCTTTGGTCGTTCCACTCCGCTCTTCCGGACTGTACTGTATCTAGTGATTTTGTATGTACGTCGTCCGCAAAAATAAATAGTTATTTTATTCCGGCTGCATAAGAGCCTAGCATGCAAAGAGACATTGCCAAGGATAAAGATAATCTCCTTGCCGTTCCGTCCGGGCTCCATAAACGATCTATTTCCGATCCAAATACATTCGTAGCGTCCACATCTGCAAAGTGTCCAGATACAGTCCCGCCGCTAATTACTAGATCCGTCGGTCAGAAACTAAAAATGCAAAGTATGTTTACTTTAACCACATTCATTTCCGTGACCGACCGTCTCAGTCAGTTTGAATCTAAATTCGCCTCCAAGTCTGACGTGTCACTGCACACGCTCCAAGTCAGACAAGAACAGATTCGGACCTTGTGGGACAAGGTCGAGCAGGAATTCGAGCGCTGTTAAAGAGCGCTCGCCGAATCTGCGGGACACAGCAATGTTACCGACACCAAAATCCTCCATTCGAAATATGACCATTGCTATGGGGCGTACGAGCGTTGTGCATCCATGCTTAGCAAACAAATTGAGAATGCTACGGTTCCAATTCCGGGTCCAAATGTTGCCTATCAGCCGAGAGGCTACCGTTTACCGCCTGTTGACACCGAAGTCTTTTCCGGAGACTATTTGAAATGGCCTACCTTCCGCGACATTTTCACAGCGGTGTATATCAACAATCCCAGTCTTACCCCAGTCGAAAAACTATTCCACTTTAACTCAAAGACGAGTAGGGATGCTAAGGCTATCGTGTCCAAGTTCCTTCTCACAAATGATGGTTTTGCGTCAGCATGGCAAGCACTCGTCAACAGGTTTGATAACAAAAGACTGTTAGTCAACAGTCAACTTCGAATTCTGCTCAATGTACAACCCATTTCTCAGAAGTCTGCAGCCGCATTAAACGATTTACAGAGCACCATCCAAGGGTGCCTATCGGCTCTAGAACTCTCCAATATCTCCACTGAGAATTGGGATTGTATCCTCGTTTTCATGTGTTCCTCAAGACTTCCTAAACTCACTTTATCACTGTGGGAACAGTCTCTCCATAGCACTCCAGATATTCCGACTTGGAGTGAGCTAAACAATTTATTGTTAGAGCGGTACCGAACTTAAGAGGCAATTGAAGATGTACGGCCCCAGGTAGCTCCTCAGCTGGTGGTTAAGGCTACCAGAAAAGAACTCCCTTCCAAAAGAGTGAACTCCTTTGAAGCCAAGGTCACTGCCAAGATTCAGACTTGCAAACTTTGCGCCAAAGAAAACCATCCAATCCGTACGTGTCCTAAATTTTTACAAATGTCTGTTCAAGAGCGATCCGACATGATAAAGCAGCACAAGCTGTGTCTAAATTGCTTCGCCAGGGGTCACCACCTCAAAGATTGCACTAGTGCGCATAATTGCCATAATTGCAAGGGGCTTCATAGCACTCTCGTTCATCGTCCGACGAATTGCCAAACAGGTGGTTCTGGAACAGTTTTGGACACTCCAGTCAATTTACAGTCCACTTCTCACCCACAAATGACGGTCCAAAATTACTTCTCGGCAAGCACACATAGCGTTTTCCTCGGCACGGCTATAATCCAAGTATGTTCTTTGGGAATAAAATATACAGCTCGTGCATTGGTAGACTCAGGTTCAGAAGCAACCTTCATTTCTGAACGGCTGTTCAAGTTTATACGACCCCAGTATCAGCCCGTTGACGCTCAAGTTTCGGGGCTCAATATATCTATGGTCTCTCGATATATCTATGGTCTGAGAAGGAGTGCTCGTCTAGCACTCTTCATCTTGTTAGTTTGCTACAGAGGGAGGTTGAGACTAGCGTAATATCTAGTACTTCTTCCCTGTTCTTTGTAATGAAGGTTGGGTCGTTGCCCCTATTACAAATCATGAGGTTAGTGGACAGAATGTAGTTAAAAAGCAACCCACCCCGTTCATTTGTGTCAGTGCTTCCCCACTGATGATGATGGGCGTTGGCGTCACACCCAATTATGAGGTTGGTGTGCGTGGTTTCGCTGTCGGTCACCAACCCTTGCAGGAGTGGATGTGGGAATGGCCCTTGGTGGTCATGGGCCAAGTATGTTGAGCAAACTCTCACATTCCCAGCCTTCAACTCTAGGCAGACAGCTGTGTTGTCTCCATCGCTGTAGTTAGGGAGAGCGGCTGCTGCCGCTTTGCAGTGGTGGAGGTTAATCTGAAAAAGTCTCAGTGATATCTTCAGGCCGACGCTCCACCACTGTCCTGTTCGCTTCCTCGTCCGTGTCATCCAAGTCAAGGGACTCTTCACGGAAGCTCGCTAGCTTGGCCATGTCATGGGCCAATTCAGAGCCCTCTGAGTGGTAGCCGGCCTCCTTCCCATCTGCCGACTCCGTACCAGGGTCTTGGCGGGTGACACCATTGTCTGTGATACCCACTGCTACAGGCCGGTTGACACAATTGTCTGTAGTGTCAACCGGTTTATCAGGGAGCGCCTCGTCTGCTGCCGAGAGCTTGTTGGTGTCGGTTTTATAGACGCGGATAGCTACGGTTTTTTCCATGAATTCTGTCATGAGGTCGACGAACCTGTCCTGCAGCTCATTTTCGATAATCCCCCACCAATTCCTGGGGATATGACCCTCATTGTGGCCCCTGTCGAGGACCCCAATGACAATCTTCTCACTGGTTGGTGGTGGCTTCGGCGAAAGATTTCATCAACGGCTGCGGACGAGGTGGAGGAGGTCTAATCCGCTTTGCTTGCGGGGCCGAATCCTCAACGGACCGCTGGCGTTTCTGCTTGGAATTGGCAGAGGACGCAGGGGGGGCTGGCTTGAAATTCGGGATGATTTTTCTGGCCCACTCCACTAGTCGGACCTCATCCGGTGATGCGGGCTGAGCGGACAGACTTTTTCCGAGAATATCGGCTGCGCGCCTACGGTCCTGGAAGGACGCTTTGACTCCCTCAGGAGCAACGGACTTTGTGGTGTTGCCCGTTGTCGCTACCGTCCTGGGTGCCGAGTTGGCAACCTTTGGTTGCACACCACTTGCACTAGGAGCGGTGCTGGGCAGACCACCGAAGTGGGATGACGGCTGGCTTGCCCGTTTTCCACTTATGCCGCTGATGGGCTTGCGGACGTCTGCTGGCTTACCAGAAGTGGGGGTGTTTCCACCGACAGAGGGATTGGCTTGTCCCTCCGGGTTTGAGAAAGTCCCGGTCACTGTGTTTTTGTTTTTATTAATTTTAATCATGTTTGAATCCCACGAGTAGACGGGAAGGACGGTCACCCGCAACATAGCCCGTGTATCGCGGGAAGCCTAATTTAAACTGGAGGTCGGCAGGTATCCAGAGTTCGCAAAGTAGAGACCGAGCACCCCCTCGGCCACGAATCCCTCGGCACAATGCTGTTCCACCTTGGATTGGGGTAATTTTATAGAGTTTTCTTCTCTCGCCCGACTACAATTGGTCAGCACCCTTGGCAGAGACATGACCGTACCAAGGATCTGCTTCCAGCCGCCCTCGCGTGGAGAGTATAGTCGCACTACCAATTGTGAGCCGCAAGGACGGAGCGCACGGCATCAACGTACACACAAATTGTCAGTATGCATGGACGTGTGATGTCAGTACGCTTTATCCCTTGTTGCTCCAATCGGCTGACGGCCAATGGAGCCAAATAGTATCAAACAAAAACTCAAACCTTTCCTCTTTTTATAATAGTATAGATTTTCATTGATCAATTCTTTTGTTTGAATATATGAAGGTTTAATTTTGTTACGTTATTGCTTACATAAATATTTTGTGTAAAATCTAAACTTGAATTTCGTTAATTTTTATTTCGCAATTATAAATTTTTATAATATTATTTCCTTTAATTTTCATTTCATTATTCATACAGTTTTGATCAATAATAGATTCGGGCAAATTCCATGTTTAAATTATATTTGGTTCGATATAATTTGTTTGAAAATTTGTATTTGTTTTAGTGAATTTACACTCTGTTGATACTTGTTTGACAATACCTATTGTACAATTATTAATTATTTGATATTTGGCTGTTTATACTTTATTATTATTTACAAAATATTTTTCCTGAATTGTTTCTGTTAAAAAATTTTTATTTTCATCTGTGTTTGGTGTTATATCAAACATAGGTGCTTTAATAATTTCTTGCGGTATATGTGATATAATGTAAATTTCTTTTGTATCAGATTTTAACCAAGTGGATGTTTTAATGTTAAGTATTTAATCTGGTGTTATTTGTAATAAGGCATCATGCTTAAGTAATTTGGAATTAAATATTCCTATTCTTGTTTGTTGCATTCCCATCTCTATGTATTGTATATATTCGGTGAAATGTTCTTAATTGAAAATTAGCATGTCTAACTTCTAGTATCAATCTCATATTCTTCTCGTGTTTCGTTTAACTTCTCTATTTGTCGTTTCTTATTGCCTTGTGTATCATAAATTGGTATTCCTACGTACATAAATATGTCGGCTGGTGTACTATTAGTCGTCTTATGTTTAGTTTTATGATTATATGTGAATTATATGATTTAAATTTTTGTCTGTTTGTTTTCTATGTTAGAGTCACTGTTAATAATTCGTCGCTTTTCGCTGATAGTTCTATGAAATCAGTCTATGTCTGACATACCATTTTTGCTTGTTGCTATATTAATTTTAACATATTCTGATTTTAACTCTCTAGCACTTAAGAGTGCCTCAAGACACTTATCACATTATATTCTTAAAAAAAAAGTTTTTGGGTTTGATTTAAGCTAAATACTATTGGCGGGTCCCCTAGATCGTGGCATTCATATGTTTAAAAGCTTTCAGAGCTTTTTGAAGCTTTAACGGTACTTTTGCTTTGACTTGCACAGAACATATGTTTTTCCGCGCGCAAAATTGTACTTGGAACGGGCCGCAGATTGCTAGTTTTATTGAAGTGTTAAGACTAATATATAAGTAACCTGTATTTTTTTCCGTTAAAGGTATGTTTGTTCTTAGTCAAAATCAAGTTTCACATTTGTGAATCTATAAAATTTGTGCGTTGGAGCAGTGAAATAGCGATAAGTTACTTGAGACACTCTTGGGCCGTTGGGCGTACTTTTTTGCCGAAAATATTTCACATCGACCAGGCGTTTTTACATGGCAAGTTTTGTTTAGTGCACAATTTTTCTTCACAGAAATTGAGTTTGAAAAGAAAAAATGTCTCAACCAATGCGAAAACGCTACAAATTGTCGGATTTGACGGATGAACAACTTTTGGACATGTTCGAATATGTCAATACCGACGATGAATTGTCAAACGTTTCAAGTGACGAGGATGGTGACAACTTAAATTTGGAAAATGCACTAAACGCATCACTGAACGACGCTTCGGCTTTGGACTTGACCCTTGACATTAACTTGGACACTGTTGAAAATTTTGAAACTACGCTGGAGGAGCCTACTCAGAAAACATTAAAACAAACTCGATCGTTCTTGCCATCATTTGAAGATGGAGCATCTATACCTTTGCCGTCTTCTGGTGGCTTCAATGGTTTGGGTAAGCGGCGCTAAACCGTAAAATCATATTCAACTTATTTATTTGTATAAGCATTGAATTAATTTTGAAAGATCGAATCAAAATTATATGGCGAAAGAAATCGATGCAGAGGCATATCAATGACATAGCCTTTCAGGGAGACTCAAAGCTGCCAGCTTATATAATGGATCTCGAAACTCCATTACAGATCTTTTGTTACTTTTTCGATACAAATATCATGAATATGATTGTGGAGGAGACTATTCGCACAGCTTTCACAGCTAACATTACTAATCAATTCAAAACGACCATTGACGAAATGTATAATTACATTGGGATATTGATATATATGTCAATCTATCGTTACCCGAATTTGAAAAGCTACTGGGGAAGAAATGCGTTTGAACCCATACGATACTGTATGACACGAAGCAAATTCGAACTGATTAAACAATATTTCTCAATGCGTGATGAAAGCAAACGTATCAAAAAGGGCGAACCTGGATATGATCCCCTGTTCCGTATGCGTGACTTTGTAGACTATGTTAACCAAAGGTTTGACTGCATCCCAAAGCAAGCACGTATTTGTGTCGACGAACAGATGTGTAGCACGAAAATGAAGCACCACCTGCGGGAATATATGCCTAATAAGCCTCACAAATGGGGTATAAAGTTATTCGTACTGTGCGATTCTTTTGGATATGCTTACCGCTTTGAGGTCTACACTGGCGCAGGTGATAATGTAATCCTGCCTGGTCACCCAGATCTTGGTGCTGCGGCTAACATTGTTGTATGTTTAACAAATACGGTAAATACTTTCAAGCACCACATAATTTATTTCGACAATTTTTACACGTCATTACATTTGATGGTCTATCTGCGTGCCAAAGGTGTTTATAGCCTTGGCACTGTGCGTGAAAATCGTATCACGAATTGTATCACAAACTCTTTTATTTGATATAAGCGTATATTCAAAGAAAAACAGGAAACTGGAAAAGCGAGCAAGACGCGCGAACTCCCCGAGTTTCGGGAAGCGATTGCATCTGGATTGGTAGCACTTAAAAACAAGCAAATGCAAGGTCGCCCACGCAGTGCTCAATGAACAACACGGTCTCCATCCTGTCAGCGACCTTCACCGGGTCGATCTCCACAATCTCAGCAACCCTTCCAACCAGCTTTAAAGCGTGGTGAAAAATGTAAACATCCCATTTCAGATTTGCGGCATGACTAGCTTAATCATTTTTCTCGTTGGTTGGGTCGAGATAGTGGGCGAAAGTGGTGCAAACACTGCAAAGCTTCACAAAATCAGTGTATATGCTCAAAATGTAATTTGCACTTATGCTGCACAGCTAACAAAAATAGTTTTTACGAATATCATAATAAAACATAATTTCTTTCGCAGTTACGCAATAACGATTTTTTTCGCTTGAAGCCCCAAAAGTCCCTTTAGGCACTTATTCATTCTTTCTCACCTTACAGGTAAACGAAAGCATCTACACCATTTCTGAAGTCATTTTTGAACTCAGTGACAACAATATTACAATATTATTAAAAAATATTATTCGACAACATTTGTTCAATTATTTTAGAAAGTAGCCTTAGAGGGTTAACCACTGCTGTAATGCTGCACATATGAAGGCTGAGTCTTAGTCTGCTTTGATTTCTGTCGGTTTTCCCATTACATAGAATACTTTTAAAATAGCACGCTCTGCTTCTAACCAGTCTCTGCTTTGAACTTCGACTAATGTCGGAAATTTAGAATAAATTTCTATGCATGATAGAAATTGTTTGTTTTGGTGGAAAGAGTTCCAGCGACGGGGAATGTAGAAATGCGCTAATAAAATAGTCAATCAGACATTCTGTACGCGATTATTCACGACTGACTGTACTAATGTTAGCATAACAGTGCGTAAATATTCATAACTGAGACTGTTAATACATTACATTTGGGGTGTTCAACAGCTCCGTTTCATCGTTTCATGTTTCAAACTTGAAACGATTAGCTCGTGAACGGCATTTTGGGTGTCAATGCGTTTCATGTTTGTGGAGTCAGCTGTTGTTTGTTTACATAATATTCTTCAATTTTTGTCACTGCTGCTGTTTACCGCGGTTATACTTTATTTATAAAAAATTCCATTTAAAAGTGCTATGCGATGTTTTAGCAAAGCAAGTTATTAGAGAAATAGAGGATATTGAAGGTGAGAAGAGCTCGTTGTTTGAATTAGTTGCTAAATTACATGATTTTAACATTTGGCGGCCATTAATCATATGTGTTCATACTTTTTTGCACAAAAATACACCAAATATACTAAAAAGTACTGAACATCGATAGCAAATATTGACTAAATATCGTGCTCTTCCCATCTTTACTTTGTTGAAACTTGAATCACTTTTTGTATACATAGGCTGGGGTGTTTCAACGTTTCAAGAAATTTTCTATGTATGTTGTTGTTGCTGGACGTTTCAACTTTGAAACGTGAAACGATGAAACGAGCTGTTGAACACCCTAATTGTACATGGTTGCATTTAATTTTAAATCGATACTTTCAAAACCCTCCCTCAATGCAAACATGTTTACATGTTTGGTCCTTGCATGATGCACAGGATTTTTAGCCAGTTACTGCGCACTCAGGTTATCTCCATATAACACCGTCTGGGTGTCCCCAGTGCCGCAGCCAATCTCAATGATTAATCTGCGCATTACGATGGCCTCCTTGCATGCCGTCGACAATGCCATATACTCAGCCTCCGTGCTGCTGAGTGCCACGCTGCGTTGTTTTTCCGATTTCCAAGATATCGGACCACCAGCGAGAAAATATACATAGCCAGTGTACGATTTGCGATCAAAATTATCACCAGCCCAATCTGCATCTACAAAGTCCTCAAAAGGCTTTCCGTACTTTTCATAGTGTAGCTTCAGCTCCGCTGTACAGCTTAAATATCGCAGGACATGCTTCACGCCTGCCAGATGCTCCTGATGAGGCTCGATGTTCCGCTGTGCCAATTTTGCAA
This sequence comes from Scaptomyza montana, assembly GCA_018904305.1. Classification (NCBI taxonomy): domain Eukaryota; kingdom Metazoa; phylum Arthropoda; class Insecta; order Diptera; family Drosophilidae; genus Scaptomyza; species Scaptomyza montana. The sequence continues at coordinate 311,077 of JAEIGR010000096.1, read as the reverse complement.
TCGAGTGCAAAATATCTGGTCTCGTTGTCAGAGCCAACCACAGTAGCTCTCCGACTTGTGTCTGGTACGCTGTCGTATCTACCTTTTCGCATTGGATGTCATTACAAGCCACTTGGTACCTAGCATCTAACGGCGTAGCTACTGGTCTGCAATTTTCCATGCCGTACCTTCGCAATAGCTCCTTGATATATTGTGAATGACCCAAGGTGATTTGACCCGTTTCGCCTTCACGTTGAATCTCCATGCCAAGGAACAGCTACAGTGGCCCTTTGTCAACGCATACAAACGACATTGATATGTCAGACTTAATGCTGATCAAATCCAATTTGTCTTGACAAGCTATAATGAAATCATCAACGTACACAAGAATTAATGCAAGATTACCTTCTTGTCGCCTGTACAAGCACGGCTCATTAGTACATGCCACAAAGCCGATCTCACGCAACACGCCGTCAAGCTTGGAGTTCCACTCCCTTCCAGATTGCTTCAATCCATATATTGCCTTCTTTAAGAGCAATACCTTGTCCGGTTGCTGCTCATCTGTGGTTGTTTCATGTAAACAGTTTCCGCCAGATCACTGTTTAGATATGCTGTACATACATCCATTTGATGTAAATACAACTGCAATTCTGCCGCCAGTGCCAAAATAAACCGCAGGCTCTCGAGTCTGCATACCGGTGAAAAAGTTTCGCTGTAGTTAACTCCATACTGCTGCGAACATCCTTTCGCCACCAACCACGCCTTAAAACGCTGTATTTGGCTTCAAGTTGTAAACCCAATTGCAGCCCGTTGATTCCTTGGTAAATCCACCAACTGCCAGGTTTGATTTGTAATCAAAGCCTCGTACTCCTTTTGCATCGCTTCGCACCAATGCGAAGCATACGATCCGCGCATTGCCTCCTCATAGAATACTGGAATGGGTACATCACTTGTAACCATTGCGCTGAGCACGTTATATTGCTTCCTTGGGCGACCTGGTCTGCCCGTTTTAAGCAATTTTGGTCTGCCAGGCCCAATGCGAATTTCTTGCTCCAAATCAAGTGTTTCGCCTTCTTCCGCGCTAGCAAACTCGTTACCGCTACTCTTGTCAGAAGCATCTGCCTGAGATGTTATGTCTTCATCGTCATCGCTCTTTTCGTCACTTTGAGTATCTGCCTGAGATGTGATATCTTCATTGTCATCGCTCTTTTCGTCACTATGAGCACTCTCCTCCTGATGCCCAACAGTTGATAAATCAATTTGCATCAAAATTAGCCTGCTCCAAGCAGCTAAGCTCATCGAAAAGTACATCTCGCCTTTCAACCACCGTCTTGGATACAGCATCGAAGAGTCGATAGCCTTTAGCATGCACCGAGTATCCAATCATACGTTGTCCCTTGTCCAGTGCCACTGCAACTGAACCAAAAATTCTTAAATGACTTATCGATGGCTTCTTACCAGTCCACGCTTCCATAGGAGTCATCTTCATCAGCGCTCGAGTATGAGCCGATTCCGCAAGTACACCGCCGTGTTCACTGCTTCTGCTCACATTGGCTGGCCTAATCCTGACTGCGCCAACAAACATCTTGCCATCTCCACCAACGTACGGTTAGCTCGTTCCGCTACACCATTTTGTTGTGGAGTATAAGTCATCGTCATCTGCAGAGCGATTCCATTGGTTTTCATAAAACCATCAAACGTCTTGTTTACATATTCGCGACTGTTGTCGCTGCGAAGATACTCTATCTTTTTTCCAGTCTGCTGCGTCTCGAGATTTATGTACTCTACGAATTTTTGGAGGACCTCGTCTTTTCCTTTCAGGAAATAAACAAAAATTTTCCTTGACTTGTCGTCAATAAATGTGAAAAAATATCTCGAGTTCGCAAGCGATTTTGTTTCGAAAGGACCGCACATATCAGTGTGCACCAGCTCTAGCAGCTCCTGAGCACGGCTCTCTGTAGAAATTTAAAAAGTTTGTGAGTGCTCCTTTCTCACCATGCACGTTTTGCATGATACTTTTTCTTCTAGCCGACGGCAACCTTCCTTCGCTTATGCTTAAGCGGCGATTGTCAGTTCTAATTTACAAGTATAACACAGAGGTTACGAGTAGTCAAGTTCAAAGTAAATAAGTTCCGATTTAATATAATAACCTCAACGTGTTTTTAATCCGACGATCAGCTATAACAGAAGTCCTACAACTCTACAGCCTACGTGCAAAGCCTCCCGTCATTTGCATGGTCCTTCGAGCCGTATTTTTAAGGAATCCTATATAGTTTTCGGCAGCACAAGTACATAACCATACAATCCGCCATATTTGTTCTGTCCGCCAAAGTTTTTTTTCCAAGTGAAAAGGAAAAGTATTCCTTTTAAAACAATATTCCGAGCGGCTGAACAAAATAGACAAAAGTCTGTCTGCGCGATTTAAATAATTTCCTATATGTATGTACATATGTACGTAAATACCTGCGCGCAGCCAAGATTCGTTCTGCTTTATACATTTATGCATCCGTGTATGTATGTACATAAATTCATACAGAACACATAGCATTCCTATATAAATTGCATATATATAGTATATCTACATATTACATCACTCCATCATCCATATAAATATTCGTTTTCCACGTTAATGCAAACATATGCAAACATAACACACAATAATTAAGTGTACACATCAACATATTAAACGCCGCACTTGCAAGTGAATAATTTCCAACACTTGTCAAGTCGCCGGCACTTCATAACATGAACAAAATACAAAAACAATATAACATTTACTAAAAATATAAAACAAAACACTGGCCGAGCACACAGAGAAATTAAAATTTAATAATATTTTAGCCGGCATAAATTACAACAACTCCATATAAACAAACATATGCATAAGTAAGCTTTGCTAGTTCCGCTCTGGTGAACTGGTAAAGGTAACAACGAATACTTTGTCATACAAGCGCTAACGTGTGTAATGCGATATATCGTGATCGTCAACAGAAAGACACTTAAATTAATTTAAAAGTATTAATCTATAATTAATTTCTCATTTCCGTTCTGTTTTTTCCGTTCGAAATTTTCTTGCGATTCTATTTCGTTCCGAGTGGAAAATTCCAAATAATTAATAAATATTCTTTTATAAATTATTTTAGTTCCGTTAACGGGGGAAATTATAAATATTCTTTTTAGAATTTTAATTTTTCTGTTCCGTTTCCAGTCCGTTCCGAGTGGAATATTCCAAATAATTTATAAATTATAAATATTCTTTATAATTTTAATTTTTCTGTTCCGTTTCCAGTCCGTTCCGAGTGGAATATTCCAAATAATTTATAGATATTCTTTTATAAATTACTAGTAAGTGGCCCGCTTACTTCGCTGCGCGGATAGTTTATATTAATTTTAGCAATAGAAGATAGATACAAAATAAATAAATTAGAAAATATTTCACAAAATATTTAAGCAAAGTATTTAATATTCTCTTTTCCACGCCACCATTGAGGTAGAGAATATTGTGGTTTCCCCCAGTAGGCCTTTCCACTTATTGAATTTAATTTGCAATTATTAACAACTTTGAGAGCTTCTTTATAAACGACATTGGTTGTTTTTCCGTCAGGTGCTAATACAAATAAACTTTTTGGTGAACTGACTCTTGAGCAGGCTACATAAAATTGGCCATGAGAAAAACAATCGTGTCTTAAGTCTAGTCCGGCTAATTTAAGAGTTTGTCCCTGTGATTTATTAATTGTTAAGGCAAAGCAAACTTTTAAAGGAAAGTTCAATCTTTTAAATTGAATTGGCAATTCAGAATCAGAAGGTATTAATGGAATTCTCGGTATAAAAACCGTTTCCCTATACCATTGCCAGTAAAGATAATTGCTTCGACAACATTCTTATGAAGGACTTTAACTTGCAATCTTGTACCATTGCACAGCTTTGGCGGTTTCAAGTTGCGAATCAACATTACAGGTGAACCAATCTTTGTGTTGAGGCAGGCCAGCCGGATTTAATGAATTAAGAAAATCGACGGGGTAATGAACTGCATCTTCGATTTCAGTCACAGAATCAATAGAGTTATATGTCATTTCTTCACTTTGAAATGATTTTAATAAAAACTCGTTTATTTCCAATGCATTGTCATTTCTCGCAGTCAGAATAGCACGTTCTGAAAACCATCCGATGCTATCACCTTTTAAGTGCACTCGCATATTCTTCGTTAATGCAATTTTCTGTATTTTGGGCCACAAAATTTAAGACTTTAAGCACGCATTTATTTCATCTGCTCTTGTTCCTCTGGGGATCACTGGGAGAGTTTGTCGAAAATCACCAGCTAAGAGAACAGTTATGCCACCCATTAAGTATTCACTATCTCGAATGTCTTTCGAAGATCGATCTACAGCTTCAAAAGCACCTTCATGGCCCATAGTACACTCATCCCAAACAATAAGCTTGCAATCTTTGAGCATAGCAGCAGTATTAGATTGCTTTGAAATTGAGCAATGTGGTGTTTCTAAATGAATCAAATTAAATGGAATCTTAAGTGTAGAATGCGCTGTGCGACCACCTTTAAGTAAAGTGGCTGCGATACCGGAAGAAGCAACGGCCAATGCAATGTTTTTACTTTGCCGTACCTTTGCCAATAATAAATTAAAAAGATACGTTTTACCTGTTCCACCAGGTGCATCTAAAAAATAGATTTCTCCCTTTTCTGCTTCAACGCTATGCAGTAACTTTTCGTATACTTGTTTTTGCTCAGCAGTAAGGAGTAGCTCATTATTAACAAACAAATTATCGCAATTTTCATAATTTGTTTCTCTCTGATATTCAATATTTGGAACAATTTCCTCGGATCTAATTGGTAGTGGAAGTCCATAATAAGTCAAGTTTTGACCACCAATACACAGTACAACATTATTCACAATACTTTCATCAATATTTCTGTCTTGTGAAAAATGAAAGGCTCTTAAAATATCTTCTGAGAAACTCTCTTTATAAGTATTCCAAAGTTTAAGAGCATCTGAAATTTGACAAAATACTAGCATTATTGCAAAAAGTTCTCTCAGTTTTGTAGGATTTTGACATATGACAGCTTCGGCTATAGTTGAATCCGAGTGCTTATCGTCTGTAGTATGCCGCTTGTCGGAATAAATTCCATGACAGCCTAAAGGTATGCAGCGTTTTGGTTGTTACGCTTTATCCGAAACCGCAGCCTTGCGAGATAACTCTGCCCATTAGACTAATATTTTTGGACGCGTTAAAACTAATTAAAAGAAGAGAAATTAAGGCTTCAATATGAAAATAAAAAAATAAAAAATGGAAAAAAAGAAAAAAGAATAAAAATAAAATTTTGTTTTCGACATTTGATGCCACTACTAGTAGCGCTCTCTGTTGGTGAACCACGAATAAAGGTTAAAGGTTTTACTTATCGCCATATTTAAATCAGGGACGACAATTAAAAATCCCTCAAAATCTTTAATATCATGCAGGCACACTAAACCTTGCCCCAAAAAACCATTTCCGGCAGGCACCTATTTGGTCGCAAGTACGGTGAAAGTAAAGTTGTGGTCGCGCATCTATCAAACGCGTTAGAAAAAAAAAAAACCCAAGTGCAGTCAAACGAAAAGTTGATGAGAACGTATAAAAACCTCTAAGACAATAGGCAACAAAAACGTCCGCAGAAAAGCTACCCCTTATAAAGTTGCAGTGTTCGCCTTAAAAAAAAAAAAAATATCTCGCCGCTGTGCCAAAGGCAGACGCATAATTGACCCGGTAGAGGGCTTCATTAGACGCGAGTTATTCCCCCCCCCCTCAACAAGTGCCAACTCCCATTGGGTAAGTTGAAGTGGTGTATCCAGTGCGATCAGTATAAGAACCATATCTTTCTCTAATATTGTATGGCAGAGAAGGCACCAAGTTTGGAGTGCGAACTTGAGTGGCGTGGTCAGCGGACCTAACCTCGAAAGCGGAGCTTTCGCACAAGTGAGGTTGGAAGCCGGGCTTACAAATGGTGCGAGTCTAAGGTGCGACGAGCGTATTCCGCTATAGTTTATCATGAGAAGATCAGCCTGTGACCATCCACGGATCTTTTAGTGTGCGGATCTGGTTTACTTACATACTTACGACCTGTGCTGAATACCCTTCGGCTCCCCCATTCAGGTGTCTCACATGTTAAACATAACCTAACCTTATAGCGACCAGAGACACCCACCCGCGGTTATAGCCCCCTACAGTGCACCCGATGACAGCCATTCGTCTTTTGAAATCAATTAAAACAAATGCCACCATATCAATGAAAATCTAAACAAAAAGAAAAAAATATCTGAGTATTACAAAAAAAAAAAAAAAAAAAAACACCAAGTGCTCGTGTACTTTGCTGTGCGGCCTGAAGATGAATGTACATTATCTACACAAAGAGATTTAAAAACAAAAAAAATACAAATACAAATGAAGTTAATAAATAAAGAAACATTTTAAGTTAATGTACATAACTGAGCGTTCTGAATTAGCTCACCGCAAGTAAATGCCATAAGCACTCTGCATTCATAAGAAGAAAAAAAAAAAATAGTATTATCTATAAATGTAATAAAGAATTAAGTAAAATGTTATAAGCTAAATTATGTTAGGTTTAGTCTTGTGATAGGTGTCATAAGCAAAAGCTTTAAGCTTCGACTTATGCTTAAACAACAAAAAAGCGCCCTCTAGCTCTCGACCCCCTTTGCCATAATTCTTTTTGTTTCAGCAACCACCGCTCACACACATGAAAGATCTTTCAGCGTGGGACACCTAAAACGAGTGAGTGAAAACTTTAAATTTTAATCATTTGTGGTTATGGGTATAAGCGCCTTCCGCGACTTGTGCCAAAAATGATATCGAGAGCTTTGGTACATTGATGGAATTTTTTTTGTTGTTTCTGCATAGACAAACCCAACGCGTCAAGCTAGCAAGTGCGTTACAATTGTAGTGGTTTTTTTTTGTTTTTTTTTTGTTTAACTTTCGTTATTGTTAATTTACCTGTACGCTACACTTGCATACTTTTCGGCTTGGCCTTAAGTAATATTACAACAAGAAATAAATAAATAACTATAATAATAACATAATAATAATCTTATATCTTTTGATGATATCAATATATATAATTTTTTTTTGAAATAATGTTTTATATAATTTTAGAAAAAACTATGAATTTCGTTAATAAATTTTCAACTCTAAATTTTTTTTTTTTTTTTTTTTTTTTTTTTGCCTTTTGATTAATATTTAATATCTGCCCGTATGGACATTAATTAAACTATATAATTGAAAAAGTTGGCAGATGTAGATTTTTATATCATCAGTTTCAAAAGCATGTGTAGGGGAGGATCAATCGTCTTCCAGATGTGGGAGGTCGAGCGGGTGGGTCCTCTGAAGTCTTCTTGTTGTAAGGCTGTTGTCCAGAAGGGATAGGGCAAGGTTGTTCGGATGATTAAACAACCTGTCAGTGTAGCTGGCACTCATCTTCCTAATTAATTCATTAACAGTTGGCATGCCCAGTTGGCTATGTATGGTGGCGTTATCGTGGTACACGTGCGCACCGGAAATGATACGAAGAGCTTTGTTTTGAAATCTTTGAATCAACATCAGGTTACTTTTCCTCGCTGTACCCCACAACTGGATGCCATAGGACCAGATGGGCCTCAGAATAGCTTTATAAACGAGCAGTTTTACTTTAAGTTTCATTTTTGATTTTTTGCCGATTAGCCAGTAGTACTGACGCAGCCTCAAGTCGGCCTGTTTCCGTTTTCGGGCTAGGTGCGCACGCCATGTTAGCCTCCTGTCCAGAGTGATACCAAGGTATTTTGGAGTTACTTCCTCAGGGATGACTGTTGCCCGGACGCAGGGCAAACGTGGTTTGTGTCGATTTTTCCTGGTTTACAGAAATGTTCCACCTTTTCAGCCAGCCGTCAAGCAGATTTAGTTGCTGTTGAATTTCATCAGAAGCGTCCTGGGGCAGCGAAGCGGTGGCTAGAAAGGCGGTGTCATCTGCGTAGGTGGCTACAAACAGGTTACCGCTGCGGTAGATGGGCATGTCGGCTGTATACAAGGTGTACAATATAGGACCCAGTACACTGCCTTGTGGTACACCAGCTCTGATAGTCCTGATCGATGACTGAGCTTCATCACATCTCACGTAAAATAATCGGTTCTTGATGTACGAATCCAAGAAGTTAAAATATGCCATGGGTAGATTCGCCTTAATCTTGTGAAGCAGTCTGGGATGCCAGACCCTGTCAAACGCTTGTTTGATGTCGAGCATTACCGCGCAGCAGTACTTCTTGTTCTCAAATGCATTCAAAATCTGCTCAACAAGCCTATGGCATTGCTCGGGTGTTCCATGTGAGCGCCTGAAGCCAAACTGGTGATCGGGGATCAAACCAGCATCGTCCATTATCGGCAACATTCTGCGTAGAAATACTCGTTCAAGTATTTTGGATAGTATGGCCAGCAAACTTATCGGACGATAGGAAGCTAGATTGGTCTCTGGTTTTCCGGGCTTAGGAATAAGTATCACTTCCGCGCATTTCCACTGCGCAGGGAAGTGACCAATTTGCATACATCTATTGAAGATTCTACATATCAACATGGTGCACGTAGGGGGGAGCATCTTAAGCGCCATGGCGTCGATGCCGTCAAAGCCAGGTGACTTGCTGCATTTTAATGAGGCGATGTCTTGCTCAATGTCCTCAACGACCGCTGGAGGAATAGTCGTGTCACAGGGTCTTGGGGATTCTAGGAATCTTCTGGTATCCTCGGTATCCTCCGTAGTGCATCTCTCGATGGGCGAAAAAGCGTTGAAGAGATGGTCCGCAAATGCCTCGGCACGCTCACAGTTGGACCGGCACCAATCACCGCTTGCGTTTTTAACTGGCACTGCTCTCTTGGTGGGCCTATTGATATGCCGCGTAACCCGCCAGAGGTTGTGCTGGGGGTCACCAGGCTCAACGTTCTCCAGGAACTCATCAAGCGCGCTCCTTCTTAGGTTCAGAAGCAGCTCTTTGAGTTGTTTAGTTGCTCTGTTTAGCCGGTTTTTGTCATGAGGGCTACGTGTCAAAAACCAAACACGCCTGAGACGTCTCTTTTCAGTGACAAGGGCTGCAACTTCAGGGGTCCAGAGGTGCAGGTCTCTCGCAGGGATATGTGTCCGGGTGCTTCTACGCCGAGCAGTTGCGAATGCAGCAGCGTTGTGCATTTCCTTCGTAAGGTGCTCAATAGTCGAATCAATATCCTCAGGGGAAACTAGCTCGGCATTTGGGTTGATTCTCTGTTGCAGCCAGGATTTGTACATTGTGGGGTCCGTGTTGCTCTGGGTAAGCCTTTTCCGGACGGATTTTCTCTCAACGGGTGTGTTCAGGTGCAATGAAATGGCGCTGTGGTCCGAGAGGAGGTCCGAGTTGGCGCTGCAGACCAAATTGCCCGAGCTTATGCCCTTGGAGATGGCTATGTCCAGAATGTCAGGATTTTTTGACGGGTCAGTTGGCCAGTATGTTGGTTCACCCGAAGAGTGGCACGTTAGGCCTTTACGTAAGATGCACTTTAGCAACTCTTTTCCTTTAGAGTTGTTGACTCTAGAGCCCCACCAGGAGTGTTTGGCGTTGAAGTCGCCGCCAATAATAAATCTGGCTCCGAGGTAGTCCACGAGTTGACCAAATTCGTCTTCTTTGACGTTATGTCTAGGTGGGACATACGCTGCAGCGACTGAGAGATCACCTAGTGGGCTGGTCAGTCTGATCTGCGCACACTGGATCCAGTTTTCTTGTAGGCCAGGCAGCTCGACATACTTGATGCCGCTTTTAACAAGAATTGCAGCACCGCCACGGGCACTTCCGTTGGGATGATTAACATGGATTAGATCATATCCATTGAGACAAAAATAGGATCTATCGGTGAGGTGTGTTTCGGACAGGAGAAGGATGTCAATGTGGTTGGTCTTAACGAAGTGCTCGACCTCTGGCCTGCTTTCGCACAGGCCGTTCGCGTTCCATATTGTTATGTGGAGTTTTATTTGCATAACTTGGTAATAAGCGTGGCGATCATTTGAGCTGTCTGGGCGAACATCTTCTCCATGAGCCTTTCCATCATGTTTTCCATGCGAGTCATCATGGCTTCAATTTGGTTGCCAGGTTGCATGGGAGCAGGATCGGGAGCCTGGTTCTGAGCGCTGTTACTACCTCTGAGAGTCGAGGCGTAGCTGAAGTTAGGGTCAACTGAGTGGAAGGTTGCTGCTTGCGATGGTTTTGTGAGCGTGGCTTCTGGGCGGCTGCGCTTAGGGGCGGCGAGAGCTTTAGCTTTTTTGTAAGCAGTGCACCCTCTGTAAGAGGCGGCGTGGTTTTCCTTGCAATTCATACAAGAGGCCGGTTCATCTTTACTTTTTTTTCAGTCAGCAGTACTATGCTTACCTCCGCATTTGACGCATCTAAAGGCTAGTTGGCAGTATCTTTGGGTGTGTCCGAACCCTTGGCAGCGGAAGCATTGGACCACGTCGTTGAACTTGATCGGCGGCTCGACTGTCACTATTGAGCTGCAGAGGCGCTTAATTTGGTAAGCATCTTTATTATTGCTGGCTGGCTCCAAGTTAATAAAGAAAATTGACATAGGCATTTTAGTGCTGCGACTCATGGCGTAGTGCAGGTCTCTGACAATGTGGCCTTTCTCCAACATTGCCTCCTTAATGCTGTCTTTCTCGGTCGAATGATGCAGGCCCTTGACCACAATTCGGTAAGCTCTCTCGTCACGAGGCTGGAAGGTGTAGTATCTTGACTTGTTAAGATCTAGGTGATTTTTGAGAGCAGTGTAGCCTGCCTTATCACCCATCATCACTCTTACTTTGCCGTCTCTTTCTGCCTTGTAGGAAAAATCCTTACCATTGCCAATAAGTTTGCGTATAGACATGATCAGGGCGTTAATGTCAAGCACATTTGGGATTATTATTGGCGGTGGCTTAATAGTTTTGGGAATGGGCTGTGGTTGTTGTTCGGTGGCGTCATCTGTGGCTTTCAGAATTTCATCATCGCTAATGTCGTCGTCATCGCTTGAGAGCAGCTGAAATGAGTTCGTACTCAGAACAGAAGAAGCCGCAGCACTTGTACTGGGACCGTAGTTTGCGCGTGAAGGCCTGCGCGCTGCTTTACGCTTTTTTATCCTGGGTTGCTTAGTCAAGCTCCAGTTTGAGTCCTCGCTGTCGTTGTCGTTGTTAGCCTTACGATCATTGTTTTTGCTGATGGGTAGAACGCTAATTCGATTTGAGTCGCTACCCGGCCCCTGCCAATTCATATTAGCGCCAGCTGCCGGAGTTGCTGCGGCTGCGGCACTTGCGGATACCTCGTTAGAAACGCTTGAAGAGGGTTCGTTCACTACCTTTCTTAAGGCCTCGCCAAGAAGCACTTTATTTTTCGTCATATCAATCGGCTTATTTTGCTGCTTAGCATTTAGCCGAGGTTTAATTGTCCGCCTAGACGTATACATCACTTTTCGCGATCCAAGCCAATACTTCAACCTTGGGGACAGTTGAAGGACTTGCTCAAAGCTACTAACTGGTACCCGAACCAGACTAACGGGAAACTTTTAGACAGCCAAATGCTGTTTTGCAACACTTGCAATGACGTGGCTGTCAGGCAGCGGAGTCCCACTTTTCATTAATTTACACAGAGTTTGTTTAATAAAATAACTTCTCCACAATCACTTGCTATCACAAACAGCGACTTCAGAGGGTGACTGTACACAGTTTGTGCCACTATTGTGGGCTTGTCTTTGATTAATAAGTGCTAAAATTGATTTTAAAAACACTAGCGTTAGTCTGAGACGTGCTGCTCAGCAGAACATGAACTCTAAATATGCACTAAATTTAAATTTTTTTTAGGGAAAATCATGCTGCACTATAGGGAAGCGGGGTAGTCGTCAAGAATTTTTTTTAGGGATCCTTGATTTTATTCGGCCATAAAGGATCATGGTAGGGTGGGCGACGGCTTCGGAGAAGCCACACAAAAAAAAAAAAAAAAAAAATAGGAAATAAATTTTTGTTTTTTGGTTTTGATCGGTAGTCGTTATAGTGTAGTGAACCTATCCTTTGTAACTTCCTCCATCCCCGCGCCTATTCTTAACCTCCTCATTAGGTACGCGAAATTTAATTATTTATTACTGTCCCGAGCAAATCTCAAAGCATTTGTCTATACCCACTCCCAACAGCGACGAGCATCGGCCGGCTGCAAGCGCGTACCAATGCTTTTCAGAGACCAATCACACCAGCTCATTACACGTGACATGTTACAGTATTAATAATTTGGCGCCCAACTTTAAGGCCAATGCGTAAGAGTTATCTGAAGCCCACCTTCAGGGTCAAAGCGTTTAAATAAGTTTGAACAAATTGATGCCCAAACACAGGGTCGAAACTACGTTTTTTGGTTCATAACAAACATTTATATGTTTTTTTTATTAAGTCAGCAACATCAAAGACTTTCACCTCCTTCGTGTCATTCTTTTCTTTGTCCGAGTCTTGTAGTAGAGATATGCCAAAATATTTAGTGGTTTATAGGTTAACACTTATATCGCATATCAAAAGTTGCGACAAGACTACAACATTGGTGTAGATTGCGGAAACCGAAGTAAACTTTTTGACTTCTGCCCAATTGAAAAATATCACCTTTGTCGTCACCCTAGTAAATGCAAAACTTAGGCTGGAAAAATGGTTTAACTGTGGACTAGATCTATGACCATCCGCTCAGGCTATGCATTATAATCCTTTCCCTTACAGAGGTTAGTTAACGAAACATACTTGTGCTGGAATGAGGACTAGTAGTAGCTAGTTAGTCGCACAAGAATGTTAATCTTTCAGTGTTAGCATTTCATTTATAACGCTATTTTGTACGATAGCACGAATAAATGCAGAAATTTAATGAAAAATAATTTTGAAGATATTTTTCAAAAGTGGCTGGAAACAAGTTTGCGGCCATAGTTACAACTTGCCGCGCTTAGTAAGTGTCTTAATAAATTCAATTTCTGTTGTCTCGTCCCTTTCTGCTACCAGTTCAAACCAATAGACTTAACTGTCTGTTACCTGCAGTGTAAGCATGATTTTCCCGATTATATATATGTTCTCATTTGCTAAACTTAAAACAAACAAATAAAATAAGAAAACAAAATTTATATATCGATAATCTACTCAATAGGTAAATTAATCAAAATAATCAAATCAACACAAAAATATTCAATCGATATAAAAATTTAAATTATTAAGTATTAACATTTTTATATTATTGCTAATAGTTGTTCTTACCAAGTTCTTCAACTCGAAATGCCCATTGAACCCGAAACCATTTGTTGTGTATGCACTAGAGAAGTGGAGCATCCTAATCAATTAATAGCCACCAGGTGCAACCATTTCTTTCATCACGCGTGCCTTAACCCCAATCAGGGAAGTACAACAATTTGTCCAGTTTGTCGAACGGCTTTGAGCAAGTCAACATTAAATTTAGCGCAGGAAATGGCAGAAGCTCAACCCGGTACGACGGGTATTACGACCAGGTCTAAAAGTGCATCAAATTCGGCTACTGTACAGCCAATCACTGTGGCGCAGCCGTCGGCTTCTGCACAGAATCGTCCGGTGACGAATTTAGAAGAATCACCACTGTACGCAGATGCCACTCAACCGACAGGTTCCAATCAGCATACGAGTGCAGCAGCACTCAGTTCAGGCATCCACAGTGTGCAACAAGATGCAGCCTCTCTGCAACAGGCTTTAATAAATGCAATGGCTGCTGTTTTGCATCAGCAGACTGCTGTTATATCTCAGTCAATAGAAGCTGGGTTTCAAAGACTGCAAGCTACCACCTCAGGCCCGGGCATTGCAGGTACAAGCCATCATCAATCGTTTGACGAATTTATAGGCTTGCCCAATCGACCAGGTGGCGATTATGTACCGGTGCCGGCAGCGGCATCAGTAGCCCCAAACATGTCAGCTTCTTCTTCCCAATTGCGTACTGATAAAATCAGCCAAATTATTTCCAATTGGAAGTTACGATTTTCTGGGCATTCGTCTCTATCAGTAGAAGATTTTCTATACCGCGTCGAAGCCCTGACACACTAGACTCTAGAAGGAAATTTTACACTGTTAGCCCAGCATGCTAGAAATTTATTTGAAGGTAGAGCCAGTGAGTGGTTTTGGCGATACCACAAAAGCACTATCGAATGGAGAGCTCTAAGTGCGGCAATTCAAGCGCAGTTTAGAGATGGGCGCACGGATTTAGAAATTCGTACAGTTATCTCGCAGCGCAAGCAAAAATTTAATGAGAGCTTTGACGTGTTTTATGAAGCTATAATGACGTTAGCGGATAAATTAGTACAGCCCATGTCAGAATTGTCATTACTAGAAGTGTTGCGAGCAAATCTTCTCCCAGAAACGCAGCATGAAATTTTGTTTGTGCCCATATATAGCGTAGGACAATTACGGGAGGTGGTGCGAAAGCGGGAGCGGTTTATGCAGGTACTGGCAAAACCTATCTTGCCGATGAATAGGCCTAGACCCAGACCCCAAGTCAGCGAGATCGTCGAACATGAAGAGCAACCTGATGATACTCCCAACACAGGCGATGAGTTCGAAGGCGAAATTGCAGCTATCGCGCTCACCTGTTGGAATTGCAGAACAGTGGGGCATCGATTCCAAGATTGCCTAGCCGATCGCAGTGTTTTTTGCTACGGGTGTGGCAAACCAGACACATATCGTCCATCGTGTCAAACATGTATTTCAAAAAACGGCCAAAAGCGTGTACTGACCAGTGCACGCAAACCTGTTTCAACAATGAATACGAACCCCGAATAACTTCACTGTTAATCAACGCTGAAGTAAATTCCCCAGATACGTCGAAATCCCCACCTATGTCCCAACATTTTCAATTGCACGCCCATCAGAATCCTAGTACAGACCTTACTCACAGAAAAAATAGAAATAAAAAGCGATGGGTATCCTATAAGTTACAGCGTAAGGAGATGCTACAGGCTTTAGTTAGCTCCGTAGTAGGAAACAGTCAAGACTTACGTCCTTACGCATCCGTCCAGCTTCTTAACAGAAACCTTAGTGGGTTGATGGATACCGGGGCAACGGTCAGTTGCATTGGTGGCAAATTAGCAACTGAATTGATTAATAACAAGTTCCCGTTCAAGCCTGTTAGATCGACTGTTCGCACCGCAGACGGCCAAAAGCAAAATATTATAGGGAAGATTAGTACCGATATTGTTTATCAGCATAAGACCAAAGCTTTAACTTTTTATATCGTACCTCGACTTGATCAAGATTTATACCTAGGAATTGACTTTTGGAGTGCGTTTGACCTGTTGCCGCTATTCATGGCAACTAAAACCCACATCCCAGTCGTAGAAGGCATTAATTCTATTGAGCCAGAAATTGTTCTTGCTGCTGACCAAAAACAACAGCTAAAGAAAGCCATTGAACAATTTCCTTCATTTGTAAAAAGAGGCCTCGGAAGGA
Source organism: Scaptomyza montana (assembly GCA_018904305.1). Lineage (NCBI taxonomy): Eukaryota > Metazoa > Arthropoda > Insecta > Diptera > Drosophilidae > Scaptomyza > Scaptomyza montana. The sequence goes on along the minus strand of JAEIGR010000096.1, from coordinate 295,599 downwards.
CACCCTATTTGTCGCATGAAATTGATGTCGGAGACGCAAAGCCCATCAAGCAGCGCCATTACGCTGTGTCGCCAGCGGTTGAAAAACTGATGTATGCAGAGATAGACCGAATGTTGAAGCTCGGGGTTATAGAAGAGTCCAACAGCCCATGGTCTTCTCCAGTAGTTTTAGTTAGGAAGCCAGGCAAAGTGCGGCTATGTATTGACAGTCGTAAGGTGAACGCGGTGACCGTTAAAAATGCTTATCCCATGCCACTCATTGATGGCATATTGAGTCGACTGCCAAAAGCCGAGTTCATATCCAGCATCGATCTGAAGGACGCCTATTGGCAAATTCCGCTCGATAGCGCTGCCCGCGAGAAAACTGCCTTCACGGTACCTGGAAGACCCTTATACCAGTTCACGGTCATGCCGTTTGGGTTATCCAACGCGCCTCAAACCATGTCCAAATTAATGGACAGGGTCATTCCTGCAAATTTAAGGAATGCAATTTTTATTTACTTAGATGATTTGTTGGTGGTGTCTGAAAATTTCAATCGTCATCTCGCGGTCTTGTCCGAATTAGCAACTTGCTTATCTCAAGCAGGTTTAACTATAAATGTAGAGAAGAGAAAATTTTGCAGGCAGGAAGTAAAATACCTAGGACATGTTATAGGAAACGGAACGATTCAGACAGACCCCGAAAAGATCTCCGCCATTAGAGACTTCCCGATTCCTCGATCTGTCAGGGAAGTAAGAAGATTCTTAGGAGTAACCGGATGGTACCATAAGTTCATTCAAAACTACGCAGGAATCGCTGCGCCCATAACCGATACGTTAAAGAGTCGAAAAAAGTTTAACTGGACAGATGAGGCCCAGCAAGCATTTGAGCTGCTAAAGCATGAGCTGTGTAAAGCCCCAGTTTTGCATAGCCCAAATTTTTCTGTCCCTTTTTCCATTCATTGCGATGCAAGTCACACGGGCGTAGGAGGTGTGTTAATGCAAAAGGATGAACAAGACAATGACGTGCCTATTGCCTTCATGTCCCGTAAGCTGAACCACTGCCAAAGAAATTATTCTGTGACGGAAAAAGAGTGTTTAGCAGCCATTTTGTGTGTAAAAAATTTCCGGCCTTATGTTGAGGGTCAAGAATTTTCAATTATCACGGACCATGCGTCGTTAAAATGGCTGATGTCACAAACTGACCTTAGTTCTAGGTTAGCTAGATGGGCCCTGAAATTACAGGGATTTCATTTCCAAATTTGTCACCGAAAAGGAAGTAACAATCTGGTGCCGGATGCTCTATCGCGTGTCTTTTCTGAGACAATCTCAGCAGTCAGCCTAGGAGATATTGTAGATATGAAATCCGACGCATTCAATTCTCCAGACTATCAGCAGCTTAGGGTCAGAATAAGTGAGCAAAATTGTCCGATTGGTGATGTCAAAATCATTGATAAGTATATATATCGGCGGACTGAACATGTTACCGGTGAACACTTAACGGATGATTTATGTTGGAAGCTGTGGATCCCCTCAAATCTGGTGACTGAAGTCATAAGACAGCACCATGAAGATCCATTGGCTGCTCATGGTGGCATTAATAAGACGCTGGATCGGTTACGCAGGTATCTTTTCTGGCCAAATATGGTTGCAGATGTAAAAATTTCATAAACAACTGCACTGTTTGCAAATGCACCAAGCATTCGAACCAGCCACTAAGACCGCCGTTAGGGACTTCGACTGAGAGCCAAAGATTTTTCCAAAGGCTATATATAGATTTTCTGGGTCCGTATCCCCGCAGCCGCGCTGGCAATGTAGGAATTTTGGTAGTCCTAGACCATTTTTCAAAATTTCCGTTTTTGCTGCCGGTGAAAAAGTTCACAGCTGAGGCTATCATTAGATTTATGGAGGAAGGATTGTTTCATTGCTTTGGCGTGCCCGAAACGATCGTTTCGGACAACGGCGTACAATTTAAATCGCATAAATTTAATGAGTTGCTGAAAAAGTATAAAATCGAGCACGTATATACGGCTTTGTACTCACCCCAAGCTAATGCTGCGGAACGAGTGAATCGGTCAATTATAGCTGCTATCAAAACCTATATAAATCCAGATCAGACCAATTGGGATGTGCAGCTCAGCCACATAAGTTGTGCGTTGCGCGCTAGTAAGCACTCCGCGATAAATACCAGCCCCTACAGAATAGCGTTCGGCCAGCATATGGTTACTAATGGAGCAGTATACGACCTTTTGCGCAAGTTGAATCTCTTAGAAGATCGCTCGGTTCGTTTCGACAGAGACGACTCTTTCGACTTGTTACGTGTTAAAGCCCAAAAAGGCATTCAACAACAATATGACCGCAACGAGCGAACTTATAACTTGAGAAGTCGAGCAGTAGACTTCGAAGACGGAGATGAGGTCTACCGACGTAATTTCAAACAAAGCTGTTTCACACAAGGGTACAATGCTAAATTGGCCCCGAATTTTGTAAAAGCACGTATAAGACGTAAACTTGGTAATTGTTATTATGAGGTGGAAAACTTACAGGGCAAGTTTATTGGCAAATACCATGCAAAAGATCTTAAGCACTAATTCACCTACAAGCGGTGATCACCCTTTTGTTGTTATTTATTCAACCCCAAAGTGTGATTTTGGCCGGGGAGAGTGTAGTATGCCGCTTGTCGGAATAAATTCCATGACAGCCTAAAGGTATGCAGCGTTTTGGTTGTTACGCTTTATCCGAAACCGCAGCCTTGCGAGATAACTCTGCCCATTAGACTAATATTTTTGGACGCGTTAAAACTAATTAAAAGAAGAGAAATTAAGGCTTCAATATGAAAATAAAAAAATAAAAAAATGGAAAAAAAAAGAAAAAAGAATAAAAATAAAATTTTGTTTTCGACATTTGATGCCACTACTAGTAGCGCTCTCTGTTGGTGAACCACGAATAAAGGTTAAAGGTTTTACTTATCGCCATATTTAAATCAGGGACGACAATTAAAAATCCCTCAAAATCTTTAATATCATGCAGGCACACTAAACCTTGCCCCAAAAACCATTTCCGGCACCTAGCTTGGTCTATTTGGTCGCAAGTACGGTGAAAGTAAAGTTGTGGTCGCGCATCTATCAAACGCGTTAGAAAAAAAAAAAAAACCCAAGTGCAGTCAAACGAAAAGTTGATGAGAACGTATAAAAACCTCTAAGACAATAGGCAACAAAAACGTCCGCAGAAAAGCTACCCCCTTATAAAGTTGCAGTGTTCGCCTTAAAAAAAAAAATATATCTCGCCGCTGTGCCAAAGGCAGACGCATAATTGACCCGGTAGAGGGCTTCATTAGACGCGAGTTATTCCCCCCCCCTCAACAAGTGCCAACTCCCATTGGGTAAGTTGAAGTGGTGTATCCAGTGCGATCAGTATAAGAACCATATCTTTCTCTAATATTGTATGGCAGAGAAGGCACCAAGTTTGGAGTGCGAACTTGAGTGGCGTGGTCAGCTGACCTAACCTCGAAAGCGGAGCTTTCGCACAAGTGAGGTTGGAAGCCGGGCTTACAAATGGTGCGAGTCTAAGGTGCGACGAGCGTATTCCGCTATAGTTTATCATGAGAAGATCAGCCTGTGACCATCCACGGATCTTTTAGTGTGCGGATCTGGTTTACTTACATACTTACGACCTGTGCTGAATACCCTTCGGCTCCCCCATTCAGGTGTCTCACATGTTAAACATAACCTAACCTTATAGCGACCAGAGACACCCACCCGCGGTTATAGCCCCCTACAGTGCACCCGATGACAGCCATTCGTCTTTTGAAATCAATTAAAACAAATGCCACCATATCAATGAAAATCTAAACAAAAAGAAAAAAAATATCTGAGTATTACAAAAAAAAAAAAAAAAAACACCAAGTGCTCGTGTACTTTGCTGTGCGGCCTGAAGATGAATGTACATTATCTACACAAAGAGATTTAAAAACAAAAAAAATACAAATACAAATGAAGTTAATAAATAAAGAAACATTTTAAGTTAATGTACATAACTGAGCGTTCTGAATTAGCTCACCGCAAGTAAATGCCATAAGCACTCTGCATTCATAAGAAGAAAAAAAAAATAGTATTATCTATAAATGTAATAAAGAATTAAGTAAAATGTTATAAGCTAAATTATGTTAGGTTTAGTCTTGTGATAGGTGTCATAAGCAAAAGCTTTAAGCTTCGACTTATGCTTAAACAACAAAAAGCGCCCTCTAGCTCTCGACCCCCTTTGCCATAATTCTTTTTGTTTCAGCAACCACCGCTCACACACATGAAAGATCTTTCAGCGTGGGACACCTAAAACGAGTGAGTGAAAGCTTTAAATTTTAATCATTTGTGGTTATGGGTATAAGCGCCTTCCGCGACTTGTGCCAAAAATGATATCGAGAGCTTTGGTACATTGATGGAATTTTTTTTTGTTGTTTCTGCATAGACAAACCCAACGCGTCAAGCTAGCAAGTGCGTTACAATTGTAGTGGTTTTTTTTTGTTTTTTTGTTTAACTTTCGTTATTGTTAATTTACCTGTACGCTACACTTGCATACTTTTCGGCTTGGCCTTAAGTAATATTACAACAAGAAATAAATAAATAACTATAATAATAACATAATAATAATCTTATATCTTTTGATGATATCAATATATATAATTTTTTTTGAAATAATGTTTTATATAATTTTAGAAAATAACTATGAATTTCGTTAATAAATTTTCAACTCTAAATATGCACTAAATTTAAATTTTTTTAGGGAAAATCATGCTGCACTATAGGGAAGCGGGGTAGTCGTCAAGAATTTTTTTTAGGGATCCTTGATTTTATTCGGCCATAAAGGATCATGGTAGGGTGGGCGACGGCTTCGGAGAAGCCATACAAAAAAAAAAAAAATAGGAAATAAATTTTTGTTTTTTTTGGTTTTGATCGGTAGTCGTTATAGTGTAGTGAACCTATCCTTTGTAACTTCCTCCATCCCCGCGCCTATCCTTAACCTCCTCATTAGGTACGCGAAATTTAATTATTTATTACTGTCCCGAGCAAGTCTCAAAGCATTTGTCTATACCCACTCCCAACAGCGACGAGCATCGGCCGGCTGCAAGCGCGTACCAATGCTTTTCAGAGACCAATCACACCAGCTCATTACACGTGACATGTTACACGTCTTCTAGTAATCCTAGAGCTTTACACACCAATTGAAATGATGCGTATGCTATACCATTAACGGTTTTTAAATTTAAAAATGAAGTTGGGCCCCTTACAAAATGTAATAAAAGTCTTAAATAAAAACATTCTGTATTATTGGGATGAATAGTGTAAACTCTTCCCAAAGTTGAATCTCTTTTAACTCCAGGAAAATTTGGCACATCATGCCCTCGTTTTCTTCTTTGAAATTTTTTATTGTTCCATGTAAAATACGATGGAACTCCACAAAATAGAAGCGTTCTTGCAAACTCATCACGTGTGCATAGCTCAAAGAAGGCTAGCAAAGTGGTTTTGGGTGTAGTGCTTAATCTGTCAAGTAATTGTTGCGGATTATTGGGGTTAAAATATATCCGTTGACCATTTTCTAAATGAACAGCTAAGTGTGTAATAGCCGGAAAACGTTCATGTATGGGAAATGCAAGGATTCTTCATACCGCTTCTGAGCTACTTATTTAACGGCCACTTTCGTACATATTAATTTCATTACGTTGGTCTTCAAGAGTAAATGATGCTTGATCACTGCCCTTGTTAACATATTTACAAATGTATTTAATAGACTTTACAGAACTACAATACTCAACATTTATGTGAGCTTCAAATGTTCTCAATAGTACACAGTTATTAGGCACAACCCAACGATTATCTATGCAATTACCATTTATATTTATTGCATTACCACCATCTTCTATCGCTCTTCTACGATATAGAGGGTAACTATCTTTTCCCGTCACAGTTTCTTTAAGTAATTGTCGAGGAAACCTTTTGGTACATTTTCCATTTTTCATGCATGGCGATTTATTATTAAATGCACCGCAAGGACCATGAATCATATTTGACTTAACAATGTTAAATAACAAAGGATCCTGATCTGCGTTTGGTATTTCGGCACAGATAATCTTATCGATTTTATCTGGTCTTATTTTATTTTGTAACCAAAGTAGAATATGTATATGTGGTAAACCCCGCTTTTGCTATTCCACAGAGTACATGAAACATTGCACGCTTCCAAACAAAGAACCTTTTGTCAATAGTGACATTAAAGCTTTAACTTTTAAATGAAAAACTCGAGCTATAATATCGTGACGATCATGCGGTTTTTGGACCCGGTAATAAAACACTTTTTATGTCATACCATTCTGGATTGCATGTGAATGTTATGCAAAAGATCTGGTCGCTCATAATGGCGAACATATGTCATAGCATCTTGAGTCTTTTCATGCATATATCGTGCAGAGCTTGTAAAAAAAGATGGTAAAATTACCATCTGACCAAGTTGAGCTGCGTCAACATCTTGTTGGCCTATTGCATCTTGTAGATGTATATAGCTATCTGCTCTGAGTTTCGCTTGATTGTAGCGAATATAATTTAACCTTTCTGTTTAAATTTTAGCATACATATCAACTAAAAAGTTTACTATAAAGGGAACGACAATAAATTAAATGATTTAACTCAGATTGACGAATCATTATTTTATAACTGTAAAAGCTTAACGCAGATATCTTTTTTTGGTTCCTCCTTTTTTAATAATGAATTCCATTCTTGTATATCCACTGAATAGCCATCTTCGCCATAAGGAAATAGCAAAGGGTACTGTAAGTCATCGTATGATCGATGTACCTCACTTATACGATGTTATTTATAATTATGGCTTTCAATAATAATATTGCGCTTTTCAAATTGCTGACCAACAATAACTATAGCTACTTTGCTGGATAGAGGTGCATTGTAAAGCCCTTTATGTGCACCAGCGGGTGTTCGATCAGCATGTATAACCAATTTATAGTCTTTGGTACTTGTTTGTATTTTATTGAGAGCCATTTTTAGATCTTTTACATAACGATTATGATGATGAAACATACATTGAAGATCCTTTACTACGCTTAAATCAACATTTGAAATATTTTTGCAACGTAGTTGAGCTTCCTTTTCATCATCACCAACAAAATAAATTTGAAGAAACTGCATTTCTTCATTTGGCAAAGGTCGGACACTACCAATTAAGTGATACACTTGTCCTTGGACTTTAAAGGTTTACCAACTTTCATTTATAATTTTTGTACTTCCAAAAGAAGTCATTTGAAAGCAGCTGTTATACTTTCTTATACGATCAATGAAATGATCATGCTTGGGATGTCCACCAATTATTAAGCTTTTAAGTGGATCAGGCAAACTCTCATTTTGTGAAAATTTAACTTTTCCTGCCTTGCAACAGATACCCAAAGGCTCATTTTTCCATTTGAAAGCTTTACATTGTTTGCATATCAAATTCATACTACCAAGTTGAGTAATTTTATCTGACTTGTAAGCTATTTCCAAAGCCAGACATGGCTTTAACACTCCATGCACGCAAACGCCTTTCTTGACGTGCATCAGGATTATTAGCCTAATGTCTTCTCACTGCAACTCGATGAGCTTCAGGATTATTAGCCTGATGTCTTCTCACTACAACTCTAATAACATCAGGATTATTAACACGATATTTTTTTGATGCTTCTATGCGCTTACCCCTATTGATATCACTATTTTATTCTAATTAACGTTATTTTACATTATTTTCTGTTTTGCCGGTGAACCCACTACGACTTTTAACAGGCGTTTTAACATTTTCAGTTATACATTCACTTGACGTATCAGAATCTTGAGTTAATACTTCCTCTAAAGGAATATAAACATCAAAATGTCCATTCATTAATGGACCGGTAAAACGCAATCTTTTTACAGGATGCATATTATTTCCGAATGCTTGTAATAAATTTCCATTTTGAAAAACTTGCTTGAAGCTCACATGCAGTACCATAAGTATATGAGTATGACATAGCGCACTCATATTGTTCAGAAGAGCTATAACACTCTCCATTTAAGTTATTGCTGAAGCAAGCAAAAGTTTGCCAGTTGGTTACAACATGTTCAACAATATTTTGGCGTATGGTGCCATGGAAGCCTTGCCTACCAAATAAAAGGTAGAAAATAGATCTAAAAAGACAGGCTCCATCACCAATTATGGCAACAACTGAATGCGGCACCAAAACACCACTAATATCTAAAGTTTCAATAGACATATTTTAATTTGGCTGTGAGTCAATTGACGTCAATGTAAAACGATTGTTACAACGTTACAGTGTCTATACGTAAGTATAGAATTCAATAAAATTGAATAAACCAACTTATATTAATTTAATAGAATATTCAGACTGCTTAGTTTTATTTGATTTTTAAATGCACTAAAGCAGCGTCTATATAACTATTATATAATATGCAAAATAGAAGACAACTATAAATAATGTTGCTTCAATTATTAAATCGAAAATCAACTTAACTTTTTCTGTTTAAAAAAACAACAAAAGAAATTTAAATACGTTGATCGTTTTTTAAATATTTAAATCATAGCAATTAAATATTTTTGACGTAGAATACGTCTTACTTTACGATAATGAAGTCTCAACACAAAAAAGTTGTTGTTGTAATAAGAGAGGTTCACAAAATCGCTTATTGCTCATGAACTAATGGATCAATTTTCCTCAAATTAGTTTCATTTAAAAGCCAAGGCTTCAAGCTTTCAATAAATGTATATTAATATATGTATTGATTACATTTTCTATTAAAAAATTGAAACCAAAAATATGTATATTTTTGCTTCATTTTGAAGACTTTAAATTGGTCTAGCGCTCTCAATAATTCATCAATTACTTTAGAGTTTTGGAATATAAGTTGAGATAAGTTAAACAAACATTCCTACATTCAAATTTTATATACTTTTGCCAAATTTATAACTTTTTAAGGCAAAAAACCAGTGCAAAAATCATTACTTTTTTTTAATTGCAAATTGCTTAAAAACTCCCTGATGAATTTGTTTAATTTTTTCTCAGTATAAAAAGACTCGATTTCCTTTCGTTTGATATATATGCGGTCATGATTGATATCTTCTAAGTGCTGAAATTTCATTAAGATGTTTGGTCATAATTAAATTTATTTCAAATGTGTGTATATTAGTATTAGTGATGTAACCAATAAGTGTGAGTGAGTGCGATAGCTGATAGCATGTGCATATGCTTGCACTGTTCGTCTCAGCTCAGCAAACAATCGATGGAACTATCGGACAATCTATGGTCTTACACTATCGCTGCCACTATCGAGGGCAGCAGTGGCTACTAACTAACGGAAAATAAACTATCGATAGTGTTGACTATAAGAAAGTTTGTCTTTACGGTAGCAGCTTTGATTTTTGCAACTCATGCATGAACTTACTTCATAAAATAAATTTTAAAAAATGCCGCCTGTGAAAATATCAAAAATCAAATATTCATCATAAAACAAAATTACTTAGTTTTAAGTACTATTTTTAATAAAACTGTTTAAATTCTATGCATTCTATTCAATATACAATAATAAAAAACTTTTAATAAAAGATTGAACAGCTTTTATTAACGCTTTTGCTATGTAAGGCATAAATATGCATTTCAGCTTTTTCAAATGTTTAATGTATTTAAATTTCAAATCATATAAATACTATGTTTACTTTCATAATTTTTGTTGCACAAAATGACGTTTTCTACGGTTAACCTATGCGCCCGTGTGATGTAACACAGGCCTTCCATTTTTTTTATAACTTATCATTATATACGAATTTTAAATGAACGTATATACATACGTATTTGAAATGAATGTACATATATATTATACGAAAATCAGAATATTAACAAACTCACTGATCCAAAAAGAAACTTTGGTTGTTATTATCCTTATCCTTAATATAAACAATATTAAAAAATTCACTGAAACGAAAAGTAACTTTCTTTGTTCACATTAAATATGAACTAAAACTGCATAACCAATTCCCTTACCATTGTATGTAAAAACACAATGTTGGAAAGAACATTACAGTTATTCCTCTAAGCAGCAGATCCCGAGCTCATACATACAACGCTTGCACTTAAGAGCTACATATGTATGGGTGGTGTAAATAAGGCAATGCAATTCCCTTAACTGCAGCCTCTTAGTTATAGTTAGCTTAGCTTTGTGAGTGCAGGATATTAGGGATATTAAACTTTATGATTGACATGCAAAGCGCGCACATAAAATAGAGAGTGAACGTAAATGAGCAACATCAAAGGAGCATGATTACATACAAATTATGTTATATCTAGCGGCAGTCATAAGAGAGACGCGCGCTGATCAAGTTTTAAGCCGCTCTTTGTGTGCAGCATATATTCGCTCAGATGTGCATGCTGCTTGCAGTGAGTACCATTTACAGTTATATTTCTTCTCTTTTGTTCTTCTCTGTTATCTGTGGCTACAAAATATAAGAAAACTTTTTGTTTTGAAAGCATGCCTAAAATATTTCATTATTTTTATACCCTGAACCCATAAAATGGGTAAATAAGGGTATAATTGATTTGTGCAAAAGTATGTAACAGGCAGAAAGAAGCATCTCCGACCACATAAATCAGCTTCAACAGCCGAGTCCACATGTCTGTTATTTAGAAAATGTAAAAATAGGAGTTAAGACAATGGATAACTTTTATAAATTCTGTGAAAATTAATAATCCAAATCGATTAAGAAGCACAGGAGACTTCTGCAAGTAATTTTAATACACGGGTTCAGGGTATCTTTTAGACGGGATTTCTGACTAAAGCCATCTTACTTGTTTTCAGATTCGCTCATTCTCGTGTTGTGCTGACAGTCGGCAATTCAACACCTGCATCATGAATTGAGCGCTGCTGGTCCCAAACCCAAAGAGGCAGCTTAAAACTTGAACACGCTCACGCATCGCTTTTCATGTTCGGCGCTAGATGACAAATTATTTTTAAATCTCGCTCCGATCATGCGCCTTTGTTGTTGGCTATTTCGGCTAACTCTCTTATGTATGCGCGCGCTCTGCAAGTTAGACAAAGAGCGTAGTATCGCTACCTTCTTCGCACGCACTGAATCAACGCAACACATATCTGAGGCTGCAGTTAAGTGAATTGCATATTGCCTTGAGCTTTAGTTTAGTGTGTGCGGAGGAGGTAGGGTTATTAAACCTTACGATTGACATGCATAGCGCGCACATAAAATATAGAGTGAACGTAAATGAGCAACAACAAAGGAGCATGATAGGAGCGACATTTCAAATTATCTGATTATCATTATGTGAACGCCCTTTGCTTGTTCGAAATTGTATATCAATAATATATCAATAATGTTAGTGTGATACGTTTTGGCTAAGTTATATAAGCAGCAAAGTAGGCGAATCCACCCCATAACATATTCTGGTGTGGGAAATTTTTCTAGACGCACTAAGTTTTTGTTATGTTGTTGTTGTTGTTTTTTTAAATCAACGACACCAACAATAAGTAGCAGTGCGGGCCCAAAAACAACACTTACAACAACAACAAACGCTTCTTGGGTCGTAAATCAATTGTCAAAGGCACACAAATTGAAAAAAAAATGTGCACTGTGCGAAGTGATACATGTACATAAAATTATGAAAATTATTTTCAAGCGCATTGTTCACTTAATTGTGTATGCACATATTCATTAAGAAGCAGAAATCCGTTTCGTTTTTGCAAGTGTCGAACCTTTTTTTATGACTTTGCTTGTGCGACGCGAAGGCGTCACTGCGCATTTGTTTTGTTTTTGTATTCGCTCGCGATCAAACCCTCAGCTTGTGCGACAATCAGGTGACAGTAGTGGAATGGGTACTTGTTGTAATTGTAATTTGTTTTTAAAATGGGTAAAAAAGTGCTCCAAATCTATGGGAGGTACTTGAAGGAGTTGTCCAAATAAAAATTCCTTCTTAGTGCTCACTTACTACCTGCATAAAAATTGTGTGAAAATTTCAGCCTTGTAGCTCTTTTCGTTTAGGCTGTGGCTGATCCATTTTAACGACGAACTCTTTTATATATATATGTAAATTTAAAATCAAATATACCAAAAGTCATTTGCTGTCCTTAAGTAAATCTAAAATAGATTGTAATATGAAACTCACTGCTGTACTTAATTCACTTGATTTGTTCAAAACAGATGTCAAACGCACAATGACTAAAAAATGAGCCAACCCGGTCGCTTAATGAAAATGAGGTTTATGCCTGCCGAATCACAGTCGTGTACCGCTGAAAGAGAGTGTTCCGTCATGTCTGAGCATTCGCTGGTGATGCCCTGGCAGCAAAATTAAAGCAATCGAGTTACCTGCTGATTTGAAAATGAGTTTAATATAGAGCCTACTCTGCCGTTAGAACAATCTATAAAGTTGCAGTCTGTTATTTCCGTCTCTTATGTTGATGTCCCTTCCGAACTGATTAAACCGACCAATTACGAAATGAAAATCGAATTGACAAGTCAGACTCTTATTTTCTGCCGCCCCCGCCGATTATCCCATCACGAGCGCAACGAAGTGCGCCAAATATGTGATGACTTATTAACTGCCGGCATTATCCGTCATAGTAGTTCCCCTTACGCTCCGCTATAGTGCCCGTTAGGAAAAAAGATAATACCTTAAGAAAATGTGTTGACTATCGCCCGCTGAACAAAAATTACTGTCCGTGACCACTTTCCAATTCCGCTGTTAGAGGATTGTGTTGAACATCTGGGGGCAAATCGTACTTTACTGTACTAGATTTAGAAAGTGGATTTCACCATGTCAAATGCATCCTGATTCGATTAAATACACTGCCTTTGTAACACCTGATGGTCAATTTGAGTACGTACGCATGCCGTTTGGCTTATGTAATGGTCCCCCAATTTTGCTAGATTTGTATACTTTGTGCTGAAGGACTTGATCAACAAAGGTCAATAAGTGATTTATATGGACGACGTATAAATCGCGTCGAGTGATTTTGAAACCCATCTGCAAGTGCTGAAAGAGACACTTTATACTTCACGAGTGAATGGGTTACGCCTTAAATTGTCTAAGTGTCGTTTTGCGCACAAGGAGTTGGAACATTTGGGGTATTTAGCGAACTCTTCCGGTATCACCCTGAAACCAGGTCACCTTCAAGCCATAAAAAGTCTGCCGGAACCCCGGGATAGGAAAGAATTGGAAAGCTGTTTGGGTCTCTTTTCTTACTTCCGCCGTTTTGTACCCAACTTCGCTAAAATTGCTTATCCGATGTCGCGCCTGCTGAAAAAAGATGCCCCTTACGTTTTTTCTCATGAGTGTCTTAAATCATTCCGAACACTGCAGTCCAAACTGATCGAATCACCAGTGCTGTCTATTTATAACCCGAAGTCTGAAACTGAATCACATTGTGATGCTAGTTCAGCCGGTTTTGGAGCGATGCTCCTTCCGAAACAAACTGATGATAAATTTCATCCTGTGTGTTATTTTTCAAAGACCGCTTCCGTCCCAGAATCCAAATTGCATAGCTATGAATTGGAAACCTTGGCTATCGTTTACGCCTTAAAGCGTTTTGAGACATATCTGAAGTTCATTCCGTTTAAGATAATTACAGATTGCAATTCATTAGCGTTAACCCTTAAAAATGGTGGATCTTCCGCGAAAAATGCCCGCTGGGCATTACTTTAGAAAATTATTATTACACCATTGTACATCGGTCCGGTATTTGTATGCCTCATGTTGACGCACTTAGTAGACTAGAAACTTCTGCATATGTGGACGATGTGAACCTAGATTTCCTACTACAACTGACGCAAAACCGTGATCCAGAAATTGTCAAACTTCGGAGTGTCCTGGAGAACCAAGAAGTTGCTGGGTTTGAGTTGCAAGATGGTGTCGTGTATCGCCGATCACCGACTGACGTACTTCAGCTTTATGTCCCTGCCGGGGGCTAAGGCTTTGTAAATGAGGCGTGTGTGCCTGCCGCCGCGCCGAGTTTACTTAGCCAGAGGGAGTTGGCAGTCGCATGCCAACTAACGAAGACCGACCATACGTGGTGAAGAGCCACATCCTGCTCGAGGTGCCCCTGCTCTAGACTAAATACGGATCTAGAGAGGACAACTCGAAAAAAACCCGTAATCACCGGTGTTACCGTACCGTGCCCCTGTGATGAATGGCACTACTTAAGTATGTCTTATAACGGTGGCTTCCGGATACCTGGCACCTCCGGTCGTATAAGTGCCCGATCCAGGGTATGAGGCTCTGTTCCTCATCACTCGTGGGACCAAAACATGGAAACTACTGAAAATAAAATTATAGAAACCGGGTGCTTTAGCAGCCCCAAATCGATTGACGTCGAACATATCCGGGAGTCTGAGGTAGCTATGGACGTTTGTTCACAAAGCTCCAGCACCGACACCATCACCAAGGAGGTTTAAGAAGCCCTTCTTGCCTCTCCTAAGGCCGAGAAACCGAAGAGGATCACGCTATCGGGAGCTGCAAGAAAGAGACTGCGCAGACACCTTGCAAATGGCGTTCCCATGGAGGAGGCTAAGAGGCTCGCACAGAAGCCTATGCCCAGCAGAAGTGGTGTAGCGAACAAGCGGAGTAGATCGGCAAACACGACCCCAGAAGAGGCGTCGAATAAGAGGGTCATGCTGAAGACCGCGGCACCTAGTGCCCTGGCGAAGGGTGATCCTGCAAGCGTGTTGCTTGTCACGGTGGCTCCAGTAGCCTCCACATCCGCAACTGCGGCTGGGCAAGTAGCGCAGGAGCAGCCACCCCAAACCGGTGGTATGGCCTCTTATAGGGATGTTGCCAGCTCATCGAAAATGGCAATACTCCCAGCCGACTACCCCAAAAGTTTGCTCACTACGGAGCAGCTTGGCAGCATCCAAGCCGCTATCTTGTCAAGGGTGATGGAGCTGAGGCATGGCTCTGTGAAGCCGTTATTCTCTGGCTGCACCTTTAGACCAGGATGGATGGCCATCACTTGCGGAAATGCGGAGACGGTTGAGTGGCTGTGCACAGAGGTGCCAAAGCTCCGGCTGTGGAAGGATGCCCGCATTAAGGTAGTTCCCGAGGCAGAGGCTCCACGTGCCGCTGTTTTCATTGGCTACTTTCCGCTTCCGAATGCGGACACGAAGACGGACGAGATTCTGAAGCTCGTCGAAGGTCAGAATAGCGGGCTGCGAGTGGGAGACTGGCGCGTCTTTCACCGGGAGATGAGGCACCACATGGCTATTACTACCTTAGCACTGGACCCTGTTTCGGCCAACCGGCTGAAATCGCTAGGATTCCAGCTGAACTTCGCGTGGGGCAAGGCTACCCTTAAGCCTAAGGCCAGCGCGCAGTCGAAAGAACAGACAGTGGCTCATGCTCTCGTAGCGGAGAAGCCCACCTGCTCCAAGACTGCCATACCGGACGCGGCTGCAACAACACCACAGGGTGTCGCTGAGGACACTCGTGCGACCCCTGGGCTGCCTGCAGCTAACAGCACAGTCCGGACCCCCAGCGGTGGTGAGGCATGTGGCACCGTAGCTGCCCAGGAGCCCGCAGCACCGAAAAAGATCATGCGCCCTCCTCTTTACGGGCGCGTCACGCGCGGAACATGGCGCATCACGCGCGGAACTGGGCGCGAGGCGCACTTTAGAGGAAGAGGCCCTTCTGAGCACAAACCGAGGCCGGAAGATGGCGGCCAGAGGCCGCAAGATGGAGGACTAATGTCCTGTCCCCCTCCCCCCACCCTTCCCAACACCCGGAGACACCTAAGATGTCTCCAAGCAAACCTCCACCACGGAAAGGCCGCTTCTGACGTCCTATGTGGGAGGTTTGCTACCAGGGACATAGCATTTATCCAGGAGCCGTGGATAAATGCCGGACGTGTCCTGGGGCTAAGCACCACATCCGGTAAATTGCTATATGCAAACAACCTACCTCGCCCTAGAGCGGCGTTGTTAATTAACAAAAATCTAACATATGTTCCCATTTTACAGTTCATCACTGAGGACCTGGTGGCAGTCTGGGTTAAAATACCCACTGCCCATGGCGAGCAGGAGGCAGTGCTGGCCTCCACCTATCAGCCCGGCGATTCAGATGTTGTGCCCACGGCGGCTACCTGTGCCCTGGTAGAGCATTGCCAGAGAAACCTGTTCCGATGGTTAATCGTTTGTGCTGCCAATGCACATCACACGGTCTGGGGGAGCAGTGACATCAAAAAAGAGGTGAGTACCTTCTTGAGTACATTATTAGTAACAACATAAGCCTACTTAATCGAGGCAATGAGCCCACATTTATTAATGCAATCAGAGAGGAAGTCCTCGACCTAACTCTCTGTAGTCTTAACATGCTGTCCGTTGTCTCAAACTGGCACGTTGCGAGTGAGATCACTATGTCAGATCACCAGCACATTTGATTTGATATAGGATGTGCCTTGCAATGTAGCCTAGTTACTAGAAATCCCAAAAACACCAACTGGGATCTTTTCTGTTTTGAACTTGAGCAATCCAGAGACTGCTCCACCCGTCCGATATTGTCCATTGACGAGCTAGAGCGTGAAGCTACTGTGCTTCATACGAACATTAAATCGGCTTATCACGCTAGCTGCGAACAAAAAGTTCGTAAGACCAGAAGGGCTTTTCCCTGGTGGAACAAGAGCCTTGACGATCTCAGAAAGGCTGCGCGAAAGCTCTTCAATAAAGCAAAGAGTGGGAAAACCACATGGGATTCCAACAAATCTGCTTTAACGCTCTATAATAAAGAGCTGAGAAGGTCCAAACGGGCTACATGGCGCCAACACTGCGGGCAGATTTCAAACCTCCCGGAAGCTGTCAGGCTACAAAAAGCCACTCACTCACACAAATACTATCGTTTAGCATCGCAACTGCCTTCAGCATCCGACGTTCACGTACTTTTATATGTTCGTGATTTATGTTTTTTATCGATCGCAAGATTATTTAATACTCCATATTAAATAATAATTATTATAATAATAAACATAATTCGCGATTATTAAAATTAGTATTTTTGTGTAAATTGCTGACCTTGTATTAAATAATTATTATTAATTATTTATTCTTTGGTCGTTCCACTCCGCTCTTCCGGACTGTACTGTATCTAGTGATTTTGTATGTACGTCATCCGCAAAAATAAATAGTTATTTTATTCCGGCTGCATAAGAGCCTAGCATGCAAAGAGACATTGCCAAGGATAAAGATAATCTCCTTGCCGTTCCGTCCGGGCTCCATAAACGATCTATTTCCGATCCAAATACATTCGTAGCGTCCACATCTGCAAAGTGTCCAGATACAGTCCCGCCGCTAATTACTAGATCCGTCGGTCAGAAACTAAAAATGCAAAGTATGTTTACTTTAACCACATTCATTTCCGTGACCGACCGTCTCAGTCAGTTTGAATCTAAATTCGCCTCCAAGTCTGACGTGTCACTGCACACGCTCCAAGTCAGACAAGAACAGATTCGGACCTTGTGGGACAAGGTCGAGCAGGAATTCGAGCGCTGTTAAAGAGCGCTCGCCGAATCTGCGGGACACAGCAATGTTACCGACACCGAAATCCTCCATTCGAAATATGACCATTGCTATGGGGCGTACGAGCGTTGTGCATCCATGCTTAGCAAACAAATTGAGAATGCTACGGTTCCAATTCCGGGTCCAAATGTTGCCTATCAGCCGAGAGGCTACCGCTTACCGCCTGTTGACACCGAAGTCTTTTCCGGAGACTATTTGAAATGGCCTACCTTCCGCGACATTTTCACAGCGGTGTATATCAACAATCCCAGTCTTACCCCAGTCGAAAAACTATTCCACTTTAACTCAAAGACGAGTAGGGATGCTAAGGCTATCGTGTCCAAGTTCCTTCTCACAAATGATGGTTTTGCGTCAGCATGGCAAGCACTCGTCAACAGGTTTGATAACAAAAGACTGTTAGTCAACAGTCAACTTCGAATTCTGTTCAATGTACAACCCATTTCTCAGAAGTCTGCAGCCGCATTAAACGATTTACAGAGCACCATCCAAGGGTGCCTATCGGCTCTAGAACTCTCCAATATCTCCACTGAGAATTGGGATTGTATCCTCGTTTTCATGTGTTCCTCAAGACTTCCTAAACTCACTTTATCACTGTGGGAGCAGTCTCTCCATAGCACTCCAGATATTCCGACTTGGAGTGAGCTAAACAATTTATTGTTAGAGCGGTACCGAACTCAAGAGGCAATTGAAGATGTACGGCCCCAGGTAGCTCCTCAGCTGGTGGTTAAGGCTACCAGAAAAGAACTCCCTTCCAAAAGAGTGAACTCCTTTGAAGCCAAGGTCACTGCCAAGATTCAGACTTGCAAACTTTGCGCCAAAGAAAACCATCCAATCCGTACGTGTCCTAAATTTTTACAAATGTCTGTTCAAGAGCGATCCGACATGATAAAGCAGCACAAGCTGTGTCTAAATTGCTTCGCCAGGTGTCACCACCTCAAAGATTGCACTAGTGCGCATAATTGCCATAATTGCAAGGGGCTTCATAGCACTCTCGTTCATCGTCCGACGAATTGCCAAACAGGTGGTTCTGGAACAGTTTTGGACACTCCAGTCAATTTACAGTCCACTTCTCACCCACAAATGACGGTCCAAAATTACTTCTCGGCAAGCACACATAGCGTTCTCCTCGGCACGGCTATAATCCAAGTATGTTCTTTGGGAATAAAATATACAGCTCGTGCATTGGTAGACTCAGGTTCAGAAGCAACCTTCATTTCTGAACGGCTGTTCAAGTTTATACGACCCCAGTATCAGTCCGTTGACGCTCAAGTTTCGGGGCTCAATGGAGCTGTTTCAGCTCAAGTTCAACGTTTATGCCATTTCCATATTGGTTCTCCAATTAAGCCAAGAATTCAGATTGAAACTTCAGCCTATGTACTTCCAAAGTTGGCAGGAAATCTGTCCTCCTACACAATTCTACAAAGTTCTTTGGAAGGTCTTCCTGATCTTCAACTGGCAGATCCCAACTTCTATAAGAGTTCCCAGATAGATAAACTACTGGAAGCTGATATCCTTCCTTCCATACTCCTTAAGGGGTCCTATACCAATATCTGTGGTACCCTTTTAGGTCAGGAAACGATCTTTGGCTGGACCATCACGGGTCCTATTTCCAACACTGGCGCCTAAGTCATTTCGTCTTTCTCCACTCCAGGAAGTAAGGTTAGAAAAACTTCTCACGAAATTTTGGGAGGTGGAGGATATCCCAGTTAAGCTGGTCAAAGGGTCCGATGCAGCTTGTGAGAAGTTGTTTCAGCATACAATCGCCAGAAACGAAAGTGGTAGATATGTTGTCACCCTCCCTTTTAAGAATCCTGAACCCATCGACTTAGGTCATTCAAGATCTATCGCACTGGATAAGCTCCTTCGCAACGAGAATCGTTTAAAGGCCTCTACGCAGATGCTAGTACATCGCCCGTACCGTAGAAACTTCATATAAAAACAACAGTCTCGTACATCACCCGTACCGTATTACGAAACACTGGTCTGCAGCTCCGTTAGTCACTAGCAGTAGCTAAGTGTTGAACAATGAAAATGTTAAATAAAAGCTGTGCTGTTGTTACTGTTGGAATCAATGTTCAGCAATTCTTTACGGCCCTTAAAAGTGAAATAATATGTCGGCAAATAAAAGTAGATACGAAAATTTTAATAGCGATTCGGAGAAAATTTCTCATAGCGTATGTAACTTTCGTTGGTGACGGTCGTGTTTTTGCGTGCTCCCAGTAAATTATCTGTTTTCTTGTGATTGTGAACGGTGTTCTCATTGGTAACATTTGTAAACATTTAGTAAAGTGATCGCAAGTGTACTTTGTATATATTTACGTGTATAGCTATAATATTGCCGGCTTAATATTTGGTTTTAATTTGTAGTCGAACAGCCGCTGCATTGCTTAAAATTACAGACATCCATACATACTTATATTTGCTTTTGTATATTCTGTAATTTCGTCTGCTAACGCCAAGCACTTTGTCTATTTTCTTGCTCTCGCTCTCCAACGTCAGTCCTCCCCGCTCTCGTCCGCTCTTATCAGTTGTTCTTGCAGTTATAACTGCTTACGCGCTCACGCACTCTCGTCTAAGCACTCTTTTGATCTTTACCGTTTATCGTGCTCTTTGCATTGATACGTTTGAACTTATACATACCTGCACCCTACCTTTTTTCGTTAAAGCATATTACTTGCATGATGCTTGTCTGTTGCAGTGAAAATTGCAAATTGGTTGGTTCAACCAACCAAGATTTTATTTTGTGTGGTCTATGTGATAACATCATCCACATGAAATGTGTTGGCTTTACAGCCAAAACCAGGGATTGTCTGCTTGCTGACACAGGCCTTAAATGGTATTGTGGGTCTTGCAAAGAAGCAGTGAAAGAGACTACACAATTTATGAGGCAGACTCACGAAGGCTTTAAAAGTATGCATGTTGCTTTTAATAATCTGCAAAAGTCTTTCGAGCTGCTTGAGTCCAATTTCAAAAAAGGCAAAGTGATAACTGAATCCCCGAAGCGTAAAAAGACTTCGGGACCTCATCCAATAACTGCCCCACCTGTCCTGCCCACTAAACCGCTTCTGGTGCCTAGCAATAATCCCCCCATGGGTACTATTGCTAGTTCATTAATTTTAACAATAACCTTGCCACTAACAACATTATTTGTGATCCTATAAGTGAGTCCTCCGGTCCAACAGCTAGTGTGCCTATTGGTTCTACTGGCGTTACAATTGGGGCACACAAGCCTCTGGTTGTTGTGCCACTTAATAAATTTGTTTTTGTTTCTAGGCTGGCATCCGAAACGTCATCGGATGATGTTGCAGCATATGTAAAGAGTCAAATCGATTCCCCACTTATTGTTGTTGAAAAGTTTAAATTTAAACATGCCAGAAGTATATCTTCTTTCAAGTTGGGTGTACCGCCTGAACTTTTTTCGACAATTTGCTCTGAAAAGTTTTGGCCTCCGCAGCTTGTCGTTAAGGAGTATACGAATAGGCGAATTAACAATAATAATGGTATAAGAATCAATAGTACACCGCCTGTTAGCCATCCTGTTGCCTCCACCTCGGCGGCAAAAAACTAACTGAAGTAATTAGCTTGGCCTATCAAAATGTTAGAGGCCTTAACACTAAACTGGCTAAATTATGTATTAACAGCTTATCTTTTGATTCTCAAATAGTTGCACTCACTGAAACCTGGTTAAAACCTGATATTTCTGATTATTCCATTTTTCCTTCTAAATATAACTTGTACAGATGCGATCGCACTTCCCGCAAGGGGGGGTGTTCTCATTGCTGTTGACTCCTGTATTTCCTCTGAACAGATTCTCTCTCAGCAACTTCCGGACATAGAGTTTTTATGTGTTAAAATATTACTAAACGGCCGTTCACTTTATGTTACTTGCTCTTATATTCCTCCTCAATCTGATATTAACATTTACTCATCCCATCTGAGTGCCCTGCAACTTGTTTCGTCATTGTTGACAGATATGGATAATCTGATAGTGGTTGGTGATTTTAATCTGCCACATGTTGCATGGTCTGTGAATGACACATCTTCGGCGGTGTTACCAGTCACTTCTGATGATTTTATCGATGGCCTACTGGAGTTAGGCCTATCGCAAGTTAACAGGGTGCATAACTGTAGTGGTAGAATGTTGGACTTAATATTTGTTTCTGACTCCAATTGCAGTAATACTAGTAGAATACCCCCTCTAGTGCTTCCGGAAGATACCTACCATCCAACCTTAGAACTATCCATCGAAATTCTTAACCCTAGTTCAATATCTAATAATACTTTAAAAACACGTTGCTTTCGTAAAACTAACTTTACTAAATTAAATCATCTTCTTCAGCATACTAATTGGTCTCGTCTTTATTCTTGTACTGATATAGAAACTGCTATTGCCATATTTTATAGGACCTTGAATTCGCTTTTGGATATTTGTGTTCCCCTCACTTGTTCTTCAAGTGATAATAAACCACCTTGGTTTACGAGGGAACTATCGCAATTGAAAAATGCGAAGACAAGAGCATATAAAAAATTTAAAAAATCGGGAACTACGTTAGATTTATCTTCGTATTTAGTAGCAAAATCTAGTTTTCTTTCTGTTAACACATCTGGTTATAATAATTATCTTAATCGTTGTAGACTAAACTTTTCACGTGACCCTAAACAGTTTTATAAATTTGTTAACTCTTAACGTAAGTCTTCTTGCTTGCCATCCTCAGTATACCTAGATGATACAAAAGCAAGTTCTGATCAGGCAGTAGCCGATCTATTTGCTGAGTATTTTCAATCAGTATACTCATCGAATATGTATAGTAGTAGTAATTCCTATCCTTTTCAAGTTCAAACGTCAAATTGCATATATGTCCCAGTAATTACTGAGTCTACGCTCCTGAGTGAATTTAACTCTATTAAACCTGGTTACTTGCCTGGTCCTGATGGAGTGCCAGGTTGTATTCTTAGATACTGCGCGGATTCTCTTTGTGCGCCATTAAATAAATTATTTAACTTGTCTGTTGATTCAACCGTGTTCCCTGATATATGGAAGGAATCCTTTATAATTCCACTCCATAAAAATTCTTCAAAATCAAACGTTAAAAATTATAGGGGTATATCCAAGTTGTCTGCCATACCAAAAGTCTTTGAAAAAATTGTATGTTCTCAACTGCAACACGGATGTAGTTCAATTATATCGCCTTATCAACATGGTTTTGTTAGGCGTATATCTACTACCACTAACCTTCTTGAATTCACTTCGCTTGTTATCAAAGGGTTTCAGGAAAGAATGCAAACTGACGTTGTTTACACCGATTTTAGTAAGGCATTTGATTCTGTAAGTCATTCTCTGTTGCTTCATAAATTGAATATTATTGGATTTCCATCAAAACTTTTATTGTGGCTTTCGGAGTACTTGTGTGGCCGAACACAAAAAGTTGTTTTTAAGTCGTCTGTATCTAAACCTATTTTTGTTACCTCTGGTGTTCCCCAGGGTAGTCACCTTGGTCCTTTGCTATTTAATTTGTTTATGAACGATCTCCCAGCTGTTATTACTAACTCTTTTGTGTATATGTTTGCTGATGATGTGAAGCTATGTTTCACCTATAATGACGCTTCCCTGTGTAATTTACTACAGTCGGATTTAGGTGCTTTGTCAGACTGGTGCCTTACTAACTTACTAAATTTAAATTGTTCAAAATGTAAAGTCATGTCTTTTGTAGAAGTACCCATCATACTGCTCACTACTTGCTTGATGCTTCACAACTTGACCGCGTGTTTGAAATTAAAGATTTAGGCATTATTCTTGATCCTAAATTAAAGTTTGACGCTCATATTTCGTATATGGTTAATAAGGCCATTAATGTCCTTGGCTTCATCAAGCGGTGGTCGAAAGAGTTTAATGATCCCTACACCACTAAAACGCTTTATACATCCCTAGTACGTCCCATCCTGGAGTATGGATCTTGTGTGTAGTCCCCACAATACTCGATTCACCAGGATAGAATTGAATCTGTGCAGAAGAAATTTCTTCTATTTGCCCTTAGAAGTTTTAACTGGGTTCCTGGAGTTGACTTACCCCCGTATTCAAGTAGACTTCTTTTGATTAATCTTCCTTCCCTGTTAAACCGTAGAACTATGCATGGAGTATTACTTATTACTAACCTACTTAGTGGTGAAATCGACTCATCAGTTCTTTTAAGTCGAATTAAATTTAATGTCCCAATTAGATCTTCACGTAACTTTTTACCCCTTAGCCTTGATCGTTGCTTCAGCAACTATTTAATTCATGAACCATTTCGTGTTATATGTTCTGACTATAACAAACTTTATTCTCTTGTCTCCTTGGAAGCCTCAACTCCAGTACTAAAAAGATCGATCCTTTTTGCTTTATCTAATCGTAACCACTAATTACTAATCTATCGCTGGTCTGATTGGGTTTTTCTGGGTTTTTCCCAATCCTCGCAACAAATGTTGGACTACTCAATTTTTTATTGAATTTCCCAGAGCTTTAACGTTAACTTATAATTATATTTTCAGATTTATATATTATTCTATATTTTACTTAATTTAATTATATTAACTATTTTTAATTTAAATAAATTTGATTCATTTTAATGTCAGCTGCTCTTAGCTGACTATAAACAAATAAATAAATAAATAAATAAATAAAGGCTATGGAACGTCGGCTAGTCTTGTGGGACATTGAGAGTGGCAGTGCTGGTGGCTGTTCGCTGAGTGTTCCACATATTGGGGATTCTTTTGCGTGGTTTCAGTTATGTTTAGCATAATCTTAGGTAATCTCAGCGCTGCCCATCAAATATGGGTTCACTAAAATGCATTTTGGTTTTGCAGCCTGCCTTTTTTTTTTAACAACCGCCAGCAGCAGAGCGTTAGCTGTACTCAAACACATAATTTTGAATCTAAGTATACAAAACACAGCTGCATTTCCGATTTATTAAAATAAAGTTATCAACCAACCGCCACAATATGTGCATTTTTTAGCACTGTTCGTTAAGGTCCGTAAAACTCATGTATACGGTACGGGAGCTGTACGGGGCTCATGCGTACAGGCCTTAAACAAGAACGCCTCCCTCAAAGAGCAGTACGATAAGGTCCTTCAGGAGTATTCGGACCTTGGTCATATGAGACGTTGTGTTTAACGCGTTGTGTTTAACGCCTCCAGTCCGTCTACAAACGGCGTTGTGTTTAACGCCTCCAGTCCGTCTACAAACGGCAAAAGTCTCAACGATATCCTACATTCAGGACCCGTTCTCCAATCCGATCTGACCATGCAGATCCTGAAATGGCGATTCTTTGAGTTTGTGTTTTAAACGCAGACGTTACCAAAATTTATAGACAAACCCTGGTGGATCCCAAACACACTCCACACCAAAGAATCCTGTTCCGAACAAAGGACAATGAGCTCCTGTGCCCCATTCCTAGCGATCAGAGTACTGCAGCAACTAGCAAAAGATGTGCAGTGTCGCTACCCCCTAGCAAGTGACATTATATCCAATAATATGTATGTTAATGATGTGCTAGCAGGCGCTCACTCTAAGAGTTGTGCAGTGCAATGCATATCCGAACTTTCTAATGCACTTGAATCCGCAGGGATTCTATTAAGAAAGTGGACTTCCAATAAAAAGGACTTGCTCAAACTCATCCCAGAGCAGCACCGTCTTAGATCCGACTTCCTCGAGATAGAAGAAGCCAGTGCTGCAAAAACTCTCGGTATTCGATGGAAAGCAGACTCTGATGAGTTCTTCTTTTCACCTTCCCAGTTTCCGACGAAATCACTTATTTCGAAACGAGAAGTTCTCTCGCAGATTGCGAAGCTTTTCGATCCCGCTGGTTGGTTAGCGCCAGTCATTGTCCGAACAAAGATATTAATGCAAGAAACATCGCTCAGGGAACTAGGATGGGATCCACTACCCGATGACCTTATTTCGAAGTGGCACGAATTCCTCGACCACTTTGCGAGCCTCGAGGAGGTGCGCATTCCACGATGGGAAGAAACGCGGCCAAAGCCGTGGTTACAAATTCATGGGTTCTGTGATGCGTCTCAGCGTGCATATGGCGCTGCGCTTTATGTTCGCACGGAAGCTAGGGACAAAATCTCTGTCCACCTCCTTACCGCAAAAACTAGAGTCGCTCTCACAAAGTCGGTGTCCATCCCACAACTAGAGTTGTGCGGAGCCGTGTTGTTAGCCGACTTGTCAGCAGTAGTAATTCCAACACTTCCGCTTAAAGAGTGCGAGTGTTACTACTGGACTGATTCGACAATAGTTTTAGCATGGCTAAATAAGCCTCCATGTGCGTGGTCAACCTTTGTGGCGAACAGTGTTACCAGAATTACTCAGGCCACAGATTCCAAACAGTGGCGCCACGAACATTCCGAGTCCAATCCAGCTGACCTCGCGAGCAGAGGAGTTTCAGCAGTTGAATTACTTGGCAGTTCACTGTGGTGGCACGGGCCAGAATGGTTGCAAGTTGCGCAACAGCAGTGGCCAGCCTCCATAGAATTCCCTCTCGAAACGGAACTGGAACAGCGTCCGATCAAGGTCAATGTGGCGACTGCTAGTTCCGCATTCAGCTTTCTCGAACGATTTTCCAAGTTCGAAAAACCTATACGCGTGTTTGCCTATGTACTACGTTTTATAACGCGCTGTAAGGGAAGCGCAGATCCATGCTCAGCAGATTTGCATCACAAGGAGCTCTCCAAAGCTCAGGAGAAACTGGTCATTCTCGTGCAAAGAACTCAGTATCCAGAAGAATATAAGGGATTTCTGCAAGGGAAATCAGTCCCGCGTTCCAGCAGTCTTCTTAATCTTAACTCGTTTTTAGACAAACACGGAGTTATTCGGGCCAGTGGGCGCATCCGATCCTGCGAGACTCTTAGTTATAATGAGTGTCACCCCATCATATTGCCCTATTCCTGTTTGTATTCTCGCCTTCTTGTGAGCTTCACTCATCAAATCTCGTTCACGGGGGCAATCAGCTGATGATGCGCCTTATCCAAGCAAAATACTGGATCCCAAAGCTCAAAGTATTGGTCAAATCCACGATAAATTCTTGCAAGGTTTGCATAACCCATCGCAAACGGCTTCAGACCCAACTCATGGGGGAGTTACCGGCTCAACGTACTGCCTTTTCGCGCCTTTTTATATATACCCGTGTTGACTTTGCCGGCCTTTTCGATTTTAAGAATTATACAGGCCGAGCATGTCTTATAACCAAGGGGTACGTGAGCGTCTTTGTGTGTTTTAGCACCAAGGCAATCCACTTAGAAGCTACTTCGGACCTCACGACCGAAAAGTTCTTAGCAGCATTTGCTAGATTCATAGCAAGGCGTGGGTGTCCAGCGACAATGCACTCTGATAATGGAAAAACATTTGTCAGAGATGCCAAGGTCCTGTCGCGTGTGCTTCTTGAGGCTACAAGGAACCTCATCCCATCCAAATATAGCTACCATAACTTATCCTGGCACTTCAACCCTCCTAGTGCCCCACACATGGGTAGCTTATGGGAATCCGGAGTGAAGAGTTTTAAAACTCTTTTAAAAATCCACGCCACATTCAAGCATACCTTCGAGGAGTTGTCAACTCTGCTTTCCAAAGTAGAGGCGTGCTTGAACTCACGTCCAATTTCGCCAATGTCCAAAGACCCGACCGACCTGCTGTCATTGAGCCCGGGTCATTTCCTTGTCGGTGGTCTACTCCTATACAACCCAGAGCCAGAAATTGGCGCAGACGCAGCATCTATTTTAAATCGCTGGCAGCGTTTGAAGTCCCTTCATCAACATTTCTGTCTAAGGTGGAAGGAGGAATACCTCAAGGAACTCCACAAAAGAAATAAATGCCAGTCGCCATCCCGAGATCTTCAACCAAATGATTTTGTCATAATCAAGGAGGATAATCTCCCATCGAAGGAATGGCGTCTAGGGCGTATCCAAAATACATATCCTGGCGTCGATCTCAAGGTCCGAGGCGTCATTAAACGTCCAATCGCGAAGCTGATATTGCTTCCCACAGAGACTGGAAACCAGTCGAAAAATATCATCTAATCCTACCATGTCTAACTTCCGTCTCGTTCCTTTTTTCATTACGCAGCAGGATGGCACCACGGAGAATACAAACAAAGAAGGGCCCAAAGGGAACGGCATCGTTCCGATGCCGCGTGTGCCGCGGTATTCACGCGTTGCGGAAATGCCAGCGCTTCATGCACTTGACGGCGGAAAAAAGATTACGGGCAGTACTCATCAACAAGTACTGCCCCAAATACCTCGCTCACCAGCACTCGGGAGCGACGTGCCGACGTGATGACCGATGCCACGTGTGCCAGGGCGACCACCACACGCTCCTACACATTCACGAGGCACAGCCACTTTCGTTGGCATCCACACAATCGGCATCCCGGGATCGACCAGGCTCCCCTCATCCTTCCGGTTCACCATCTCAATCAAATTTGGTACGCCCGTTGTCACTATCATAAATCCTGGAGTGGCAACGGACAACAGTGCTGCCAACAGTGATCCTGCGACTTGACACGGGGTCCAAAACATTCGACATGCGAGCAGTAGTCGACCCGTGCTGCCCGCTCAGTCGTATCGACACGTCCTTGGCAACGGCCCTCGGGCTTTCCGTCACCCGGGTCGGTAATGACAGAGCGTGCACGGCCGTGATCAAGTCGCGCTCCTCCGATTTCCAAAAGGAGGTCATTCTTCAGGTGATGCCCACCAAAATCCGCAACCCCATCAAGGCCATAGCAGAACAGCATTGCGCCAATAAGGCGAATATTACTCTGGCAGACGACCGCTGGTTCTGGTCAAGCATGACCAGCCTGGTGTTGGTGGCGGTTATATTGTAGCATACAATGTATGTTATCTTTATATATATATAAGAGTTTGTCCTGATTGTCCGAATCGCCACAGCCTAAACGAAAAGAGCCAGAAGGCTGAAAAGTCATAAAAAAAAGGTTCGTACACCTGCAAAAAAGAAATGGATTTTCGCTTCTTAATAAATAAGTGCATACACAATACATACATTGAGAGATCTCAGTTTGAGTGTGATTGACGTGTTTAACTTAAGCTCCGAACAACTTATTAATTTTGCGCCGTTTATCAGGCTTTTTATTTATTTTTTGCAGTCTACTGTTCGTAAAACATAGGCTTACCTAAGCTGTGCAAAGTGCTTCTTGTTGTGCGTCGTTTAATTTGCTAATTATTATATTTTAACAATTGCGGCGTCAGTTCTGTGTGGTTGTTAGTGTCTGTTTTTGTTATTCTGTTTTTGTGTCTTTGTGTGTTTGTTCTCTGCGTTTACTCTTGTTTCTGTGTTTATTCGCTGCGCATACATTTGTTTGTGTGTTTGTTCGTTTAAGCGTTATCTGCCTTGCTTGTCATGCTTTAATACATTTTTGTTGTTGCTTATCGCTCCAAACAAGAAGTATTTGTGTTACGATTCCTCTTAATTTGTGCGAGTGCTCTTAGATTTTCTGTGCGCCGTTTTGTCCGTTCTGTGCTCTCGCAACCTATTTTCGTTAGTTTGACCCCAGTGGTAAATATGTCGTGCTGCAAAAAGTCATGTACATTTAAGCAGTCTGACGATTCTGCACGGCCTAAATTTGTTCATTGCTGGTTGTGTGAGAATTTTATGCATGCTAAATGTGCAGGTCTTACTGGGCGTGAGTGTGACAAGATCACTGCTGTAGCCAAGCCCAGCTGTGGTGGTGTGCGTTGGTCATGCCCTATGTGCATTGATAAGCAAATTGATTTCTCTAGAATGTATAACTCTGTGAGAAATCAGTTTTCAAAACTAAAAAGACGGCAAGCATGCTAGTGACTGACATTGATTCGAGTTTGGAATTTCTCAATAATTTTAAATTTGAGTCATTGTCTACTCGCCGGTTGGAGTCTGAATTTTTGAATGTTCCGTTAATGTTTGCCCCTTCACCCTCGTCGCTTTCACCCGTGCCTAGTAACGTAGAATTGTCGCCAGTTCTATCATTATCTCCAACTCCAAGCGATTGTCCGAATATATCTCCTGCAGTATCCCCTGCTATTAGAAGTATGGTTCCCGTCTTGGATCTTGCCGAAATAAACGCGGTAAATAATTATCTATCTGTCCCCATACCTCAGCCACCCCCTATTTTAACAGTAGTGGCTCCTCGCAAGCAAGTTTTTGTTTCGCGACTTTCCGCTGAAACTACTTGTGATTCTGTTGCTGCCTATATTGCTAGCAAAACTAAAGTTAGCGTCTCTATTACGAAATTTAACTTTTCTTCCCCTCGCGAAATATCATCTTTTAAAATTAATGTCTCTCTAGAATTGTTTTCAATCATATGTGATCCCAAATTTTGGCCCCCTCATACGGTTGTTCATGAGTTTTTGCATAAATAAAAACTCTGCCTTTACCTGTCAATTTTCCAGCTGCAACCTTCTCAAATAATAGCTCTGTCGTTTCAAAAAACTAAATTCTGATTAAATATCTATTATTTATCAGAATGTTAGGGGTCTGGTCTCAAAACTTAAAAACTCGTTTTTGAATAGCTTTTGTTCCATGCTGATATAATTTCTTTTACTGAAACTTGGTTAAATCCAAGTATATCTAATTGTGAACTTTTTTCAAATAATTTTATCGTCTATGGAGCAGATCGACCGACTCGCCGAGGTGGTGGGGTATTAATTGCTGTTAAAGCTACTCTCCAGTCGGAACCTTTCTGTTTTTCTGCTGTTAATGATGCTGAGATTATTTCTGTTAAAATAACTCTCCCTTCCCATGTTGTTTATATCACTTGCTCTTATATCCCTCCTTCTTCTGACATTCAAGTTTATCTTCAACACCTAACTTGTATTAAAGAAGTTTTTGCTCATATCCGTGATAATGATATTTTTATCGTATTGGGTGACTTTAATTTACCAACCATCCCCTGGTCTTCATCCGACACCATAAATTATCTTGTACCGTCTGCCCAGCATGACTTCTTAGAAGAATTGCTTGATCTTCCATTGTTTCAGATCAATTCAATTTCTTATCATTTGATTAGAACACTCGATCTTGTATTTATTAACAACTACTGTATTGCCAATGTATCCAGGTCATCCCCTCTGTCTGTCCCTGAGGATTCATATAATCCTACTTTAGAAGTTACATTGTCTGTTTGCAATCCTGTTATGTCTTCTCCTCCAGTGTTTAACCTGCCTCGCCGTTGCTTTCGCATAGGATGATATAAATACAAACAATTTTATTGTTTTGTCAATTTTAAGCGTAAATCTTCCACTTTACCGTCATCTTTCATGTTTGGGATGGATAAATCTAGCATCGATAGCGAATCCGCTAATATTTTTGCCAATTTCTTCCAATCAACTTACTCTTCTGCATCCCCTATTAACATACCTTCCCTTATAGTATTGCTTCTACAAATTATATTCCTGTTCCTACCATCTCTCAGTCCACTCTGCTATCAGCTTTAAATTCGTTAAAGTCTTCTTACTCTCCTGGACCTGACAATATACCTATTTGTCTTCTTAAAGAGTGCAGTGCTTCTCTTCTTCGCCCATTGCTTAAGCTTTTTAATCTCTCCCTTGAATCTTCTGTATTTCCATCTCTTTGGAAAGAATCTTTTATAATCCCTCTTCACAAAAAAGGTGGGAAGTCCAATATTGAAAATTATAGGGGCATTGCAAAATTGTCCGCTATCCCTAAATTATTTGAAAAAATTATCACTTCATCTCTGCAACATTTCTGCAAACCAGTTTTATCCCCTGCTCAACATGGCTTCGTCTTCAACGTCTTCATCTTGATCCTTTACTCTTCACTCTTTTTATAAATGATCTTCCCTCTGTTTTATCTCATTCTCGCATTCTCATGTACGCAGACGATGTGAAGCTTACTTTCTCCTTCTGTAGTTCTCTAAATCATACTTGCTTACAAGATGATTTAAATTCAATGCATCTTTGGTGTAAGATTAATCAGTTGCTTCTCAATTGTTCTAAATGTATGTTTATGACTTTCAGCCGAAATAACCCCTTCATTACCAGCTACTCAATTGACAGTACCCCGTTGCAACGTATTTTTACAGTCAAGGACCTTGGTGTTCTTTTTGACTCCAAACTCTCATTCGGCCTTCATATTTCTACTATTGTTAATGAGGTCAAAGGTGTTCTTGGTGTCATTAAACGTTGGTCTAAAGAGTTTAACGATCCTTACGTTACAAAAACTCTGTACAC
The DNA here is from genome assembly GCA_018904305.1 of Scaptomyza montana. NCBI lineage: Eukaryota > Metazoa > Arthropoda > Insecta > Diptera > Drosophilidae > Scaptomyza > Scaptomyza montana. The sequence goes on along the minus strand of JAEIGR010000096.1, from coordinate 263,814 downwards.
TTCCCTTGTTCGCCCTATCCTAGAGTACTGCTCTTGTATATGGAGCCCCCAGTATAGAAATAACCAGGATCGTATCGAATCTGTTCAGAAGCAGTTTTTGCTTTTTGCCTTACGAGGCTTAAATTGGGATAGTAACCTTCGCTTGCCTTCATATTCCAGTAGGCTTCTTCGTGGATAGTCCTTGGTGTTGCCTTCCTGCACAAGTTGATTAATGGTGATATAGATTCTTCTTTTCTGTTAGGTCATCTCCATTTCTCTATTCCCTCCAGACCTACTAGAAACTTTCGCCCGCTATTTTTGAAAACGTGCACAACAGATTACGCTATGCACAGTCCATTTCGTGATTTATGCGTCCAATTTAATAATCTATACCACGTGTTCTCTAATGAGACCTCTCTCTCTTTAATCAAACCATTGCTTTCAGTTTATCTTCGGGAAGTTAATGACCGCTCTCAGCTATGAAACGGGGCTGAGCCTGCTGGACTGGCTAAATTCTTTTCCTTCATCGGGTCATATATATATAAATATTTTGTATTCTATTTTATTTATTTTTATTACTTTTATTACTTTTTTTTAACATTTATTTTTAGTTTTCACATTTAAGTTTTTCTTTTCTATTTTCTACTAACAACTCTGTTTTAAGTATAGAGTTTAAAATATCACTGACATTTTTGGCTGTGGAAAGGGGCATAGTTGGCCGCACTGGCAAATAAAACACCCCCATCGGTCGGTGATGTTATTAGACATTTTTGTTCTCAGCCTAAGCTTTTTACTACTACTATTTTATTGTAACTTATTTTTTAAAAGTTGACTCTAGAATTGTCAACAACTTTCAATAAAAATACAAAAATAAAAAATAAAAATAAGTGAACAATGAGCTTGAAAATAATTTTCATAATTTTAGAATTTTATGTACATGTATCACTTCGCACAGTGCACATTTTTTTTTCAAATATGTGTGCTTTTGACAATTGATTTACGACCCAAGTAGCGTTTGTTGTTGTTGTAAGTGTTGTTGTTGGGCCCGCACTGCTACTTTTTGTTGGTGTCATTGATAAAAAAAAAAAACAACAACAACATAACAAAACTTGGTGCGTCTAGAAAAATTTCCCACACCAGAATATGTTATGTGGGTGGATTAGCCTACATGCTGCTTATATAACTTAGACAAAACGTGACACACTAACATTATTGATATATTATTGATATACAATTTCGAATAAGCAAAGGGCTTTCACATAAGCGCGCGTGTTGCTCTTATGATAATCAGATAATTTGAAATGTCGCTCCTATCATGCTCCTTTGTTGTTGCTCATTTACGTTCACTCTATATTTTATGTGCGCGCTATGCATGTCAATCATAAAGTTTAATAACCCTAGCTCCTCCGCACTCACACTAAATTAAAGCTAATGGCAATATACAATTCACTTAACTGCAGCCTCAGATATGTGTTGCATTGATTCAGTGCGTGCGAAGAAGGTAGCGATACTACGCTCTTTGTTTGACTTGCAGAGCGCGCGCATACATAAGAGAGCCGAAATAGCCAACAACGAAGGCGCGATTTAAAAATAATTTGTCATCTAGCGCCGAACATGAAGAGCGATGCGCGAGCGAATCTGAAAACAAGTAAGAAGTTTTTAGTCGAGAAATCCCGACTAAAAGATACCCTGAACCCGTGTATTAAAATTACTTGCAGAAGTGAGTTTTTCTTGACTTTAACTTTAATATAAAATATCTCCAGTGTTTCTTAACCGATTTGGATCAAATTTTCACAGAAGTTATAAAGTTATCCATAGTTTCAACTTCTAATTTTATATTTTCTTAATTCGAGATTTTTTCGTTATCGATTCCATATGTATATCGGAAACCAGAATACTGACCGAAAGTTTGAAAGTAGTTATGTTCCACATTTGAAGTCTCTAGCTCTTATAGTGAAAACATACGGACGGAAGGACGGACGGACAGACGGACAGAAGGACAGACGCACATGTCTGTATCGACTCGGCTGTTGATGCTGATCAAGAATATATATACTTTATATGGTTGGAAATGCTTCTTTTTGCCTGTTACATACTTTTGCACAAAACAATTATACCCTTTTTTACCCATTTCAGGGTATAAATATAACTGTGAATGCAAAAGATTTGTTGTTGCTGTTTTTGTTTATCGCTTCAGGCTTATTATAAGCCGTTTTATGCACACACGAATTTGAAACAACAAGGGAGGACTAAGAGGAATGCGATTGGCTTAAGAGCATGAAAATTTGATATTGATTTGTAGATGAGATCAATTCGCATAAATAACTGTTACTCTTTCACTCTCAGGGAATTTAACAATTTTTACTTTAGTGTGCCATTTGCGTATTGCTTAATTTCATTTCTAAACGTTATACATACAAGAATGAACGCACAAAATTATTGGGGTGCTTTGCCTGCTGTGGCCCTGCCACAATACTATATGCAGCCGCTGCAGCCTCAGTTTCAGCAGCTGTATCAGCAGCTGCCGCAACAGAATTTTCAACCGCAGCCGTTTCAGCCGCTGCATTTCCAGCCGCAGCACCAGCAGCAGCAGCAGCTGTTTCAGCCACACCGGCGGCAGCAAAAACAACAACATTTTAAGAAGGCAAAGCTGCGCCAGCAACATAACGTCAACAAGCTGCACAGCCAAATTGCAAAAATTAACAAAAAATTGGAATTTATTATTAAAAAGCAGAAGACAATAGAAAAACAAAACGAAAAAAAATTTAAAGCTTTAAAAATAGAATTAAGTAATGAATATAAATGAAATTAAAAACTTGCGTAATGAATTACAAAAAATTAATATTTCAAAAAATTAAATATTAAAAAAAAAAAAAATTAAAATACATATTAAAGGTTTGTGTCTAAGCTGCCGCTTTTTTACTTTAAATCATTATACGTTTACTTTCAGAATGTGGGTTTTCCTAAAGACAAAGATGCTATTATCTTTTGTGGAACGACAATTGCATTTTTGTTACTGTATGTACAGTATTTTTTTGTACTAATGTTCTTAAATATTTTAGCGTTTGCAACTCATATTGCAGATTTTGCAAATCTTCTTTGCATCATTTTTATACTCGATACCGAAGCTAAAGAGTATATTGGGTTTGTGCAATGTCCGTCATGGTGTCCGTCCGTCTGTCCGTCCGTCCGTCTAACCGTCTGTATGTGTCCAATTTTTTTCCACACCCTTCAAGCTAGAGACTTGAAACTTTTCAATTTTCTTTATCTATGGGATAGTAAATTAAAGTGTCAAGATGGGGGTTCTACGATAACTGGGGGGCTGGCAAATCGATAAATTCGACAACTCAAAACCGATAAATCCACATATTTCGCACATCCTTACAGCTAGAAATACGAAATTTGGTAAGCAGATAGCTACTAGCAACTCCGAAAAAACTGCATCAACAATTTTGGAGCCACGCCCCCCATTCCGCCCCCAGCCCCCCCGAATTTTAAAGTCAAAAAAGCCTATATCTCCCACAGTTTTTGAGCTGGAGCCATCAAATTTGGTGCCAAGATAGGTGATGATAGCCCCCAAAATCTGCATCAAAAGTTTGGATGCCACGCCCACCGATACTGCCCTAGCCGCCCCCATCCACCCCAACGCTTCATCAAAAACAGGAATGCGTGTATCTTCCAGAGTTGTGGAGCTAGAGCCACCAAATTTGGTAGGAAAATAGCTGGCAACGACCCCCAAAATCTGCATCAAAGTTTTGGAGCCACGCCCTCCATTTCGCCCTCCTTTCCCCACTTTTTAACAAACTTTGAGCTAGAGTTACCAAATTTGGTATGAATATAGCAATTGAAATTCCACAATGATCTGCATAAACAATTTGGATGCCACGCCCACCCATACCGCCCCAGCCCCTTCTCCCAACTTTTTACAATTTTCGAGCTAGAGTCACCAAATTTGGTATGAAGATAGCAATTGACATTCCACAAAGATCTGCATCAAAAATTTGGATGCCACGCCCACCCATACCGCCCCCAGCCCCCCTTTTCCCCACATTTTACAAATTTCGAGCTAGAGTCACCAAATTTGGTATGAAGATAGCAATTGGCATTCCCCAAAGATCTGCATCAAAAATTTGGATGCCACGCCCACCCATACCGCCCCCAGCCCTCCTTCACCACACATTTTACAAATTTCGAGCTAGAGTCACCAAATTTGGTATGAAGATAGAAATTGACATCCCACATAGATCTGCAGGAACAATTAGGATGCCACGCCTTCCCATACCGCCCCCAGCCCCTCTTTCCTCACTTTTACAAATTTTGAGCTAGAGTCACCAAATTTGGTATGAAAATGGCAATTGACATTTCACAAAGATCTGCATCAAAAATTTGGATGCCACACCTACCCAAACCAACCCCAGCCCCCCTTTCCCACCTTTTGCAAACTTTGAGCTAGAGTCACCAATTTTGGAGAAAGATAGCTGGTTGCATCCCCATCTGCATCGGAGAATCTTTAAGGCAGCGTACACCCCTGCCGCATCCGTACCCCTTTGCAATCAGGCCTCTTTTTACCGGTTTTAATACTGGTATCGAGTATGCCGCAGTCGGTTGAGTCCGACTGCAACGTTTCCACTTGTTTATTTCTAATTTCATTGCTTCGAATTTAGTTTTATTTCGCAATTCATTTTGATATTGTTTTTTTCATTATAAAATTTCTTCTCTTATTTTATTAAAAAATTTGACTTTGCATTGGTTTAATGTTTTGTTGCTGGCGCAGTTTTAAATGCTTTAGTTGTTGTTGTTGCTGACGATGCTTTTGTTGTTGCTGAGGCTGACGCTGATGCTGCCACTGGTGTGGCTGAAACTGCTGCTGCTGGTGTAGCTGCGGCTGATAGAGCTGTTGCTTCAAAAAATCATAAAAAATACATGCGAAGAGATTTTTATAATTTTTATTTAAATCATTATTAGAATTGTTTGAAGTTACTTTTTTCATCAAAACATTTTTTGTTTAAGCCCAGGGAGAAAAGTTTCAAAAGTAGACTTTTACTAAACTCATATATTTGCGGTTTTATACACATACTTTGTGTTTTGTTTATTCTTCTTCTACTAACAACAAACATCTTGTCTATTTGCTTGATCTCGCTCTCCAGCACCTCTCCCGCTTTGTCCGCTCTTATCTGGCGGTTGTATTTATCTGCATTTGCGCTCACGCTCTTTCACTCAACCGCTCTCTTGATTTTAACCGTTGTATCGTGCTCATTGCTTAGATACGTTTATACTTACATACTTGCACTCTTCCTTGTTTTGCTGTAGCATATCGATTTCTTTAGTAAATTTATTTACATATTTCATAATGCTTGTTTGCTGCTGCAAAATTGCAAATTGGTTGGTACAACCAATCAAGATTTTATTCTGTGTGGATTGTGCGACAACATGATCCACATGAAATGTGTTGGCTTTACTGCCAAAACCAGGGACTGCTTGATTGCAGACACAGGCCTTAAATGGTATTGTGAGCCCTGTAGGGAGGTGATTAAAGAGTCTTCAAAATTCATGAGACAGACTCATTTAGGCTTCAAAGCTATGCATATTGCATTTAATGCACTGCAAAACTCCTTTACAGAGCTTGAGTCTAATTTCAAAAATGGCAAGGTTACGACTGAATCTCCGAAGCGTAAAAAGACTTCGGAACCTAATCCGCCTATTGTCCCACCAATCATCCCCACAAAGCCCCTTCTGGTGCCCAGCATCAATCAACCTACGGCCAGCCCATTAATGTTATTTAATTCGCCAGCAAGAACCATTACTAATAACCTTTCTTCTGATCCTATGCATGAAATCGGTTCAACTGCCTGTGCGCCTATTGATCCCAATGCAGGTACAACTGGGGCTCCCAAGCCTCTTGTTGTTGTGCCATTTAACAAATTTATATTTGTGTCCAGGCTGGCATCCGATACTTCATCGGATGATGTTTCAGCTTATGTTAAAAGTAAAATTGATTCTCCTCTTATTATTGTTGAGAAGTTTAAATTTAAACACGCCCGAAGTATATCTTCTTTCAAGTTGAGCGTGCCGCCTGAACTCTTTTCGACAATTTGTTCAGAAAAATTCTGTCCGCTGCAGCTTATTGTAAAGGAGTATGAGAATAGGCAAAGCAATAATAATAAGGGCATTAGGATTAGTAGTGCACAGCCTGTTAGCCACCCAGTTGCCTCCACCTCGGTGGCAAAAAACTAACAAAACAACTTAGTTTGGCCTATCAAAACGTTAGAGGCCTTAACACTAAACTTTCTAAATTATATGTTACCAGCTTATCATTTGATTCACATATAGTAGCACTCACGGAAACCTGGTTAAAACCCGATATTTCTGATTATTCCGTTTTTCCTTCAAAATATAGCTTGTACAGATGCGATCGTGCCGCCCGCAAGGGGGGTGGGGTTCTAATTGCTGTTGACTCTTGTTTTTCCTCTGAACAGATTCATTCTCATGATCTTCCGGACATAGAGTTCTTATGTGTTAAAATATTACTAAACGGCCGTTCACTTTATGTTACTTGTTCTTATATTCCTCCTCAATCTGATACTAACATTTACTCATCCCAATTAGTGCCCTGCAACTTGTTTCGTCATTGTTGACAGATATGGATAATCTGATAGTGGTTGGTGAATTTAATCTGCCACATGTTGTATGGTCTATGAATGACACATCTTCAGCGATGTTACCAGTCACTTCTGATGATTTTATCGATGGCCTACTGGAGTTAGGCCTATCGCAAGTTAACAGGGTGCATAACTGTAGAGGTAGAATGTTGGACTTGATATTTGTTTCGGACTCAGATTGCAGTAATGCTTGTAGAATACCCCCTCTAGTGCTTCCGGAAGACGCCTACCATCCAACCTTAGAACTATCCATAGAAATTTTTAACCCTAGTGCAATATCTTATTATACTTTAAAAACCCGTTGCTTTCGTAAAACTAACTTTAATAAATTAAATTATCTTCTTCAACATACTGATTGGTCTCGTCTTTATTCTTGTAGTGATACAGAAACTGTCATTGCCATATTTTATGGGTCTTTGAATTCGCTTTTGGATATTTGCGTTCCCCTCACTTATTCTTCAAGTGTTAATAAGCCACCTTGGTTACCGAGGGAACTATCGAAATTGAAAAACGCGAAGACAAAATCTTAAAAAAAATTTAAAAAATCGGGAACCACTTAAGATTTATCTTCGTATTTAGTAGCAAAATCTAGTTTTCTTTCTGTTAACACATCTGGTTATAATAATTATCTTAATCGTTGTAGACTAAACTTTTCACGTGACCCTAAACATTTTTATAAATTTGTTAACTCTTAACGTAAGTCTTCTTGCTTGCCGTCCTCAGTATACCTTGATAATACAAAAGCAAGTTCTGATCAGGCAGTAGCCGATCTATTTGCCGAGTATTTTCAATCAGTATACTCATCGAATATGTATAGTAGTAGTAACTCCTATCCTTTTTAAGTTCAAACGTCAAATTGCATATATGCCCCAGTAAGTACTGAGTCTACGCTCCTGAGTGAATTTAACTCTATCAAACCTAGCTTCTTGCCTGGTCCTGATGGAGTGCCAGGTTGTATACTTAGATACTGTGCGGATTCACTTTGTAAACCCTTACTTAAATTATTTAACTTGTCTGTTGACTCAACAGTGTTTCCGGCTATATGGAAGGAATCCTTTATAATTCCACTCCATAAAAATTCTTCAAAATCAAACGTTAAAAATTATAGGGGTATATCCAAGTTGTCTGCCATACCAAAAGTCTTTGAAAAAATTTTATGTTCTCAACTGCAACACACATGTAGTTCAATAATATCGCCTTATCAACACGGTTTTGTTAGGCGTAGATCTACTACCACTAGCCTTCTTGAAATCACTTCGCTTGTTATCAAAGGGTTCCAGGAAAAAATGCAAACTGACGTTGTTTACACCGATTTTAGTAAGGCATTTGATTCTGTAAGTCATTCTCTGTTGCTTCATAAATTGAATATTATTGGATTTCCATCAAAACTTTTATTGTGGCTTTCGGAGTACTTGTGTGGCCGAACACAAAAAGTTGTTTTTAAGTCGTCTGTATCTAAATCTATTTTTGTTACCTCTGGTGTTCCCCAGGGTAGTCACCTTGGTCCTTTGCTATTTAATTTGTTTATTAACGATCTCCCAGCTGTTATTACTAACTCTTTTGTGTATATGTTTGCTGATGATGTGCAGCTATGTTTCACCTATAATGACGCTTCCCTGTGTAATTTACTTCAGTCGGATTTGGGTGCATTGTCGGCCTGGTGTCGTTTTAGCTTACTCAATTTAAATTGTTCTAAATGTAAAGTCATGTCTTTTTGTAGAAGTACCCCTCATACTGCTCACTACTTGCTTGATGCTTCACCACTTGACCGCGTGTTTGAAATTAAAGATTTAGGCATTATTCTTGATCCTAAATTAAAGTTTGACGCTCATATTTCGTATATGGTCAATAAGGCCATTAATGTCTTTGGCTTCATCAAGCGGTGGTCGAAAGAGTTTAATGATCCCTACACCACTAAAACGCTTTATACATCCCTAGTACGTCCCATCCTGGAGTATGGATCTTGTGTGTGGTCTCCACAATACTCGATTCAACAGGATAGAATTGAATCAGTGCAGAAGAAATTTCTTCTATTTGCCCTTAGAAGTTTTAACTGGGTTCCTGGAGTTGACTTACCCCCGTACTCAAGTCGACTCCTTTTGATAAATCTTCCCTCCCTGTTAAACCGTAGAACTATGCATGGAGTATTATTTATTACTAACCGACTTAATGGTGAAATCGACTCATCAGTTCTTTTAAGTTGAATTAAATTTAATGTCCCAATTAGATCTTCACGTAACTTTTTACCCCTTAGCCTTGATCGTTGCTTCAGCAACTATTTAGTTCATGAACCATTTCGTGTTATATGTTCTGACTTTAACAAACTTTATTCTCTTGTCTCCTTGGAGGCCTCATCACCAGTACTAAAAAGATCGATCCTTTTCACTTTATCTAATCGTAACCACTAATTACTAATCTAATGCTGGTCTGATTGGGTTTTTCTGGGTTTTTCCCAATCCTCGCAACAAATGTTGGACTACTCAATTTTTCATTGAATTTCCCAGAGCTTTAACGTTAACTTTTAAATATATTTTCAGATTTATATATTATTCTATATTTTACTTAATTTAATTATATTAACTATTTTTTAATTTAAATTAATTTTGATTTCATTTTAATGTCAGCTGCTCTTAGCTGACAATAAATAAATAAATAAAAAACTTAAATCTGTCAATGGGCACTTAATGGGTTAAGAAGAGTATTGTATCATTCAAACGGAAATTAAATGACCTTTCCATCGATACCATACTTTCCATAAAGTAAATTTAAGCAATGGGTAGATTCAACTTTAAGTGTAGTGTAAATACTTTTAACTACTTTTGATATGAATTTAGTACAATCAAGGCGCGTACACATAAATAAGTACTTAGGCGACGCTGCTGCTTTAGATACGCCGTTTTGTCTGCCTTTGACGCACGCTGTTAATGTTATTGTTGCTGTTGGTGTATTTACATATTTATTTATTTAAGGCCTGTACGCATGAGCCCCGTACAGCTCCCGTACAGTATACATGAGTTTTACGGCTGTAACGACAAGTGTTGAAAAATTCACATATTGTGGCGGTAGGCTAATTGTTTTTTGTAACTAAATCGGAAATGCAACTGTGTTTTGTACACTTGATTTCAAAATAATGATTCGCGCGCTACTTTTGTGTTTGAGTACAGCTAACGCCCTGCTTCTAATAATCTATACCCTGCAATAGATCAGTGGCAGTACAATCCAGTTTATATGTTATTTAAATTGTATCTTAGGTTAGGTTAGGTTAGGTTAGAGCGGTTACCAAGGAGGGATACCCCCTCGGCGCACTTAGGCCACACTCGGCCCATTGTGATGCCGCGAAAGGCTCTGAGACCCCTCTATCACTCTTGGTATGACTCCGCATCATGAGTCCATCCTGTGACTTGGATGTACCTTGCTACATCTTTGGGTCTTTTACTCGCAAGTTCAGATAGATCTTCGAAGAAAAAGTCACCAAGGATTCTTTGCCTAGTTTTGCATAAGGCCGGACAGGTACAAAGAAGGTGAAGAACTGTTTCTTCTTCCTCCTCGTCTCTACAACTTCTGCAGAAGTCGTTGTGTGGGACCAATAATCTGGCTGCATGTGCCCCCACAAGCCAATGCCCAGTCATCACTCTGGTAACAATAGAGCACTTGTACCGGCTTAGGAGGCAGAGCTCATTTGATCTTTTCCGGCATCTGGTTGGCCAGGTTTGATGAGCAATACGTGAGTTGTGAGTGGAGAGCTGCCATACTCTGTTGGCTTCCATCTCGAAGAAATCTCTTAGGTTGAGTCTACAGGATGCCATAGGTATACCAATGCACTCTTTGTCTGGAAGGAGTTCCATGGTAGTTCCTAATCTGGCAAGTTCATCAGCGATGCAGTTGCCTTCTATGTCCCTATGTCCTGGGACCCATACTAGGCATATGATAAACTGCTCTGCCATCTCGCTTAGAGATTTGCGACAGTTATGAACAGCCTTAGAGTTCGACGTGTACGACTCCAGCGATCTAATAGCTGCTTGGCTGTCTGTGAGGATATAGATTTTTCTGACATTACACCTATGTGGAATGTAACTTAGTGACTCCTGAATTGCTAGCACTTCTGCTTGGAAGACGCTACAGTGGTCAGGGAGTCGAAAAGCTTTGCGTAAGTTAAAATTGGCGCAGAAAATGCCGCCTCCTACTCTACCGTCCAGCTTTGAGCCGTCTGTAAAAATTTCTATGGCTTCCGCAGGTCTTGCGGGCAAGCCTTCTTCCCAGTTCTCTCTAGTTGGGATTAGGGTGGTAAAGGGAGTGTCTAAGTACACCTGTGGGATCTGATAATCCGTAATGTCTGGTATGAGTGGATTGTCTTTCAAGATACTTGAATGTCCAAGGTCCTGGCCTATCCACTGTTTGGCTTCCCTCATTCGGAGCGCTGACATAGTTGCTATTTTCCGCCCCATCATTTCGACAGGTAGGAAGTGCAGTATGGCATCAAGAGCGTTACCCGGGGTCGTACGTAAAGCTCTTGTTATGCAGAGCGCAGCAGTTCGCTGCACCCTTCCTAGTTTCCTGGTGACTGTTTTCTTGTCAAGTGCAGGCCACCAGACAGAAACACCATAGAATAAAATTGGTCTGACTACCGCAGTGTAGAGCCAATGGACAACTTGCGGAGTCATGCCCCATTTAAGTCCGATTGTCTTCCTACAGGCGTATAGAGCAACATGTGCCTTCCTTATACGCTCTTCAGTATTAAGATTCCAGTTTAATTTCTTGTCTAGAATTAGACCTAGGTATCTTGCTGAGTCACTAAAGGACAGTTCAATCCCCTCTAGAGTTGGTGGCTGTAGAGATGGAATTTTGTATTTCCTCGTAAAGAGGACCAGCTCCGTTTTAGCAGGATTAACTCCTAATCCAGATCTTTTTGCCCAACCGGAAAGCCTAGCAAGGGCTTCCGTCATTCGGTCACATAACGTCTGCGGGAACTTGCCTGAGAAGGCTAGGGCAACGTCGTCTGCATAGGCTACCACTTTGCATCCTCCCCCATCCATGGACAGCAGCAGTTGGTTTACTGCTACGTTCCATAGAAGAGGAGAGAGGACTCCGCCTTGTGGGGTTCCACGATCAACGGATTTGGTGACAGTCACTGCCCCCAGTGCGGCCCTTACGATCCTGCATTGGAGCATCTGATCGATCAGGTGCACCGTCAGGGAGTCAACCCCCAAATCCGTCAGCGAGTCGGTGATAGTCCTAGGAGTGACGTCTAGGAACGCTACTAGCGTATAGTTTTCCCTATGTATAGACTTTTCAATGTATGCAGTAATTGCATGCAGTGCGGTCTCGGTAGACTTGCCCTTAGAATAGGCATGCTGAACTGGTGAGAGAAGCGATATGGGAATAGTGCTTCTCAAATGAAGACAGAGCAGCCTCTCCATCGTTTTCAGTAGAAAAGACGAGAGACTGATAGGTCGAAAATCTTTAGCTGTTGTGTGCGAGGGTTTTCCGGCTTTTGGGATGAAAACTACTTTCGATTCCAGCCATGGCCCTGGGATTATACCACTTTTAAAAACCCTGGAGAATATGTTCTTAAGCCAATTTATGGCTAATTTCCCCCGGATTGCAATTGGGCAGGAATGATATTGTCTATTCCTGGTGATTTATAGGGTTTGAAGCTCTTAATTGCCCGATGGATATTGCTTTCACTGAGCAATTGCAAGAGCTTCTGTGTCTCCCCACTAGCGTGCAGATCACAAGGTCTTGTATCTTATTAATTAATAAATATATTTTTATTCATTACTTCTTGTGCAGCATTGACTGCCAAAACAATAAGTATGGCTCTATTGGAGCCTGAATTAGGTCAACTTTGTTAATATTATCCGAAAAATTTATAAGCCGGCTCTTGCCCGACATGTTGTTGCATTTTTTACAACCGTAAATAGCTGCTGAAAGCTATTTACTGCCCGTAGCATTTTAACATAACATTTTAACATTTTCATTGTTCAACACTACCGTACCAGCAGTAGCTATCAGAACTGCAGACCTTAAATGTACGTACTGTACTGAAGCTGTACGGGACCATTTTTTTTATATGAAGTTTTTGCTGTACGGGAGCTGTACAGGCGTCTGCGTACAGGCCTTTACTGATAATTATGCAGAAAATGTTTTGTTTTGCAAACGCACGTACAGCTGTGTTTATAACAATAGAATTGCATCACCTAAGAACATGTATCTCCGATGCATTTAGGCACATTTTATAGACGAATGCTCCTACGGTTTGTGTGAATGGTGAAAATAAGTTTTAGAGTAGCCCTAACTTATTTTCATCAAACCTTAAAGCTTCCACATTATCTGTTCATAAAATATGCCTCCTTTTTATAAACACAGCTGTATACATACATGCACTGCTCGACATAAGTACTTTGACAAAAAAATGTTTATATTTTAATTTATGTATACGTTTCTTTTGCTGTATTAATTCCTAGCATACAAAAGTCAATTGATATGTTTTGAAGTTCTTAAAAACAAAATGTTAAACGGAAAAAATTAGTTGCATTATAAAAACAAGTAAGAAGCTTTTAGTCGAGAAATCCCGACTAAAAGATACCCTGAGCCCGCGTATGAAAATGACTTGCGGTAGTGCAGTTTTTCTTGACTGAACTTTAGTATAAAATATCTACGGTGTTTCTTAAAGCTGCCTTCACACGGTCGGTTTTTCATCGGTTTTTTTTTTTTATGCCAGCGCTCTCGTGTGAACACGCAACATTTTTTAGGTCCGGTCAAAAACCGACGCAAAAATGAGAAAAATAGAACGTGTTCTATTTCTGCTCTTTTGCGTCGGTTAAATTTGTGTCACTAACATGTTTACGTAAAAAGGCGTTTTTGGTATTTTTTAGTAATTGTTGGCAAAAAATAATGTAAGCAAACTTAAAAATATGTCGCCAAAGGTAAGTAATATAAACATGTTTGATATTCAATATTAAACAACGTATTACATTCAACCTTTCATACAATATTTTAGAAGATTATATGGACCACGGAGAAGAAGTGTGACCAGATGGTGTTACAACAAAAAGTGATGGGATTTTGGATTTAACCGATGCGAATAATGTGAATGCCAACATTTTTGGTCGGTTAAATAAAGCTACAGAAAAACCGACCGTGTGAAGGCAGCTTAACCGATTTGGATCAAATTTTCACAGAAGTTATAAAGTTATCCATAGTTTCAAATTCTATTTTTATATTCTCTTAATTCAAGATTTTTTCGTTATCGATTCCATATGTATATCGAAAGCAAGAATAGTTATCGATAGTTTGAAATAAAGTTGATCTGCCTATGGCTTAGGAGAAGTTATGTTCCAAATTTGAAGTCTCTAGCTCTTTTAGTCTTTGAGATTGTCGCGTTCATACATACGGACGGACGGACGGACAGACGGACAGAAGGACAGACGGTCATGGCTATATCGACTCGGCTGTTGATGCTGATCAAGAATATATATATTTTATATGGGGTCGGAGATGCTTCTTCCTGCCTGCTCAAAACAATTATACCCTTTTTTTACCCATTTCATGGTTCAGGGTATACAAAAATTTAATATTTTACAAATCGATTGCTTTCAAAACAAAGTTTTCTTATATTTTGTTGCCACAGTAAGATAACAGAGAGAAGAAGAAAGAGGAAGAAATATGACTGTTCATGGTACTCACTGCAAGCAGCATGCACATCTGAGGGAATATATGCATGTCTGCCTCACAAAGAGCGGCTTAAAGCTTGATCAGCGCGCGCGTCGCTCTTATGACTGCCGCTAGATATAAAATAATTTGAATGCAATCATGCGTCTTTGTTGTTATTTACGCTCACTCTTTTGTTTATCTATACCTATCTCCTCCGCAGTCACTAGGCTAAGCTTGCCATAACTAAGAGGCTGCAGTTAAGGGAATGGCATTTCCTAATTTGCACCACCCATACCTAGCTCTTAAGTGCAAGCGTTGTATGTTAGAGCTCGGTGTCTGTTGTTTAGAGGAATAACTGTAATGCTCTTTCCAACATTATGTTTTTGCATACAATGGAAAGAGAATTGGTTATGCATTTTAGTTCATATATAATGTGAACAAAGAAAGTTAATTTTCGTTTCAGTGAATATTTTAATCGAAAGTTACTTTTTGAATCAGTGAGTTTTTCAATTTTCTGATTTTCGTATTATATATATACATTCCTTTAAAATAACGTATATATAAAAGTTTATTTAAAATACGTATTTTATGATAAGTTATAAAAAAATGTATTTGCTATGATTTAAATATTTAAATAACGATCAACGTATTTGAATTTCTTTTGTTGCTTTTTAAACACAAGAAAATTAAGTCGATTTTCGACTTAATAATTGAAGCAACATTATATATAGTTGTCTTCTTTTTGCATATTATATAATAGTTATATAGACGCTGCTTTAGTGCATTTAAAAATCAATTAAAATTAAGCAGTCTGAATATTCTATTCAATTAATATAAGTTGATATATTCAATTTTATTGAATACTACACTTTGTATAGACGCTGTAACGTTGTACAGTGAAGTCAATTTTTGACTTATTTTGAAGTATTTATTTATTTATAATACTTACTTTAAATTAAGTTGTTAATTTGTTTTGTTGTTTTTTTTTAAACAAAATTAATACGTCGATTTTAGACTTAATAATTGAAGCAACATTTTATATAGTTGTCTTCTATTTTGCATATTATATAATAGTTATATAGACGCTGCTTAAGTGCATTTAAAAATCAAATAAAACTAAGCAGTCTGAATATTCTATTAAATTAATATAAGTTGGTATATTCAATTTTATTGAATTCTATACTTACGTATAGACACTGTAACGTTGTAACAATCGGTTTACAGTGAAGTCAATTGACTCACAGCCAAATTAAAATATGTCTATTGAAACTTTAGATATTAGTGGTATTTTGGTGCCGCATTCAGTTGTTGCCAAAATTGGTGATGGAGCCTGCCTTTTTAGATCTATTTCCTACCTTTTATACCATACGCCAAAATATTGTTGAACATGTTGTAACTAACTGGCAAATTTTTGCTTGCTTCAGCATAAACTTAAATGGAGAGTGTTATATCTCTTCTGAACAATATGAGTGCGATATGTCAAATTCAAATACTTATGGTACTGCATGTGAGCTTCAAGCAGCAGCAGAAATTTAAAGTAAGTTTTTCAAAATGGAAATTTATTACAAGCATTCGGAAATAATATGCATTCTGTAAAAAGATTGCGTTTTTCCGGTCCATTAATGAATGGACATTTTGATGTTTATATTCCATTAAAGGAAGTATTAACTCAAGAATCTGATACGTCAAGTGAATGTATAACTGAAAATGTTAATATTCGTGTTAAAAGACGTAGTCGATTTACCGACAAAAAAGAAACAAGGTAAAAAAAAAACGTTCATGTGAAAAAAATAGTGATATCAAAAGAGGTAAGCGCATAGAAGCATCAAAAAGATTTCAGGTTAATAATCCTGAAGCTCATAGAGTTGCAGTGAGAAGACATCAGGCTAATAATCCTGATGCACGTTAAGAAAGGCGTTTGCGTGCATGGAGTGTTAAAGCCATGTCTGGCTTAAACTATGATTTTGAAATAGCTTACAAGTCATATAAAATTACTCAACTTGGTAGTATGAATTTGATATGCAAACATTGTAATGCTTTAAAATGGGAAAATGAGCCTTTGGGTATTTGTTGCAAGGCAGGAAAAGTTAAACTTTCACAAAATGAAAGTTTGCCTGATCCACTTAAAAGCTTAATAATTGGTGGACATCCCAAGCATGATCATTTCATTGATCGTATAAGAAAGTATAACAGCTGCTTTCAAATGACTTCTTTTGGAAGTACAAAAACTATAAATGAAAGTTGGTCAACCTTTAAAGTGCAAGGACAAGTGTATCACCTAATTGGTAGTGTCCGACCTTTGCCAAATGAAGAAATGCAGTTTCTTCAAATTTATTTTGTTGGTGATGATGAAAAAAATATTTCAAATGTTGATTTAAGCGTAGTAAAGGATCTTCAATGTATGTTTCATAAGCATAATCGTTATGTTAGATATGTTAAAGATCTAAAAATGGCTCTCAATAAAATACCAACAAGTACCAAAGACTATAAATTGATTATACATGCTGATCGAACACCCGCTGGTGCTCACAAAGGGCTTTATAATGTACCTCAATCAAGCGAAGTAGCTATTGATATTGTTGGTCAGCAATTTGAAAAGCGCAATATTATTATTGAAAGCCATAATAATAAACAAGTGGAAACGTTGCAGTCGGACGCAACCGACTGCGGCATACTCGATACCAGTATTAAAACCGATAAAAAGAGGCCTGATTGCAAAGGGGAACGGATGCGGCAGGGGTGTACGCTGCCTTAAAGATCCTCCGATGCAGATGGGGATGCCACCAGCTATATTCCTTCCAAATTTGGTGACTCTAGCTCGAAATTTGTATAAGGTGGAGACAGGGGGGCTGGGGGCGGTATGGGTGGGCGAGGCATCCCAATTTTTGATGCAGATCTATGTGGAATGTCAATTGCTATCTTCATTCCAAATTTGGTGACTCTAGCTCTAAATTTGTAAAAAGTGGGGAAAGGGGGGCTGGGGGCGGTTTGGGTGAGCGTGGCATCCAAATTTTTGATGCAGATCTTTGTGAAATGTCAATTGCTATATTCATACCAAATTTGGGGACTCTAGCTCAAAATTTGTAAAAAGTGGGGAAAGGGGGGCTGGGGGCGGTATGGGTGGGCGTGGCATCCCAATTTGTGATGCAGATCTTTCTGAAATGTCAATTGCTATATTCTTACCAAATTTGATGACTCTAGCTCGAAAATTGTAAAAATTGGGGAAAGGGGGGCGAAATGGAGAGCGTGGCTCCAAAACTTTGATGCAGATTTTTGGGGGTCGTTGCCAGCTATCTTCCTACCAAATTTGGTGGCTCTAGCTCCACAACTCTGGAAGATACACGCATTCCCGTTTTTGACGAAGCGTTGGGGTGGATGGGGGTGGCTAGGGCAGTATCGGTGGGCGTGGCATCCAAACTTTTGATGCAGTTTTCAGGGGGTCATCATCACCTGTCTTGGCACCAAATTTGGTGGCTATAGCTCAAAAACTGTGGGAGATATAGCCATTTCTGATTTCAAAATGCGGGGGGGCTGGGGGTGTAATGGGTGGGCGTGGCTCCAAAACTTTGATGCAGTTTTTTGGGGGTCGTTAACAGCTATCTTCCCACCAAATTTGGAGGCTCTAGCTCCACAACTCTGGAAGATACGCGCATTCCCGTTTTTGACGAAGCGTTGGGGTGGATGGGGGCGGCTAGGGCAGTATCGGTGGGCGTGGCATCCAAACTTTTGGTGCAGTTTTTAGGGGGTCATCATCACCTATCTTGGCACCAAATTTGGTGGCTATAGCTCAAAAACTGTGGGAGATATAGGCTTTTTTGACTTTAAAATGCGGAGTGGCTGGGGGCGGAATGGGGGGGCGTGGCTCCAAAATTTTTGATGCAGTTTTTTCGGAGTTGCTAGTAGCTATCTTCTAACCAAATTTGGTACTTCTAGCTGTAAGGATGTGCGAAATATGTGGATTTATCGGTTTTGGGTTATCGAATTTATTGATTTGCCAGCCCCCAGTTATCGTAGATCCCCCATCTTGACACTTTAATTTACTATCCGATAGATAAAGAGGATTGGAAAGTTTCAAGTCTCTAGCTTGAAGGGTGTGGAAAAAACTTGCTACCATACGGACGGACAGACGGACAGACACCATGACGGACATTGCACAAAACCAATATACTCTTTACCTTCGGTATCGAGTATAATTACATCGTATAAGTGAGGTGCATCGATCATACGATGCCTTACAGGACCCTTTGCTATTTCCTTATGGCGAAGATGGCTATTCAATGGATATACCACAATGGAATCCATTATTAAAAAAGGAGGAACCATAGAAAAAGATATCTGCGTTAAGCTTTTACAGTTATAAAATAATGATTCGTCAATCTGAGATAAATCATTTAATTTATTGTCGTTCCCTTTTTAGTCAGTTTTTGGTTGATATGCATGCTAAAATTGAAACAGAAAGGTTAAATTATATTCGCTACAATCAAGCGAAACTCAGAGCAGATAGCTATATACATCTACAAGATGCAATAGGCCAACAAGATGTTGACGCAGCTCAACTTGGTCAGATGGTAATTTTACCGTCTTCTTTTAGAAGCTCTGCACGATATATGCATGAAAAGACTCAAGATGCTATGACATATATTCGCCATTATGGGCGACCAGATCTTTTCATAACATTCACATGCAATCCACAATAGTATGACATCAAAAGTGTTTTATTACCGGGTCAAAAACCGCATGATCGTCACGATATTATAGCTCGAGTTTTTCATTTAAAAGTTAAAGCTTTAATGTCACTATTGACAAAAGGTTCTTTGTTTGGAAGCGTGCAATGTTTCATGTATTCTGTGGAATGGCAAAAGCGGGGCTTACCACATAAACATATTCTACTTTGGTAAGAAAATAAAATAAGACCAGATAAATCGATTAAATTATCTGTGCCGAAATACCAAACGCATATGAGGATCCTTTGTTATTTAACATTGTTAAGTCAAATATGATTCATGGTCCTTGCGGTGCATTTAATAATAAATCGCCATGCATGAAAAATGGAAAATGTACCAAAATGTTTCCTCGAGAATTACTTAAAGAAACTGTGACTGTTGACCTTCGCGTATATGTTTCTAACAATTCCCGAATTCTCCGTCGACACGTCTCTACTCATTTAGTTCCCGATCGCTACTCCCCTGGTCGCTTCATTGCGCCTTTTCTCTTGTACTCCTCTGTTAATCTTAAGCCTTAGTGTTATAATATGTTATGTAGTGGTGTAATGTAAATTAACAAATGTAAACTCCGATAAATACTAACTTTAAATTTGAATATCGATACAAACTTAATCAAATGTAATTTCAACGTCTTAATATCTAATCATGTAGTAACTTTATAATAATGCGCGATATTAACTAATATATATAAATCCCAGAATTATCTTATTCTAAATGTGGTGGAGGCCTGTGGTGGGCCTACTTCACAAAGTATCAAATAAAAATAATCAAAAAGAACGTAAATTGTCATCCGCATTTATCCATCCATCAATCTCAGTCGATCAGACCAAGTTGCTGTCTGAGTGGTACAAAACGTTGTGCTGGTAATGGTTTTGTAAGCATATCAGCAAGTTGATGATCTGTGGAAATATATTCAAGTTTTATTAGTTTATTTTCAACTTGCTCACGTGAAAAATGATATTTGATATCTATATGTTTAGAACGTTTGTGGCAAGAAGGGTTATTCGCTTTACTAATACAACCCTGATTATCTTCATAGATTTTTATTGGTTGTTCTAACTTTATTTTTAAACTTTCTAATAAGGACTTCAACCGTAAAACTTCCCTAACAGCTTCAATAATGCCATGTATTCGGCTTCTGTTGATGAAGCAGCTACTGAATTCTGTTTTCTAGTATTCCAGCAAATTACATTTGTTTTAAACATTTTAAACAAATACCCTGTAGTACTTTTTCTGTCTAGTTGACTTCCACCCCAATCTGAGTCTACAAATCCAATAAAGAAATTGTCATAGTTCTCATTTCTAGTGAATGTTAACTTTAAGTCGACAGTACCTTTTAGATACCTTAATACTCTTTTTAAACATAGCCACAATTCTATATTATTCTTTTGACTATATCGACTTAACAGATTCACAGATATACTCAGATCTGGTCTTGTACATAGCATAACATGACTCGAAATTTAATTAAGTTGCAAGTGGAGAATCGACAAGATTACACTGATCCATATTAAATTTCAAGAAAACATTTTTTGTGTAGGCTGATTGACTCAATTACATTTGATTATCTGATCTGTCAATGAAGTATTTAATTTCCATTAAATCTGTCATTTGAAACTTGCTCATCACGTATGACTTAAATTTATTCATAGTCTGAATTTTACTCGTACATATAACTTAGTCATCAACATATAACCAAACATATATATTTTCCAATATTTCACCTTTGTCAAGAATATATATGTGTCGTAGAACTGCTGTTAAGAATACTGTTAGTGCTGAGTCACGTAGACACGTCAGCGTTATGAATACTGTTAGTGTTAAGTAACGTTTTAATAGATGAAAAAGGAGACAACGAGAGTATGCATCATGAATTGGTAGATACACAAAGGCGAGGTCCGAGAGAGATAGCTATACGGACTGAGTGTGGCGCGGATGTTCTAGAAGAAAGTTAGTGTGAACGAGGTGATAGACGAGAACGCACGCGACTCACTACGCTTTTGAAAAGAAGAAAGTACAAGCAATATAAGAAACATGGAAAATACCAATATTCCCTCGGCTCCTACATCAGAAGTGGGATCGCCACAACTACAGCATCCTGGATATATATTGCAAGTGTTGGAACAGCAGAATATGAAGTTTTTGGAACTGCTGAAGGCAATGAAGACGCCAGCAGCAACAACAACTGCAAAAAATAATTTTGTGACGCTGCCTACGTTCAACCCCGATGTCGCTGATGCCGACGCCGCAGCTTGGTTCAAAACTGCGAGCATGATTTTGACAGAGCATCCATTGGAGGGCAGTGCATTGGTGATGACGCTTAGCAAATCGTTAATTGGAAGCGCATCACCATGGCTGTCACAAATCAGTTTTTGGTGGAATGACGTGGCCTCAGTTTCAAGAACTGTTCGTGCAACGATACGAAGGCATAGAGACGCCAGCCTCCATTTTGTTTAATGTATTAAACGGACGGCCGAGTGCAAACGAGTGCTTGTCGGTGTATTGTAGCCGCATAGTGACGTCATTGATGACGAAATGGAGCACTATGACAACTAAGGAGATGGCAGTATCGCTTGTGATGACACATTTATCGCAAATCGACACTAGGCTTCAAAACTTGCTGTACACGAAAACGATTAAGACGCGCAGAGAATTGCAACAACAACTTAAAGCATTCACAATTGGCAAGCGTGTTGAAGGCCCTAGTTCCGATCATGGTCCGGAACCAAAAAAACAGAAGATGCAACCTCCAATCAAGTGTCATCATTGTAATGGGTTGGGACACAAAACGCGTGATTGCCGCAAAAGGATGATTGCAGAAGAGAAGACCGTACTAACACCAAAGCCAACATATAACAGGACGGCGCCTGGGCGAGACCGATTAGGTGTGAGGTGTTACAGGTGTTGCAATGTAGGACACATTGCTACCAATTGGACCAAGGGTACAGTTCCAGCAAGTGGTAACACCGAGAAGCGAGTCGACGTGTGTACGGTATCGAAGCCACTGGGAGTTCTGCATCAAAATGGTGAGCCGTTCCAATTTTTCTTCGACTCCGGTGCGGAATGCTCAATAATTAAGGAGAAATTGAGCAACAAGATTGCCGGAAAACGATATTATAATATTGTAATATTAAGAGGCATAGGAGAAAATGTTGTCAAAAGCACTTTGCAAATTTTGGCCAAAGCTAAAATATCTGAATTTCATTTGGAAATCCTATTTCACGTTGTTAATAATGACTGCCTTAAGCACGATTTAATGATTGGCCATGAAATATTGCAACTTGATTTTGGCATAACTATTGTTGGAGCAGAACAATTGTATTTATAGTTTGTAGACATAGCTTAAGTTAGTTAAGAGAAAGCAGGAATTCGCTCTTAAGCTATGGAAGCTTTTAGGCCGATCGGCAATCTGCCGACGGCGAATTTGTGTTGCGTGTTGCCGTCTGTAGCTCACGCAATTGTAGTAGGCTAAGCTACTTGGAATCGTCATTTTATACTTGAAGCCACCACACGAATTATATTCGCTATCACCAAAGAAATAACCGCGTCTCATTATTTCGTTTTCGTTGTTCTATAAAACTAAAAACTATTAGATTTTTCATTGGCGCCCGAGCAGGGACTTCGGTTATTTTCAATTTGTTTGTTTCGCGGTGGTGGCTCAAGTCTCGCGTGTGATAAAGAATCACACATTTTCGCTGATTTGGATTTGCTGCTTTACCCTTTGGACTGTGCCATTTTCGACGCTGCAAAATTTGGATTTTGTTGCTTTGCCCCTTTGGACTTTGCCATCTTGGACGCTGCAGAATCAGGATTGTCCATGGAGAATAAAGGAAGAACACTTTCTATTGAATCGCTAGAAAGTCTCCAGGTATTCTGTGCCAAAAATTGAGCTTAAAAATTTTACTTCGTTGTGTCGCTGCCATCGACAAAAAATATCAAAATTTGTAATACTTATATGTATGTACATACGTTCATACTCGTAGAAACAGCTCAATTTCTGGCACTTTGTGTATTTGATTTAAATAAACAAAACGGCAACATATTTTCATACATATATATAAAAGTGAATAAATAAAAATTCAATACAAGAAACAAAATTAAGGTTTCAAACGGTGGTCTATTTATTGAATTTCATATAGTTCGTGTGTTTGTGCAACTGCAAAGTGTTTTTTTTGTTTTCGCTTCTCAACTAATCGCTACGTAACAATAAATGTACATACATTAAAACATATGTTTGCACTCGCACATACACACAACTTTTTGTTAAACATTGTTGTGCATTAACCTCTGATTGTTCGCTCGTTCGTTAACCTTTCTTCGCTCTTCGCTTGCGCTTGCATTTCTTTTATACATTGGTTTGTGCGCTCGCGCCAAATTTTGCCGCTTGTTCTTTTCATCCCCGCTTTGCTTGCGGATCAAGCTTGGCTTGGTCGTCTGTTCGTTTTTGTGCGCGCGTTCGCTCCAAATTATCTCTTTAATTCGTTTAACCCCCCGCACCCCGCATATTTTACAGCTGTACCCACAAAGTGCTTGACTTGCTTATTCTCGGTCGCTTGGACCGTTTTCGTTTGTTTGTTCACATATCACCAAGAGTGCGTGTGTGTGTTCAATAAGCAAGCTTGGCGTTTTGTTAAATATTCACAGTGCGTGCGTTAGGGTAGCTCACAAAGTGTGCCGAACTTTTTTTCTGCGTTTGTTAAAGGTTGTTTTTAGTCAGCTTAAATATGTCTGAATCAGATAAACTGTCACTCGAAAAGCATCTAAATCTAATGTTAAGTTAACATTATGTTTACAGAAGTTTGATAAAGTTAGTGCTGACATTGCTCGCATGCAAACCGCCTTTAAATTAAAACAAATCTCATCCGACAAAACAGAGTTAGCATGTCGATTAGAATTACTAGAAGGGTATGTTGAAAAGGCTATGAATTTACAGGCAGAGCTGGACAGTTTAAATCCAGCTAACGAAAGCAGAGGGCCGCTAGAGGATTTGTGTGTCGTAACAAAAGCGTTGTTTATGAATGCAATTAAGCCACGATTCGACACAGGTACAACATGATTGAGTAGTAGGGAACTGCCGGTTCTGTGTCAATTTATGACTTTTTATTTTTGACACTTTTATTACCCCCCAATACTATAATTTATGACCCTTTTTTTCCCATGATCGTGCCCGCTTTAATTAGACTAGGTATTAAGGACAAAGGCATGACATTCCTAGGCCGCATTGTTATGGTTGCGAGAATCAGTGATCATAGAATCTGGTGTCAAGTGAACATCTGTTTGCACGTGCGTTCTCTTTTACCCCCTGCAAGCAAGCCACGACATGCATTGTTATTGTCAAGAGCAACATCAACAACAGCATCCTTGAGAATCAGTGATCATAGGATCGGGTGTCAAGTGTGCTCCTGTTTTAAGTGCGTTGCCTTGAACACGTGCAACCAAGCCACAGCATACATTGTTTTTGCCAACAACAACAACAACAACATTCATGTGGGTTTGTGAGCAATTTGTATTAGAGTCAAGTGTGCTCCTGTTTGACAAGCAGGCCATAAACATTGATCTTTATGGTTGTGATAATGACAGGATCAGTTTTAGCTATTTAACCATTTAGTGCTAGAGTCAAGCGTGCTTCAGTTTTAAATACGTTGCTCTGCACACGTGCATTGTTATTGTCAACAACTACAACCTTCGTGGGGGGTTATGTACGCAAGGGATGGAAATTTTCCTACGCAGCAACAGCAGCAGCAGCAAGATCATCACATTGTTTTTAAACAAGAGTATTGATACTTGTAGATTAAGATTAAAATATGTTAGAGGAGGAAAGGATAGAGGGAGAAGGTGTTAGAGGGAGAAAGTGTTAGAGGCGGAAAGTGTTAGAGGGGAAAGTGTTAGAAGACTTAGAGACAAGTTTGTGCATGCTTGAAGTGCGCTAGTCAAATGTCAAGTACATTAGTTGACTAATGTGTTATCGATATCACCGTCCGTGAGGATCAGTGAGCCAAGTACATTGCCTTTGAAACTATTAAGGTTTCTTAGCTTCAAGTTAGTAGATAAGAGAGAGAGAGTCAACTGTGCGCAGGTTTCTTAGCTACGAATAAGTAGATATGAGAGAGTCGAGAGGGCGCCTGTTTGACGTGGGTTGCCTTGCACACCTGCAGAAAAAACATAAACAATTAATGCTTATGGTTATAAGGAGCAGTGTGCAAAGGAAGAAAGGATACAGAATAAAGAAAAGCGAGCGCTTGTTCGATGTACGTTGCATTGTTATGGTCAACAGCAACAACAACAACAAAATTCGTGGGGGGTTATGTAAGCAAGGGATGGAAATTTTCCTACGCAGCAACAGCAGCAGCAAGATCAACACATTGTTTTTAAACAAGAGTATTAATACTTGTAGATTAAGATTAAAATATGTTAGAGGGGGAAAGAGTTAGAGGGGGAAAGTGTTAGAAGGAGTATGTGTGTAAGAGGGGGAAAGAGTTAGAGGGGGAAAGTGTTAGAGGGAGGAAGACTTAGAGACAAGCTTGTGCATGCTTGAAGTGCACTAGTCAAAGGTCAAGTACATTAGTTGGCTAATATGTTATAGATATCACCGTCCGTGAGGATCAGTGAGCCAAGTACATTGCCTTTGGAACTATTAAGGTTTCTTAGCTACAAGTTAGTAGATAAGACAGAGAGAGTCAACTGTGCGCAGGTTTCTTAACTACGAATGAGTAGATAAGAGAGAGTCGAGAGGGCGCCTGTTTGAGGTGCGTTGTCTTGCACACCTGCAGGCAAAACATAAACAATGAATGTTTATGGTTGTGAAAACCAGTGATCCAAAGGATAAAAGGGTTGAGACAAGATTGTGCTTGTTTGAAGTACACTTGTCAAAGGGCAGTACATTCGTAGGCCGCATTCTTATGATCAAAAGCAACAACAACATTCGTGAGGGTTATGTAAGCAAGGGATGGGAATTTTCCTACGCAGCAGCAGCAAGATCAAAACATTGTTTTTAAACAAGAGTATTGAGACTTGCAGATTTAGATTGGAATGTTATAGGGGGAAGGTGTAAGAGGGGGGAAAGTGTTAGAGGGAGAAAGAGAGAGGGGGAAAGCGATCCTGCTTATATTATTATATTAAAACACGCTCCTTTATGCGATTCTGTACACGAGCGTCTATGAAATGCAGGTGGTATGTTAATTGGATGTCCCTCTTTCTAACGCACACCCAACTTGTTCGCTACTTACGTTTCTAACCTTTATTTGTATACATCTGTTTTGATTTTTGCACTGACTTCTCTTACTTTTATAGAGCTAATTAGTATAACTTTTTTTTTTTTTTACTTTGTTAGTAAACTATCAAATTATGTTTTTCTTATAGATATGTTTTAATTTAATTTATTTAGTTTTTTTTTCATAGATTTTTACAGTATGTTAAATTTGAGAATTATATTAAGCTTGTTCCGTTGAGGGATTAAGCAAACACAAACACCGAACATTTATATTAATGACATTTAATTATGGCAGGTAGACCACACAAGTCATACTCCATGATTTTGTTTCGGCTTGATAAAAAGCTTTTTTAAGTTTATATTATAAGTCTAAGTTCTAGTACTCACGATATACATATCTAAGAATGCTTTTATGTATGTCACTATTTTGAAAGCTTAAAGAAGTTTATGTAGCTGGTATAATAAATCATGTTAGTAGTAGGGAATTGGCGGTTCTACGACACAATGGATGCCGACAATTTATGACCCCATTAAATTTTATGACCCTTTTATCGCCCCCTTTTTTTGACCCTTTTATCGCCCCCTTTTTTTGACCCTTTTATCGCCCCCTTCAATATGATAATTTATGACCCTTTTTTTCATGATCATGCCTGCTTTAATTAGACTAAGGTGGAGAACAAAGGATTAACATTCCTAGACCACCACTTTACCAGCAGCATCTGTGAAAGCAGTGATCAGAGGAACAGATTTGGTTATTTACCTAACTAGTGTTAGAGTCAATTGTGCACCTCTTTGACGTGCATTGGGCATTGTAAACCTGTTTATGGTCATGAGGTGCAGTGTACACAGGAAGAAAGGATAGATAAGAGAGAGTCAATTGTGCGCCTCTTTGACGTGCGTGGCATTGTAAACCTGTTTATGGTCATGAGGAGCAGTGTGCAAAGGAAGAATGGATAGAGAATAAAGAAAAGCGAGCGCTTGTTCGATGTACGTTGCATTGTTATGGTCAACAGCAACAACAACAACAAAATTCGTGGGGGTTATGTAAGCAAGGGATGGAAATTTTCCTACGCAGCAACAGCAGCAGCAAGATCAACACATTGTTTTTAAACAAGAGTATTGATACTTGTAGATTAAGATTAAAATATGTTAGAGGGGGAAAGTAGAGGGGGAAAGTGTTAGAAGGAGTATGTGTGTAAGAGGGGGAAAGAGTTAGAGGGGGAAAGTGTTAGAGGGAGGAAGACTTAGAGACAAGCTTGTGCCTGCTTGAAGTGCACTAGTCAAAGGTCAAGTACATTAGTTGGCTAATATGTTATAGATATCACTGTCCGTGAGGATCAGTGAGCCAAGAACATTGCCCTTGAAACTATTAAGGTTTCTTAGCTACAAGTTAGTTGATAAGAGAGGGGAGTCAACTGTGCGCAGGCTTCTTAAGTACGAATAAGTATAGAGAGAGTCGAGAGAGCGCCTGTTTTAGGTGCGTTGCCTTGCACACCTGCAATGAATGTTTATGGTTTGTGAAAACCAGTGATCCAAAGGATAAAAGGGTTGAGACAAGATTGTGCTTGTTTGAAGTACGCTTGTCAAAGGGCAGTACATTCGTAGGCCGCATTCTTATGATCAAAAGCAACAACAACATTCGTACGCAGCAGCAGCAAGATCAAAACATTGTTTTTAAACAAGAGTATTGAGACTTGCAGATTTAGATTGGAATGTTATAGGGGGAAGGTGTAAGAGGGGGGAAAGTGTTAGGGGAGGAAAGAGAGAGTTAGTGCTAGAGGGAGTAGGGGAAAGCGATCCTGCTTATATTATTATATTAAAACACGCTCCTTTATGCGATTCTATACACGAGCGTCTATGAAATGCAGGTGGTATGTTAATTGAATGTCCCTCTTTCTAACGCACACCCAACTTGTTCGCTACTTACGTTTCTAACCTTTATTTGTATACATCTGTTTTGATTATTGCACTGACTTCTCTTACTTTTATAGAGCTAATTAGTATAACTTTTTTATTTTTTTTACTTTGTTAGTAAACAATCATATTATGTTTTTCTTATAGATATGTTTTAATTTAATTTATTTAGTTTTTTTTTTCATAGATTTTTACAGTATGTTAAATTTGAGAATTTTATTAAGCTTGTTCCGTTGAGGGATTAAGCAAACACAAACACCGAACATTTATATTAATGACATATAATTATAGCCGGTAGACCACACAAGTCATACTCCATGATTTTGTTTCGGCTTGATAAAAAGCTTTTTTAAGTTTATATTATAAGTCTAAGTTCTAGTACTCACGATATACATATCTAAGAATGCTTTTATGTATGTCACTATTTTGAAAGCTTAAAAGAAGTTTATGTAGCTGGTATAATAAATCATGTTTCAACAAAATTATTTAGATCTTAATATTTATACTTCATCGTTTATTGAATTTATTATTATTTATTTATTTTTTTTTAATACCCATATATTCGATTCTGTTCTACCTCAGTAATAATTTATTTTGCTTTTACATTCTTTAAATTCTTTAAGGTAATCTTTTAGGCTTAACAAATAATCTTTTCCTTAAAAAATTTTCGCTCGCTAAAAGATTTTCGTCAAATGACACTTTTCATATTTAAGATATCCGTCAAACTATTTCTTATACTCGACTTAAATTATTTCATCAAACTCACATATCAATTAAATTTCTAAAATAAAGAAAATGAAAACAGTAAGATGTTCTAAGCAGAATGTGTTTTGTACTCATTTACTGACTTCAAAAATTCTTCTATTGATGTTGTCTGATACCCTATCTTAATTTGTGTAATACTTAATCGTTTTCATCAACTTAGTATTCTTTTGATTTTTAAAAATTTTATGTTATGTTGTTAGCTATTTTGACTTATTTATTTTGACTTTATTGTCCTTAATACGTTAGCTTAATTTTAACAGGGAAATCGATCGGACATTGATTTTTCACTTTATAATTGATTGCTTTAATATATTTTAACTGTCAACCTATATACCTTTCTACCTTTTTAGTGATTATGTAAGATTTTATATTTCCAAACTCATTGCCTAAACTAAGAAAATTTCGTTATTAATTTCTTTTAATTGATGGATGGGAATATTTTATTTCATTATTCTCCTCATTTTTATTACATTTAATAAGGAAGTGCATTGAACTAGTGTACCCATACAAAGGCACCCTTACTTATTTTATTTATTTATTTAATTTAAATTTTTTTTGTAGGTTCTTTATTTATTTTAATAAGAACAAAACCGTTTTGTTCTAGATGCCATGTTATTAGGTCTTATTTTTTCATTTAAATATTATAATTATTTCTTAAAGAGATTCATTTTCTTTAGTGCCCAAAACTTATTGTCGCTAAAGGATTTGTTTTTCTTTGATCTGAGATATTTCGTAAATTCATGAAACCATTGAAATGTGCTCTATTCTTCTTGAACCTTGCATTAATCTTGAATTTGGATGGCAAAATAAGGTTGTGATGTACTAAAGCTCGAGATGACGTAAAAGTCGGTATTTAACATAACGGGCATAAAATAATGTACGTTTACTATCACCGGATTGGTTTATACCCACTAAATATTGGTATTTTCAGTTTTTTTTTTTTTTTTTTTGTTTTAATCGTTTTATACACCCTAGCTCTTGATCTTGTGTTTTGATTTTAGATTAGGGTCTGATTTTATTGTACACTGTTTGTGGAGGAGGCTCCAAAGAATAAGATTTGATTTGGTAATTGTATGGTATTATTTGTTCTTCTTTTTTTGTGGTTGTATTGTAGAGCACTTCTTGTGTGTATGTTAAACTAATAAAAAGAGCGCAATCAAGTCATTTACAATAATTTTCACTAGCTTAGGATTCATGGTCTTAAGACCGTTTAGACTTCATGGTAAATAGTTTTTGCTAGGCTATTTTCTATTATGATTCTTGTGGGTTATAATTCGTACATTAAAAGAACGAGATAAAGTTGTTCTTGTTTAGGTCCACAATCTATTTTCTTGGTCCATTTTCCTTGGCATATAATACAGCAGGGAGTAAGATTTAAAAGTAGTATGTCATTCCATTCCGATAATATTATTATTTTGTTTTTATTATGTTGTTATATCATTTTTAATTTTATTCTTTTATGTTATTTGACTTTATATATTGCCTTTAAATTTAAGGGTTTTGCCTCTCAATTTTTGAACCGAGACATAGTATTTTTATTTCTGTAATGCATAAACGTAAGCATCCTTGATCCCAGATAGTATGTTTATTCTTGATCAATATTTAGATCAGCACCGTAGGCTTCCTAGATCTGTGTGTCTGTATCTATGCAAACTATTTTATCAGCTTTTAGGTATCGAGATTAAATTTTGCTCAGAATCTAATCGCTGCCTTAAACACATGAGTGTAACAACTTTCACACTTAAGGAGCATTAGATCTTTTCGTTTTCAAGAGTTTACTATTTGACGCTTTTAAGAACAATTTGCTTGCCTGAGCTTGGTAGGTTATACAGTTAAAACAATTAGTGGAAAGATGGAACTGTCTTATAGAATTTCTTATACATTATTAGTTGCTTCTTTCCCTATCGCTTATTCTCACGCACTTTGAGATTATAACATTACTTAATGGAATGTGCTGTATGTATGTTCCTGATTGTTTGCTGATTATTGTTGTCAATTATTATTTTGTTTATTTATTTCTTTTACATCTCATATAGTATTTTTCTCTTATGTTTACTTACTTACTTACTTCAATAATTTATCATATGTTTCCCCTAATTTATATTCAAAAACTGGATGGCGGTAAGCTGTTGAAAACAGAAGGCAATAAAACGAAAAAACTGATGGAACGGAACAGTTGTGATTATTTTTCATTTAAAAATAGAAGTAGGCTGTTAAAATAAATATTTACTTATATTAAATTAAAATTTGAATTGATTTTTAGTAAACTGGCTTTTTTTTTCTTCGAAAAAGTAGCTTTTAAAAGAATATATTAAGCTCATATCATATTTATTTAGATTTTCACATTGAGGTAACATCAACCCAAGTCCCTCGATAGTGAGCTGCCGTTTACAGACGGTGAAGTAAATGGGATGGCGCTTTTTCGTTTCTCATAATCACAATTAAGCTGCCCGACGATGAAAATGAGTTCCTTTACGATTTACGTACTGTCACTGTTTGCAGCAGCCTGGCGTCCTCCAAAGAGTCAACCACTCATCATCATCATTTGCCCCCCCTACGGCGAAGCGATCCTCACCTGAACCATCACTCGTACACACATAAGTAACTTTTACCTAGATTAGGTACGGTTTGCGTCTAGCCGTCTTATTTGAATAGTTCTGTTCTACTCTGCACCGATTTTGGATCCCCTGATTTCTATTATTCCCAGCTACTTTCCTAGGCTCACAACTTTAACTTCTAACACACCAGCCCACATAACATATTATTTGGATATAAAAACATTAGACAATGACTATCAAGTACCAAGAGCTATTAAAAAAATTTATAAAGTATTCGGGGAAATTTGATCGAACAATGCAACACCAAAAACTGTTATTATGGCTTACATTAAATCGTGAAGTCATAGTCGAGTCTACTACGTACTACACATTTTTCCATGAGTTGTTCCCATTTAAAGCACCTATCAATTTATCCGTTTTTTCTTATTATTATTTTTTCAACCAAGTGTGTGCGTACCTGTTTTTTTTTTTTCAATTTTCTCTTTCTAGAAAATGTCTTTAAGTTCGGCACCCTCATCGTCATTCAATATGTATGTTATAGGGTTTTTATTTTGTATTTCTATTATTGAAAAGTTTAAGTTTTCCGGTTTGGTAAGCAGCCCTTCTCATTAAAATATTATGTTTGCTTATACACACATAATCATTTGCAAAGATTTTTATATGACTAAAGACAATGTCTTAAAACATTTTAACAATTATAAGATTTACTTTTATGTATGTAATTTTAGCTGTCCTATTATATTGCTGATTGTTCTAACTAAACAATTGATTGAACATTACCTCCATAATGTCTTTTAAACGTATCTTTGATTGAGTTTTCGATAATCACTAGTTATTCAATTTTCTAGATCGTACCCGAGTCACGTTAATATAGCAGGGTACGACAAAATAAGCACGCAAGCAAGGTTGAGGGCAGTGACACTCCTAAAAGGGTTTGAGCCGAAGTGTGACGTAGAAAAGGCACAATAAGGTAGGAGCTAACGAAAAGCGAGAGTCTTTAGTGGGAAGCGAGCTGAACGAAGACATCTGATCTCAGGCAAGACAAATGTTTATCGGGAGAGAGAATCCTCCTTTCACATTATAGCAGTATG
The DNA here is from genome assembly GCA_018904305.1 of Scaptomyza montana. NCBI lineage: Eukaryota > Metazoa > Arthropoda > Insecta > Diptera > Drosophilidae > Scaptomyza > Scaptomyza montana. The sequence continues at coordinate 231,261 of JAEIGR010000096.1, read as the reverse complement.
CGTAGCCTTTACAAGGAAACGAAGTTTCTTTTCTTAGAACAACATATCAAACGTATTAAAGGCTAAGAAACCCTCAACTCATCAAAAAATACTTGCTCTCGGACAGTGTCCATGTCCGATGGAAGAGTTATAGAACTAGAAGGGGGCACAACAGTACCTTTCAGGTACCAAGATCATTAAAAATCGACGATAAAAGTTAATACAAGCCGGAAAAATATTATTCTATTATTAATTCCCCTTTATATTCTTTTTATATAAAAAAGAACATAAATTAATAATAGTATGTTACTTTTTACGGCCTTATTTACCTTGATCTTTGATTAAATTTTTTATTATCTTAGAGGCTCAAATTTAATGTTGCCCCCCTTCTAGTTCTATAGCTCTTCCATCGGACATGGACACTGTCCGAGAGCAAGTATTTTTTGATGAGTTGAGGGTTTCTTAGCCTTTAATACGTTTGATATGTTGTTCTTAGAAAAGAAACTTCGTTTCCTTGTAAAGGCTACGCATACTGCTATAATGTGAAAGGAGGATTCTCTCTCCCGATAAACATTTGTCTTGCCTGAGATCAGATGTCTTCGTTCAGCTCGCTTCCCACTAAAGACTCTCGCTTTTCGTTAGCTCCTACCTTATTGTGCCTTTTCTACGTCACACTTCGGCTCAAACCCTTTTAGGAGCGTCACTGCCCTCAACCTTGCTTGCGTGCTTATTTTGTCGTACCCTGCTATATTAACGTGACTCGGGTACGATCTAGAAAATTGAATAACTAGTGATTATCGAAAACTCAATCAAAGATACGTTTAAAAGACATTATGGAGGTAATGTTCAATCAATTGTTTAGTTAGAACAATCAGCAATTTAAAAGGACAGCTAAAATTACATACATAAAAGTAAATCTTATAATTGTTAAAATGTTTTAAGACATTGTCTTTAGTCATATAAAAATCTTTGCAAATGATTATGTGTGTATAAGCAAACATAATATTTTAATGAGAAGGGCTGCTCACCAAACCGGAAAACTTAAACTTTTCAATAATATAAATACAAAATAAAAACCCTATAACATACATATTGAATGACGATGAGGGTGCCGAACTTAAAGACATTTTCTAGAAAGAGAAAATTGAAAAAAACAGGTACGCACACACTTGGTTGAAAAAATAATAATAAGAAAAAACGGATAAATTGATAGGGGCTTTAAATGGGAACAACTCATGGAAAACTGTGTAGTACGTAGTAGACTCGACTATGACTTCACGATTTAATGTAAGCCATAATAACAGTTTTTGGTGTTGCATTGTTCGATCAAATTTCCCCCGAATACTTTATAAATTTTTTTAATAGCTCTTGGTACTTGATAGTCATTGTCTAATGTTTTTATATCCAAATAATATGTTATGTGGGCTGGTGTGTTAGAAGTTAAAGTTGTGAGCCTAGGAAAGTAGCTGGGAATAATAGAAATCAGGGGATCCAAAATCGGTGCAGAGTAGAACAGAACTATTCAAATAAGACGGCTAGACGCAAACCGTACCTAATCTAGGTAAAAGTTACTTATGTGTGTACGAGTGATGGTTCAGGTGAGGATCGCTTCGCCGTAGGGGGGCAAATGATGATGATGAGTGGTTGACTCTTTGGAGGACGCCAGGCTGCTGCAAACAGTGACAGTACGTAAATCGTAAAGGAACTCATTTTCATCGTCGGGCAGCTTAATTGTGATTATGAGAAACGAAAAAGCGCCATCCCATTTACTTCACCGTCTGTAAACGGCAGCTCACTATCGAGGGACTTGGGTTGATGTTACCTCAATGTGAAAATCTAAATAAATATGATATGAGCTTAATATATTCTTTTAAAAGCTACTTTTTCGAAGAAAAAAAAAAGCCAGTTTACTAAAAATCAATTCAAATTTTAATTTAATATAAGTAAATATTTATTTTAACAGCCTACTTCTATTTTTAAATGAAAAATAATCACAACTGTTCCGTTCCATCAGTTTTTTTGCCTTCTGTTTTTAACCTTCTGTTTTCAACAGCTTACCGCCATCCAGTTTTTGAATATAAATTAGGGGAAACATATGATAAATTATTGAAGTAAGTAAGTAAGTAAACATAAGAGAAAAATACTATATGAGATGTAAAAGAAATAAATAAACAAAATAATAATTGACAACAATAATCAGCAAACAATCAGGAACATACATACAGCACATTCCATTAAGTAATGTTATAATCTCAAAGTGCGTGAGAATAAGCGATAGGGAAAGAAGCAACTAATAATGTATAAGAAATTCTATAAGACAGTTCCATCTTTCCACTAATTGTTTTAACTGTATAACCTACCAAGCTCAGGCAAGCAAATTGTTCTTAAAAGCGTCAAATAGTAAACTCTTGAAAACGAAAAGATCTAATGCTCCTTAAGTGTGAAAGTTGTTACACTCATGTGTTTAAGGCAGCGATTAGATTCTGAGCAAAATTTAATCTCGATACCTAAAAGCTGATAAAATAGTTTGCATAGATACAGACACACAGATCTAGGAAGCCTACGGTGCTGATCTAAATATTGATCAAGAATAAACATACTATCTGGGATCAAGGATGCTTACGTTTATGCATTACAGAAATAAAAATACTATGTCTCGGTTCAAAAATTGAGAGGCAAAACCCTTAAATTTAAAGGCAATATATAAAGTCAAATAACATAAAAGAATAAAATTAAAAATGATATAACAACATAATAAAAACAAAATAATAATATTATCGGAATGGAATGACATACTACTTTTAAATCTTACTCCCTGCTGTATTATATGCCAAGGAAAATGGACCAAGAAAATAGATTGTGGACCTAAACAAGAACAACTTTATCTCGTTCTTTTAATGTACGAATTATAACCCACAAGAATCATAATAGAAAATAGCCTAGCAAAAACTATTTACCATGAAGTCTAAACGGTCTTAAGACCATGAATCCTAAGCTAGTGAAAATTATTGTAAATGACTTGATTGCGCTCTTTTTATTAGTTTAACATACACACAAGAAGTGCTCTACAATACAACCACAAAAAAAGAAGAACAAATAATACCATACAATTACCAAATCAAATCTTATTCTTTGGAGCCTCCTCCACAAACAGTGTACAATAAAATCAGACCCTAATCTAAAATCAAAACACAAGATCAAGAGCTAGGGTGTATAAAACGATTAAAACAAAGAAAAAAAAAAAAAAAAAACTGAAAATACCAATATTTAGTGGGTATAAACCAATCCGGTGATAGTAAACGTACATTATTTTATGCCCGTTATGTTAAATACCGACTTTTACGTCATCTCGAGCTTTAGTACATCACAACCTTATTTTGCCATCCAAATTCAAGATTAATGCAAGGTTCAAGAAGAATAGAGCACATTTCAATGGTTTCATGAATTTACGAAATATCTCAGATCAAAGAAAAACAAATCCTTTAGCGACAATAAGTTTTGGGCACTAAAGAAAATGAATCTCTTTAAGAAATAATTATAATATTTAAATGAAAAAATAAGACCTAATAACATGGCATCTAGAACAAAACGGTTTTGTTCTTATTAAAATAAATAAAGAACCTACAAAAAAATTAAAATTAATTAAATAAATAAAATAAAAAAGTAAGCTAGTTCAATGCACTTCCTTATTAAATGTAATAAAAATGAGGAGAATAATGAAATAAAATATTCCCATCCATCAATTAAAAGAAATTAATAACGAAATTTTCTTAGTTTAGGCAATGAGTTTGGAAATATAAAAATCTTACATAATCACTAAAAAGGTAGAAAGGTATATAGGTTGACAGTTAAAATATATTAAAGCAATCAATTATAAAGTGAAAAATCAATGTCCGATCGATTTCCCTGTTAAAATTAAGCTAACGTATTAAGGACAATAAAGTCAAAATAAATAAGTCAAAATAGCTAACAACATAACATAAAATTTTTAAAAATCAAAAGAATACTAAGTTGATGAAAACGATTAAGTATTACACAAATTAAGATAGGGTATCAGACAACATCAATAGAAGAATTTTTGAAGTCAGTAAATGAGTACAAAACACATTCTGCTTAGAACATCTTACTGTTTTCATTTTCTTTATTTTAGAAATTTAATTGATATGTGAGTTTGATGAAATAATTTAAGTCGAGTATAAGAAATAGTTTGACGGATATCTTAAATATGAAAAGTGTCATTTGACGAAAATCTTTTAGCGAGCGAAAATTTTTTAAGGAAAAGATTATTTGTTAAGCCTAAAAGATTAGCTTAAAGAATTTAAAGAATGTAAAAGCAAAATAAATTATTACTGAGGTAGAACAGAATCGAATATATGGGTATTAAAAAAAAAATAAATAATAATAAATTCAATAAACGATGAAGTATAAATATTAAGATCTAAATAATTTTGTTGAAACATGATTTATTATACCAGCTACATGAACTTCTTTTAGCTTTCAAAATAGTGACATACATAAAAGCATTCTTAGATATGTATATCGTGAGTACTAGAACTTAGACTTATAATATAAACTTAAAAAAGCTTTTTATCAAGCCGAAACAAAATCATGGAGTATGACTTGTGTGGTCTACCGGCTATAATTATATGTCATTAATATAAATGTTCGGTGTTTGTGTTTGCTTAATCCCTCAACGGAACAAGCTTAATATAATTCTCAAATTTAACATACTGTAAAAATCTATGAAAAAAAAACTAAATAAATTAAATTAAAACATACCTATAAGAAAAACATAATTTGATAGTTTACTAACAAAGTAAAATAAATTAAAAAGTTATACTAATTAGCTCTATAAAAGTAAGAGAAGTCAGTGCAAAAATCAAAACAGATGTATACAAATAAAGGTTAGAAACGTAAGTAGCGAACAAGTTGGGTGTGTGTTAGAAAGAGGGACATCCAATTAACATACCACCTGCATTTCATAGACGCTCGTGTACAGAATCGCATAAAGGAGCGTGTTTTAATATAATAATATAAGCAGGATCGCTTTCCCCCTCTCTCTTTCTCCCTCTAACACTTTCCCCCTCTTACACCTTCCCCCTATAACATTCCAATCTAAATCTGCAAGTCTCAATACTCTTGTTTAAAAACAATGTTTTGATCTTGCTGCTGCTGCGTAGGAAAATTCCCATCCCTTGCTTACATAACCCTCACGAATGTTGTTGTTGCTTTTGATCATAAGAATGCGGCCTACGAATGTACTGCCCTTTGACAAGTGTACTTCAAACAAGCACAATCTTGTCTCAACCATTTAATTGAATGTCCCTCTTTCTAACGCACACCCAACTTGTTCGCTACTTACGTTTCTAACCTTTATTTGTATACATCTGTTTTGATTATTGCACTGACTTCTCTTACTTTTATAGAGCTAATTAGTATAACTTTTTATTTTTTTTACTTTGTTAGTAAACAATCATATTATGTTTTTCTTATAGATATGTTTTAATTTAATTTATTTAGTTTTTTTTTTCATAGATTTTTACAGTATGTTAAATTTGAGAATTTTATTAAGCTTGTTCCGTTGAGGGATTAACAAACACAAACACCGAACATTTATATTAATGACATATAATTATAGCCGGTAGACCACACAAGTCATACTCCATGATTTTGTTTCGGCTTGATAAAAAGCTTTTTAAGTTTATATTATAAGTCTAAGTTCTAGTACTCACGATATACATATCTAAGAATGCTTTTATGTATGTCACTATTTTGAGAGCTTAAAGAAGTTTATGTAGCTGGTATAATAAATCATGTTTCAACAAAATTATTTAGATCTTAATATTTATACTTCATCGTTTATTGAATTTATTATTATTTATTTATTTTTTTTAATACCCATATATTCGATTCTGTTCTACCTCAGTAATAATTTATTTTGCTTTTACATTCTGTAAATTCCTTAAGGTAATCTTTTAGGCTTAACAAATAATCTTTCCTTAAAAAATATTCCTCGCTAAAAGATTTTCTGTCAAATGACACTTTTCATATTTAAGATATCCGTCAAACTATTTCTTATACTCGACTTAAATTATTTCATCAAACTCACATATCAATTAAATTTCTAAAATAAAGAAAATGAAAACAGTAAGATGTTCTAAGCAGAATGTGTTTTGTACTCATTTACTGACTTCAAAATTCTTCTATTGATGTTGTCTGATACCTAATCTTAATTTGTGTAATACTTAATCGTTTTCATCAACTTAGTATTCTTTTGATTTTTAAAAATTTTATGTTATGTTGTTAGCTATTTTGACTTATTTATTTTGACTTTATTGTCCTTAATACGTTAGCTTAATTTTAACAGGAAAATCGATCGGACATTGATTTTTCACTTTATAATTGATTGCTTTAATATATTTTAACTGTCAACCTATATACCTTTCTACCTTTTTAGTGATTATGTAAGATTTTTATATTTCCAAACTCATTGCCTAAACTAAGAAAATTTCGTTATTAATAATTTCTTTTAATTGATGGATGGGAATATTTTATTTCATTATTCTCCTCATTTTTATTACATTTAATAAGGAAGTGCATTGAACTAGCTTACTTATTTTATTTATTTATTTATTAATTTTTTTTTGTAGGTTCTTTATTTATTTTAATAAGAACAAAACCGTTTTGTTCTAGATGCCATGTTATTAGGTCTTATTTTTTTATTTAAATATTATAATTATTTCTTAAAGAGATTCATTTTCTTGTGCCCAAAACTTATTGTCGCTAAAGGATTTGTTCTTTTTCTTTGATCTAAGATATTTCGTAAATTCATGAAACCATTGAAATGTGCTCTATTCTTCTTGAACCTTGCATTAATATTGAATTTGGATGGCAAAATAAGGTTGTGATGTACTAAAGCTCGAGATGACGTAAAAGTCGGTATTTAACATAACGGGCATAAAATAATGTACGTTTACTATCACCGGATTGGTTTATACCCACTAAATATTGGTATTTTCAGTTTTTTTTTTTTTTCTTTGTTTTAATCGTTTTATACACCCTAGCTCTTGATCTTGTGTTTTGATTTTAGATTAGGGTCTGATTTTATTGTACACTGTTTGTGGAGGAGGCTCCAAAGAATAAGATTTGATTTGGGAATTGTATGGTATTATTTGTTCTTCTTTTTTTGTGGTTGTATTGTAGAGCACTTCTTGTGTGTATGTTAAACTAATAAAAAGAGCGCAATCAAGTCATTTACAATAATTTTCACTAGCTTAGGATTCATGGTCTTAAGACCGTTTAGACTTCATGGTAAATAGTTTTTGCTAGGCTATTTTCTATTATGATTCTTGTGGGTTATAATTCGTACATTAAAAGAACGAGATAAAGTTGTTCTTGTTTAGGTCCACAATCTATTTTCTTGGTCCATTTTCCTTGGCATATAATACAGCAGGGAGTAAGATTTAAAAGTAGTATGTCATTCCATTCCGATAATATTATTATTTTGTTTTTATTATGTTGTTATATCATTTTTAATTTTATTCTTTTATGTTATTTGACTTTATATATTGCCTTTAAATTTAAGGGTTTTGCCTCTCAATTTTTGAACCGAGACATAGTATTTTTATTTCTGTAATGCATAAACGTAAGCATCCTTGATCCCAGATAGTATGTTTATTCTTGATCAATATTTAGATCAGCACCGTAGGCTTCCTAGATCTGTGTGTCTGTATCTATGCAAACTATTTTATCAGCTTTTAGGTATCGAGATTAAATTTTTATTAAATTAAATTAAAAAACGGATAAATTGATAGGTGCTTTAAATGGGAACAACTCATGGAAAAATGTGTAGTACGTAGTAGACTCGACTATGACTTCACGATTTAATGTAAGCCATAATAACAGTTTTTGGTGTTGCATTGTTCGATCAAATTTCCCCCGAATACTTTATAAATTTTTTTAATAGCTCTTGGTACTTGATAGTCATTGTCTAATGTTTTTATATCCAAATAATATGTTATGTGGGCTGGTGTGTTAGAAGTTAAAGGTGTGAGCCTAGGAAAGTAGCTGGGAATAATAGAAATCAGGGGATCCAAAATCGGTGTAGAGTAGAACAGAACTATTCAAATAAGACGACTAGACGCAAACCGTACCTAATCTAGGTAAAATTTACTTATGTGTGTACGAGTGATGGTTCAGGTGAGGATCGCTTCGCCGTAGGTGGCAAATGATGATGATGAGTGTTTGACTCTTTGGAGGACGCCAGGCTGCTGCAAACAGTGACAGTACGTAAATCGTAAAGGAACTCATTTTCATCGTCGGGCAGCTTAATTGTGATTATGAGAAACGACAAAGCGGCATCCCATTTACTTCACCGTCTGTAAACGGCAGCTCACTATCGAGGGACTTGGGTTGATGTTACCTCAATGTGAAAATCTAAATAAATATGATATGAGCTTAATATATTCTTTTAAAAGCTACATTTTCGAAAAAAAAAAAACCGGTTTACTAAAAATCAATTCAAATTTTAATTTAATATAAGTAAATATTTATTTTAACAGCCTACTTCTATTTTTAAATGAAAAATAATCACAACTGTTCCGTTCCATCAGTTTTATAGATTAATTGCCTTCTGTTCTTAACAGCTTACCGCCACCCAGTTTTTGTCAATTAAAGGGCGATTGAATATAAATTAGAGGAAACATATGATAAATTATTAAAGTAAGTATAGAAGTGAAGCGAAAAAAAACATAAGAGAAAAATACTATATGAGATGTAAAAGAAATAAATAAACAAAATAATAATTAACAACAATAATCAGCAAACTATCAGGAACATACAGCACATTCCATTAAGTAATGTTATAATCTCAAAGTGCGTGAGAATAAGCGATAGGGAAAGAAGCAACGAATAATGTATAAGAAATTCTATAAGACAGTTCCATCTTTCCACTAATTGTTTTAACTGTATAACCTACCAAGCTCAGGCAAGCAAATTGTTCTTAAAAGCGTCAAATAGTAAACTCTTTAAAACGAAAAGATCTAATGCTCCTTAAGTGTGAAAGTTGTAACACTCATGTGTTTAAGGCATGCGATTAGATTCTGAGCAAAATTTAATCTCGATACCTAAAAGCTGACAAAATAGTTTGCATAGATACAGACACACAGATCTAGGAAGCCTACGGTGCTGATCTAAATATTGATCAAGAATAAACATACTATCTGGGATCAAGGATGCTTACGTTTATGCATTACAGAAATAAAAATACTATGTCTCGGTTCAAAAATTGAGAGGCAAAACCCTTAAATTTAAAGGCAATATATAAAGTCAAATAACATAAAAGAATAAAATTAAAAATGACATAACAACATAATAAAAACAAAATAATAATATTACCAGAATGGAATGACATACAACTTTTAAATCTTACTCCCTGCTGTATTATATGCCAAGGAAAATGGACCAAGAAAATAGATTGTGGACCTAAAAAGAACAACTTTATCTCGTTCTTTTAATGTACGAATTATAACCCACAAGAATCATAATAGAAAATAGCCTAGCAAAAACTTTTTACCATGAAGTCTAAACGTTCTTAAGACCATGAATCCTAAGCTAGTGAAAATTATTGTAAATGACTTGATTGCGCTCTTTTATTAGTTTAACATACACACAAGAAGTGCTCTACAATACAACCACAAAAAAAGAAAAAGAAGAACAAATCATACCATACAATTACCAAATCAAATCTTATTCTTTGGAGCCTCCTCCACAAACAGTATACAATAAAATCAGACCCTAATCTAAAATCAAAACACAAGATCAAGAGCTAGGGTGTATAAAACGATTAAAATAAAGAAAGAAAAAAAACTGAAAATACCAATATTTAGTGGGTATAAACCAATCCGGTGATAGTAAACGTACATTATTTTATGCCCGTTATGTTAAATACCGACTTTTACGTCATCTCGAGCTTTAGTACATCACAACCTTATTTTGCCATCCAAATTCAAGATTAATGCAAGGTTCAAGAAGCATAGAGCACATTTCAATGGTTTCATGAATTTACGAAATATCTCAGATCAATGAAAAACAAATCCTTTAGCGACAATAAGTTTTGAGCACTAAAGAAAATGAATCTCTTTAAGAAATAATTATAATATTTAAATGAAAAAATAAGACCTAATAACATGGCATCTAGAACAAAAAGGTTTTGTTCTTATTAAAATTAATAAAGCACCTACAAAAAAATAAAAATTAAATAAATAAATAAAATAAAAGAAAGAAAAAATGGAAGTGAGATGTAACAAAACTGCAACTATCACAGTTAAGGAACAGTAGTAGTAGATACTTAACCCTTAAATTAAAACAGCTAACGAAGTCATACTTTTCGAAACAGTGTAAGACTCATATCTCGAACTGTTAAGCTAGTTCAATGCACTTCCTTATTAAATGTAATAAAAATGAGGAGAATAATGAAATAAAATATTCCCATCCATCAATTAAAAGAAATTAATAACGAAATTTTCTTAGTTTAGGCAATGAGTTTGGAAATATAAAAATCTTACATAATCACTAAAAAAGTAGAAAGGTATATAGGTTGACAGTTAAAATATATTAAAGCAATCAATTATAAAGTGAAAAATCAATGTCCGATCGATTTCCCTGTTAAAATTAAGTTAACGTATTAAGGACAATAAAGTCGAAATAAATAAGTCAAAATAGCTAACAACATAACATAAAATTTTTAAAAATCAAAAGAATACTAAGTTGATGAAAACGATTAAGTATTACACAAATTAAGATAGGGTATCAGACAACATCAATAGAAGAATTTTTGAAGTCAGTAAATGAGTACAAAACACATTCTGCTTAGAACATCTTACTGTTTTCATTTTCTTTATTTTAGAAATTTAATTGATATGTGAGTTTGATGAAATAATTTAAGTCGAGTATAAGAAATAGTTTGACGGATATCTTAAATATGAAAAGTGTCATTTGATGAAAATCTTTTAGCCAGCGAAAATTTTTTAAGGAAAAGATTATTTGTTAAGCCTAAAAGATTACCTTAAAGAATTTAAAGAATGTAAAAGCAAAATAAATTATTACTGAGGTAGAACAGAATCGAATATATGGGTATTAAAAAAAAATAATAAATAATACGACCTGACCACTATTAATTGACGACAGTTTTATGAGGATACGCAATGTTTTATGGAATTTATGGTCAAAGTATGGAATCAATGGAAAGGTCATTAAATTTCAGTTTGAATGATAAAGTACTGTTCTTAACCCATTAAGTACCCATTGAAAATTTTCAATTCTTGTAAAAGTCTACTTTTTAAACTTTTTCCCCTGGCTTAAACAAAAAATTTTTTGATGCAAAAAGTTACTTCAAACAATTCTAATAGTGTCTGAAAAAAATTTTCAAAAATCTCTTCCCATATATTTTTTATGATTGTTTTAAAATTGCTAAAAACTACTATTTTGTATGAAAAGTGGGCACTTTTGCATCAAAAATTTTGTTTAAGCCAGGGAAAAAGTTTAAAAAGTAGACTTTTACAAGAATTGAAAATTTTCAATGGGTACTTAATGGGTTAAGAACAGTACTTTATCATTCAAACGGAAATTTAATGACCTTTCCATTGATTCCATACTTTGACCATACATTCCATAAAACATTGCGTATACCTCATAAAACGTGTCGTACGAATTAATAGTGGTCAGGGCTCGTAATAAATTCAATAAACGATGAAGTATAAATATTAAGATCTAAATAATTTTGTTGAAACATGATTTATTATACCAGCTACATAAACTTCTTTAAGCTTTCAAAATAGTGACATATATAAAAGCATTCTTAGATATGTATATCGTGAGTACTAGAACTTAGACTTATAATATAGACTTAAAAAAGCTTTTTATCAAGCCGAAACAAAATCATGGAGTATGACTTGTGTGGTCTACCTGCTATAATTATATGTCATTAATATAAATGTTCGGTGTTTGTGTTTGCTTAATCCCTCAACGGAACAAGCTTAATATAATTCTCAAATTTAACATACTGTAAAAATCTATGAAAAAAAAAAAAAACTAAATAAATTAAATTAAAACATACCTATAAGAAAAACATAATTTGATAGTTTACTAACAAAGTAAAAAAAATTAAAAAGTTATACTAATTAGCTCTAAACAAGTAACAGAAGTCAGTGAAATAATCAAAAACAGATGTATGCAAATAAAGGTTAGAAACGTAAGTAGCGAACAAGTTGGGTATGCGTTAGAAAGAGGGACATTCAATTAACATACCACCTGCATTTCATAGACGCTCGTGTACAGAATCGCATAAAGGAGCGTGTTTTAATATAATAATATAAGCAGGATCGCTTTCCCCCTCTCTCTTTCTCCCTCTAACACTTTCCCCCTCTTACACCTTCCCCCTATAACATTCCAATCTAAATCTGCAAGTCTCAATACTCTTGTTTAAAAACAATGTTTTGATCTTGCTGCTGCTGCGTAGGATAATTCCCATCCCTTGCTTACATAACCCTCACGAATGTTGTTGTTGCTTTTGATCATAAGAATGCGGCCTACGAATGTACTGCCCTTTGACAAGTGTACTTCAAACAAGCACAATCTTGTCTCAACCCTTTTATCCTTTGGATCACTGGTTTTCACAACCATAAACATTCATTGTTTATGTTTTGCCTGCAGGTGTGCAAGGCAACGCACCTCAAACAGGCGCCCTCTCGACTCTCTCTTATCTACTTATTCGTAGTTAAGAAACCTGCGCACAGTTGACTCTCTCTGTCTTATCTACTAACTTGTAGCTAAGAAACCTTAAAAGTTCCAAAGGCAATGTACTTGGCTCACTGATCCTCACGGACGGTGATATCTATAACATATTAGCCAACTAATGTACTTGACATTTGACTAGTGTACTTCAAGCATGCACAAGCTTGTCTCTAAGTCTTCCTCCCTCTAACACTTTCCCCCTCTAACTCTTTCCCCCTCTTACACACATACTCCTTCTAACACTTTCCCCCTCTAACTCTTTCCTCCTCTAACATATTTTAATCTTAATCTACAAGTATCAATACTCTTGTTTAAAAACAATGTGTTGATCTTGCTGTTGCTGCGTAGGCAAATTTCCATCCCTTGCTTACATAACCCCCCACGAATTTTGTTGTTGTTGTTGCTGTTGACCATAACAATGCAACGTACATCGAACAAGCGCTCGCTTTTCTTTATTCTCTATCCTTTCTTCCTTTGCACACTGCTCCTTATAACCATAAGCATTAATTGTTTATGTTTTTTCTGCAGGTGTGCAAGGCAACCCACGTCAAACAGGCGCCCTCTCGACTCTCTCATATCTACTTATTCGTAGCTAAGAAACCTGCGCACAGTTGACTCTCTCTCTCTCTCTCTTATCTACTAACTTGAAGCTAAGAAACCTTAATAGTTTCAAAGGCAATGTACTTGGCTCACTGATCCTTTCGGACGGTGATATCTATAACACATTAGTCAACTAATGTACTTGACATTTGACTAGCGCACTTCAAGCATGCACAAACTTGTCTCTAAGTCTTCTAACACTTTCTCCCTCTATCACTTTCTCCCTCTAACACCTTCTCCCTCTAACACTCCCCCTCTTTCACCTTCTCCCTCTATCACTTTCTCCCTCTAACTCTTTATAATCTTAATCTACAAGAATCAATACTCTTGTTTAAAAACAATGTGTTGATCTTGCTGCTGCTGCTGCTGCGACAGAAAATTCCCATCCTTGCACACATAACCCCCCCCCCCACGAACGTTGTTGTTGATGATGTTGACAATTACAATGCACGTGTGCAGAGCAACGTATTTAAACTGAAGCACGCTTGACTCTAGCACTAAATGGTTAAATAGCTAAAACTGATCCTGTCATTATCACATACATAAAGATCAATGTTTATGGCCTTCTTGTCAAACAGGAGCACACTTGACTCTAATACAAATTGGTTACATAGCCAAAACTGATAGTGTGAACACTGATTTTCACAACTTGACACCCGATCCCTTGTGGCTTGGTTGCACGTGTTCAAGGCAACGCACTTAAAACAGGAGCACACTTGACACCCGATCCTATGATCACTGATTCTCAAGGATGCTGTTGTTGATGTTGCTCTTGACAATAACCATGCATGTCGTGGCTTGCTTGCAGGGGGTAAAAGACAACGCACGTGCAAACAGATGTACACTTGACAACAGATTCTATGATCACTGATTCTCGCAACCATAACAATGCGGCCTAGGAATGTCATGCCTTTGTCCTTAATACCTAGTCTAATTAACGCGGGCACGATCATGGGAAAAAAGGGTCATAAATTATAGTATTGAGGGGTAATAAAAGTGTCAAAAAAAGGGTCATAAAATTTGATGGGGGTAATAAAACTGTCAAAAATAAAAAGTCATAAATTGAGTTAGAACCCCCAGTTCCCTACTACTGATAGCAATCATGGAAAAAGGATGACAGAGCAACTGTTGAAATAAATATAGTTTAAAAAAACTAAAAAACACGCTTTTATAATACATCGAACTAAAAAGTGAAAAATAAATATAGTTTAAAAAACTAAAAAACACGCTTTTAGAGCATATCAAACTAAAAAGTTAAAAATAATTTTTCAAATAAGTTTAAAACAATAATAAATGATAAATACTAGAATTATTGTAAAAAAAGCGTGGGGCGCTTTGTCCATATTTCTCGTACATCGAGCGCCCAACGCTTTTTTTTTTTACAATAATTCTAGTATTTATCATTTATTATTGTTTTAAACTAATTTGAAAAATTATTTTTAACTTTTTAGTTTGATATGCTCTAAAAGCGTGTTTTTTAGTTTTTTTAAACTATATTTATTTTTCACTTTTTAGTTCGATGTATTATAAAAGCGTGTTTTTTAGTTTTTTTATGCATTGCTTTGAAATTTAAGTGTTTGATTGTCAATTTCAGATCCGAGAAATAGGCTTTTTAGTGTACCGCATAAATGGAAGCCTCCTTGACCCCACTTTGCATATTTATTCTTCTTTGATCAGCATCGCAGGCTGCCGAGGTCTGTTCCTCTGTTCCTATACAAACTGTTGTATCAGTTTATAGCCATCGAGGTTAAACTTTTCTCAGGGTCTATTTTATTTTATTATTATTATTATTATTATTATTTTTTTTTTTTTGTTTTTGCAGCTAGTTTATTTCTCAAAACAACTAAGATCCGAGAACTTTATAATTTAGCTAAAATTCAATTGCAAGATCAGCAATAGGGAATTATTATTAGAAATTATTATCACTCAAATCAAAACAGTAAACGAAGTAATATTTTTTTAAACAGTGTTAGGCTCATGTCTCGACATCTAAAAATTTTTTTTCTTTTTTTTTTTTTTCTTTTTTTTTTTCGTTGGCATACTTCGTTTTTCTTCCTGTTTTTAATCTTTTTTTATTATCCTTTTTTTTCTTACCTTTATATTACTCCAGTTACTTATAATCATATATCCCTTTCTTATTATACATTATCTTTAGTCTTTATTCTTTTCTTTACATTATTTCCCCATTTTTTTTTCTCTACGTCCCTCTCTACTTTTCTCTTCTCTTTTTTTCCCTTCTTTTCGTGTTTCTCTTTTCCCCTTTTCTTTTTTATTTTTATTTTTCCTTATTTCCTTTTTTTTTTTTTCTTCTTCCTTTGTTTTTTTGTGGCGCCTGTTTGGCTTTTTATACTTTGCTTGGGCCTTTCGTTTTTTCTTTCATACTTCTTTGGATATATACTTTTATTACTTATATATTAACAATATATTATATTTACCCTTTTCTCTCTTATTTACTTATTTTTTTTCTTCCGGCCTTTTTTTACTTTTATTTATCATATTTATATTTTACATTCATACTTATTATTTTTTTCCTTCTTTTGTTATTTTTTTATTTATTTATATTCGATAGTTTCTTTTTTTTCTTTCTTTTTCTTTCCTACCTTTATACCTTTTTTCTTCTTCTTAATCATTTTAGGTTTCTTTTGTTTTTTCTTCCTTTCTAATTCTTAAGCAAGTTTAATGCACTTCCTTACATAATACAACAATGATGCAGAGAATAATGAAATAAAATATTACCATCCATCTATTATAAGAAATTAATAACGAAATTTTGTAGTTTTAGCAATGAGTTGGAAAAAATCAAGATCTTATCTATCCACTAAAAAGGTAGAACATTTCTGTTTAACATTAAAGTATTCGGATGAAACATTGATAAATCACTGGGCCTTCGGAAAAGGTATGTGAGTTGACAGCTAAAATACTATAAAGGATTCAATCAAAATTAGGAAAAAAATCAATATCCGATCGAGTTCCCTGTAAAAATAGGTAGCAATTTATAGATAATCTTTATCGTCTTAAGGCTGAAACCTAGTCCAGCTAGCTAACTATTTAAAATAAAAGATTTAAAAATCAAAAAAAAAAGGTTGATGTTTGACTGTTATTAAAAAATAACAGCTAAACAGCAACCGGTTTTAAAACAGGTTGTTGATAGATGTTAAACTGGTGGGCTGTTATATCTGCATATTGCACATATAACAGCTCTCCGTTTAAACATATATAAGCAACCTGTTTTTAAACCTGAAAAATCCCCGTTTTTAACAGCAAAACTGACACCCTCCTCCCCCAAACTGTTTTTAAACCGGAAAAAATAACAGTCAAACAACAACGTGTTTCTTGAAAACCACAAAAATAACAGCTAAACAGACCCGGTATTTAAAAACAGAAAAAATAACAGCTCTCTATTTTAAACAGCAAAACAACCACCGGTTTCTAAAACCGAAAAACCTGTTTTTAACAGCTAAACAGCAACCTGTTTTTTTACAACCACAAAAAATAACATCAAAACAGCCCCTGGTTTTTACAACCGGAAAAAATAACAGATCCCTGTTTTAAACAGCAAAACAATTACCTGTTCCTATAGCCGCAAAACCGGTTTTTCACAGCTAAACTGCCACCTGTTCTATGTTTTCTTGGCTTACCTCTTTTAAATATTATTGGATGGGTTCTAGAATTGGAGTTGAAAGAGAAAATATTTGCCTGGGGAACGCCAGTTGGCTACCGAAAAATCACGAATTGATATTGCTGACAGATTTAAACTCTATTGTAACAAAAAATCAATAAAAGTGTGATAAAAAGTGACAATTTTATTGATAAGTTCGTTTATTAATAAAAAATATATACGGTAATTAGTAATAGAATGACATGTCTAATGCTTGTAAAAACATTAACCGTTGATGAAGGAACTGGTACCTGAAAGGTCTATTGTGCCACCTTCCATCTAGCTCTATAACTCTTCCATCCGGCCTAGGTACTGTACAAAAGCATGTATTTTTGATGGGTCGAGAGTTTCTAAGCTTCTTATATGGTGTTGGTATGTGTTGTTCTACAAAAAGAAACTTCGTTTCCTTGCTAAGGCTTAGCATACTGTTAAAATGTTATATGAGGATTCTCCCTCCCGAGAAACGTTTGGCTTGCCTGAGATCAGGTGTCACCGCCCAACTCGTTTTCTGCTACAGACTCTCATTGTTCCTTAGTTCCTATCTTATATGCCTCTTCCTAAGCCTTACTTCGGCTCAAACACTTTTAGGAGTTTCTCTGCCTCACATTCTTGCTTGTTTGCTAATCTTCTTGTACCCTGTTATATTAACGTAGCTCGAGTCCGATCTTAGGGTACATACGAGACTTAGAGGATTGAATAAGTAGTGATTAACGAAAAATCAATCAATGATACGTTGAAAAAACATTATGGAGGTAATTTTACATCAATTGTTTAATGAGATTAAACAGCAATATAATAGAGCAGCTAAAATAACAAATAAAAAAGTAAATATAATAATTGTTAAAATGTTTTAAGACATTGTCTTTAGTCATATAAAAATCTGATTTCCATGCAAAATGTGTGTGTGTGTGTGTTTTTTTTTTTAAATTCATTTATTACGCGCTAAAATTAACTAACCTAAACTAAGTAATACTATTTGGTACACTATGACTACATTGGGAAAAAGATGGAACAATAGCATTTGCGGAACGGCCGTTAGGTAATGCGTCGCAAACGCTTTGGTTCCTCCTACTCCCGTTGTCCATTTCGCTCTCTCTCGGCCTTCCGCAGTTTGGTCGTTACTGCCGCCGCGAAGACGCTGAAGGCTTCCCAGTTGTCCCTGCTAGCTAGCAGCAGGGTTATTAGGTTGTCCACCTCAATGGCGCAGCCAAAACTCCTCTCCAAGTCCGCGCGAAGCTCGGTGAAGCGTGTGCAGTATAGCAGCACATGCTCCGCATCCTCGACGACCCCTCCTCCGCAATGGATGCAGAAAGGAGCAGACTCATGGCCGAAACGGTGGAGATATCCACGGAAGCAGCCATGCCCGCTAAGGATCTGGGTGATGTAGAAGTTGACCTGCCCATGCCTCCTGTTCAACCACACCGATATATTCGGGATTAAACGGTGAGTCCAACGCCCTTTAGTGGACGAATCCCAGCGCCTCTGCCAGTTGATCAGCGTGCTCGATTTTGCCATGTTTCGCGCTGCCTTCTTGAGGGCCACTGATAGGTCCTTGCCATGTGTCTCCTGGTGCACCTCGGCTATTTCCCTGGCAAGCTCCGAGATGGGGGCAATTCCGGCTAGCACCAGGCACGCATCGTCTGAAATGGTTCGGAATCCGCAACACACTCTGATCGCCCCTAGGCGGTGGGTAGCCGTCAATCCACGGGAGTAGCTGGCATAGCGGAGGCTAAGTTGCCATATAGGCGCCGCATACAACATCACCGCCCTAGTCACGCTGGATAGAAGTTGTCTTCTGCCCTGCTTAGGGCCCCTCGTGTTAGGCATAATGCGCGATAATGCCCTGTTAGTCAATGCTGCCTTCGAGCTGGCATATGCCAGATGCTCCTTGAAGCACAGCCTGGTGTCCAGCATCACTCCCAGGTACTTTATTGCCCTCTTTGAAGAGATTGTTGAGTTTGCTACTTGGATAGTGGCTGTCTCAACCGCTTTCCGACTGCTTATAAGCACGGCCTCGGTTTTCTGAGGGGCAATCTGTAGTCCGACCGAAGAGAGCCACTGAATGACAACTTCGGTAGCTTGGTTACATCTATCCTCGGCTGTCTTGAGCTCCTTTGCCACCACCACTAACGCCACGTCGTCCGCAAAACCCACTATACTGACATCGTCTGGCATCGGAAGCCGAAAAACGCCATCGTACATGGCGTTCCACAGGAAAGGGCCAAGTACTGACCCCTGTGGCACTCCTCCGGATACGCGGTACTCCTCAGTTGCCTCGCAGGTGTTGTAAAGTAGGACTCTTTCCTGGAAGTAGCTCCTGATCATCCTCAACAGGTACTCTGGCACTCTGAATGCTTCAAGCGCCTCCAAAATGCACCTCCACTTCGCCGAGTTAAAAGCGTTCTTGACATCCAGCGTTGCGATCAGGCAGTATTTTTTGGCACCACCTCTCCATCTACTGCCGGCAATCGCTTCCGAGGCTATCTCAACCACCTTACCGATCGCGTCGATCGTTGATCTTGCCTTGCGGAAGCCGTACTGGTGGGGTGACACTCCTCCCGCAGCATCTAGGGCCATTTCAAGGCGTGTGCAAACGACTTGTTCCAATACCTTGCCAACCGTATCTATAAGGCAGATAGGTCGATATGCAGCTGGGTCATCAAGCTGCTTGCTGGGTTTTGGTAGTAGAACCAGGCGCTAAACTTTGCACCGGTTTGGGAATACTCCGCTGCTTAGGCATGTGTTAAACATGTGCGCAAATAAGTCAGGTCGCAGCGCGAGGGCTAGCCTGAGCGCTCGGTTGGGAATTCCATCGGGGCCGGGTGCCTTGCTGGGCTTCATCCTCTTTGCGACATGGCAAATCTCCTCTAAGGTGACCTCCTCAAAAACGGCAGGCGTGGAAGCCACCGCCGGAGAGCCACCGATCTCGTCAGGCATGCTAGGGAACAAATGGGCTACGATCGCCCTTAACGCCTCTGGATCGGAAGGATGGCAACGGGAAAAGCCGTTGAATCGTTTGACCACGATTTTATATGCATCACCCCACGGGTCGTTTTCCGCCGAGTCGCAGAGGTCAAGAAAACACCTACGCTTGCTGTCCTTGATCATCTTTTGCAGATGTCTCCTGCATACGAGAAAAGCTGCTTGTCGTTCTCGGAACTCCTGTGAGCCGCGTGAGCGCTGGTAGCGGCTTCGAGCTTTGTTGCATTCACTCCTAGCCTCTGCTATTTCTTCGTTCCACCAATATACTGGAACATGGTGCCTCCGGTAAGTTTTTCGTCTGGCCATGCTTGCCTCACAAGCGCAGCTTAGCAGCGACATGGTCCAATCAACCACCACGTTGGTGCTGCCGGAATTGATCGGGATCTCAGCGGACTCTAGCTGGGCACCAAATATACGCGTGTCGAGAGTCTCGGCACGGTATTTTGTCCTCGGTTGATCTGGGCCCAGCTGGCGATCAGGGCGCCCTCCCACGGTGCACCAAATAGCAGCGTGGTCGCTAGCGTTATAGGTGGCATCAATGCTCCACCTGGATGAGCCGAACATCGAACTGCTGACGAACGTTAGGTCCACAACGGAACCCAGCCCTGCTCTGCTGAAGGTGTGCTGTGTGCCCTGGTTGAGTAATGATACATCCAGTAGCGTGAAGGCTTCCAGCAATGCTCGACCTTTGGCGTTAGTCGACAAGCTGCCCCACTCCTCCGCCCACGCATTAAAATCCCCTGCGATGACGAGAGGGTTACGACCTCTAGCATCTGACACCAGGGAGTCAAGGGAGCTAGTGTACTCCGAGAGCTGCAGACTAGGAGGCATGTAGACGGAGTACATCCACATGTCATCCACCATAGCGCGCACAAAGCAGTTGGACCGATGCACTCTGGCCAGGGGTATCGCTGTGCTCCCGCAGGACCAAATAGCCGCTCTACCTAAGGTATCTAGTACGCAGCTAGGGCCCTCGCGCATCCGGTAGGGCTCACTGATTAACGCTACGTCTGCAGAGTGTTCACGCACTGTTTGCGACAGCAAATCCTGCGCCGCTGCACAATGGTTTAAGTTTAATTGAATGAACTTCATTTGGCACGGCCTTGTGCACTACCGCTAAGTGGGCATCTACTGCTACCTGCCTGGTGGCTTGTGGATGCACAGCCTTTCGCAATGCAGATAAAGCATTTTGCCACCTCGCTCTTGCAGCTCGCTGCCTTGTGGCCTAAAATTCCGCACCTGATGCAGCAATTTGACCTATCGACCGGGTTACGACAGTTGCTTGCTGTATGTCCCATCTCCAGACATCTATAGCACCTAGTACGCGCGTCCTGCATGCGTACGGCGCAGTTGGACCATCCAATCCGAAACGAGCGCAAGGCTGTGATGCTTCCCGCCAGGTTCGCCGGTACTGAGAAGTGCGCCACTTGCGTGTTTCCATACCCCGGACGCAAGCTCTTAAGGTTGCATGCTTTAGCTGGGATATTAGCCTGCGCTGAAATTGCAGCCACTATTTCCTCTCTGCTGGCTAGCTCATCCAGCTCTCTCATCACAAAATGAGATTGCTCAGTTATTGAGCGCACCACGGCGCTTCCACCTAGCACCTGCTCCATCTCTTCCTTAAGCTGGTTGGTGCATTCCAGGCCGACTCCATTCAGCTCTAGAAGCAGGTCCCCTTTCGCTGTGCGACGTGCTTGTCTCACCTTGTCACGAACTCCATTAAGCTTGCCATCACTCCTGCGCGTGACTAGCGATAAGACTTCGCTGTAGGTAAGTTCGCTTGTACTTATCACAAGCGCATCAGACCTACTCTTGGTAAGCGGCTTGCCAGGCGTCTTACCGGGTGGTTTGGTAGCCTTCTTGCGTTGAGCCGTCTGCCATTTGCTGCATGGGGCCGACTCCGAGATCGCTGGATCCGTAGGGCCAGTTCGATTTTTTTTCGAGGGCGTTGCGCGCTGGCCTGGCTCGCGCTCTCGCCGCCTTTTGGGCGTTGCTACCGTCCTCGCAACGCCGCTGCTCTGCTGGCGAACCTTATCGGCTGCGGACTCTGGTAGCTTTGCAGCCGGTAGCGTCTGCGTAGCCACGTCAGCACTGTCCGTGGAAGCTATCCTGCTCTTACAGGCCGAAGCCTCATACAGCTTAACAGCCCTTGCTGCTAAGTCTCTGACCAATTGGTTCACATGCCTCTGCCCGCTCAGAAGGGCATTTAGGCCATTAAGGGTATCGCCCAGCTCCTCAAACACATCTTTCGTCACCGAATCTTTCCCCTGGGGTGAGGCGGCAGGCGCAGGTGAAGGCAGGGCACCTGGAGATTCCAGACTCTGTGCCGGTGGTGGCGCCAACCCCCGAGGGGGAGATCTCGGCAAAGCCGAGCGGCGCATAAACGCTTCCAGTGCTGATGCTCGAACCTAACGCTCGTTGAACACTCGTTGAATTGAATTTGAGCTTCTAGCAGTCCCACGTTGACCAGAGGTTTCCCTCTGGTTTTGAACCGGTGGAGGGTATACCGCCTCTACACGGTCACCAGAGCCCCACGAAGCACAGCCGCGGCGGAGGGGGTTGGTAGTAGCCGGTTCCGTGGCCTTTGCTTGATGCTGCTAGAAGTTCCCGTCTAAGAAACCACGCAATAACCAGCGCGCCTGATGGCTATGCAGCACTCTTTAGAGTATCC
This sequence comes from Scaptomyza montana, assembly GCA_018904305.1. NCBI lineage: Eukaryota > Metazoa > Arthropoda > Insecta > Diptera > Drosophilidae > Scaptomyza > Scaptomyza montana. Next base: position 208,579 of record JAEIGR010000096.1, on the reverse strand, counting down.
CTTGAGCGTATGCAACAGCCGTTCTTGCTTGCACCCAATGCACAAACCACGCCCAGCTGGGACACCTTCTGGAGTGTAAGCGCCACCTGTGGGTTACCACTCAGCTGACAACGTTATGCACGTTAAGCAGAGCGAGCGGCCCTGGTACGCTACGCGATCAGCTGACACTGTGGTCTTCCTAAAAACACCAGTATAAACAAGTTGCACACCACAGAAGAGTAGTACGCACTATGTGTAACAATTGCGTGTATTGTTTCCACGCACACTAGCTAGGGTAAGCCAAAATTGCGCGCAGATAAGGGGAGACTCCAATAAGCACGACGGCTATATCCAGACAACGCTCTTGGCTCAGGTGTTGATGGCACAAGGTAAGTGGCGCAGACTTTCGGAGCTCGACTAACTTGCACAATTTGTTTTCTGCTGTAGGTTTAACACTGCGAAAACGCAAAAAGGACGGAGCGTCAGAAACATGCGACCGCACTTCTCAAGTTGTGTGTGTGTGTGTGTGTGTGTGTGAGTGCGTGTGTATAAGCAAACATAATCTCTAAATGAGAAGAAAACTTAAATTAGTAAAATAACAGAAATACAAAATAAAATCCCTCTAATATACATAATGAATGAGTATGACGAACTGAAATAATAACAAGAATAAACGGGTAAATTGATAGGGTTTTTAAATAAGTTTTGAAAATGTGTAGCACGTAGTAGGATCGACTATGACTTCACGGCTTAATACAAACCATAATAAATATTTTGATTTTTATATTGTTTGATCAAATTACCTCCCAATACTTTATAATTTTTGAGTAAATTTTGATGCTTGATCGTCATTTGTCAAATGTTTTTGTATCCAAAGAATATGTTTTGTGGGCTGGTGTTTTAAAAGTTAATTAGGGGATTTAAAATCGGTGCAAAGTAGAACAGGACTATTAAAATAAGACGGTTAAACGCAAGCCGTACATTAGCTAGGTATAGGTTACTTATGCGATTGTGAGTGATTGTTCTGGTGATGTAATTATCGTATGTAGGTCACTGTGGAAAGTCTGAGGATTTTTTCGCCGTGGGGAGGCAAAAAATGAGGCTGAGTGTTTGAGTCTTAAACAAATGTGAGTGTGTTGGATTTGGAGGACGCCAGGCTGCTGCAAATAGCTACAGTAATTCGTAAAGGAACGAATTTTATGAGAAGCGGCAAGTGGTACCCCATTTACATCACCGTCGGTAAACAGCAGCTGACTAACGGGCATTGAGGGACTTTAACCGATGACGTGAATGAGAAAACCTAAAAAAATACATTTTTGAAAAAAAAGCGGATTGATTAAACATCGATCCAAATTTAAATTTGATATAAGTGAATATCTTGTGTACCCATATAACTGAAAAAAAAAACAACATCAGTTTTACAGATAAATGGTCTTCAGTGGTCTTCACAGCTTAACCGCCTCCGGCTTTTGTTACTTAAAAAGTTAATGACTATCAATTGGAGGAAACATGTGATAAATTATTAAAGTATAGACGTGATGCGAATCAAAGAGTGAGAAGTAAAAATGAAATATTAGGTTAAGAGAAGTAAATAAATAAAATAATAAACAAACATAATAATCAGCAAACAAACAGAATATTATATACACTTAAAAAGCCTTCATTATATTTCTAATAATAATTCCCTATTGCTGATCTTGCAATTGAATTTTAGCTAAATTATAAAGTTCTCGGATCTTAGCTGTTTTGAGAAATAAACTAGCTGCAAATAAAAAAAAAAAAAAAAAAAACATAATAATAATAATAAAATAAAGTAGACCCTGAGAAAAGTTTAACCTCGATTGCTATAAACTGATACAACAGTTTGTATAGGAACAGAGGAATAGACCTAGGCAGCCTGCGATGCTGATCAAAGAAGAATAAATATGCAAAGTGGGGTCAAGGATGCTTCCATTTATGCGGTACACTAAAAAGCCTATTTCTCGGATCTGAAATTGACAAGCAAACACTTAAATTTCAAAGCAATGCATAAAGTCAAATAACTAAAAATAAATAAAATAATAAAAAAAAAAATCAATAAACAGTACTAGAATGGTAATATATACTTTTTTGAAATCTTACTCCACGGTTGACCTAAACATTGGTTAAGAAATAAACCAGAAATCAGTAAAGTCAAAATCTAGGTAGTAACCTTCGTAATATGTTTTCATTTAAAGAATAACGTTATCTCGCTCTTTCAATGTACGAACTATAAACCACAAGAATCATAATAGAATACAGCCTACACTTTAAGAGTTTTCCTGTATTATCTCAACGAAGATTATGACTATTCTTGAGAGTTGTTGCGAATTATGGAGCTAAAAACAAAACTAAGGTAACTTTTCTCCGCTTATAATTTTATATTGCTATCCAGTTGAAACAATGATGATGGTTAAAATAAAAAAAAATAAGAAAAAATTGAAGTGTATTTATAAATTATAACACAAATGTTCAAATGTATTTGTTGATGCTAGAATCCGAAGCATGAACATATAATAGATTATCTTAATTCATGAAGTCTAAATGGTCTTAGAACCATGAATCCTAAGCTAGTGTAAATTACTGTAGATGATCTGTTTGCGCTATCTATATAAGTTTAACATAAAGTAAACAAAGGCTTAAGACAAGAATTGCAATAATACAGATAATATTCTTACAAGAAACTTTCTACGCATAAGAAGTGATCTACATTACAACCACAAAAAGCAAGAATAAATCCTACTTTACACTTACTTAAAATCAATCAAAAACCAAACCGAATCTTATTCTTTGGAGCCTACTCCACAAAAAAGCTTTCAATAAAAATCAGTTTCTAAGCTTGAAATCAGCACAAAAGATCAAGATCTAGGCTGTATACAATGACTTATATAAAGAAAAAACCATCATTCAGTGAGTGTATAAACCAACCCGGTGATAGTTAACCTATATCATTTTAAAAACACAATACAATTAAAAATGTTAAGTACTTTACCACCAATTATAGTCGCCACGACCTTTGGCACATCACAACCTTATTTTGTCATCCAAACCCATGGATTAATGCAAAGTTATAGTCATGTATTTTAGAAATATCTCAAATCAGGCAAAATCTGCTTGGGAAAAAATAATAATAATTAAATCAAAAAATTAGGCTTAATAGCATGGTATCTAGAACAACAAGGTGCTGTTCTTATCAAATTTAATGCAAAGCATCGAATGAGATGAAGCACAACTGGAGCTATCATGGTTAAGGAACAGTAAACCATTCAATGTAAAGACACTTATCACTCAAATCAAAACAGTAAACGAAGTAATATTTTTTTAAACAGTGTTAGACTCATATCTCGAATTCTTAAGCAAGTTTAATGCACTTCCTTATATAATACAACAATGATGCAGAGAATAATGAAATAAAATATTACCATCCATCTATTATAAGAAATTAATAACGAAATTTTGTAGTTTTAGCAATGAGTTGGAAAAAATCAAGATCTTATCTATCCACTAAAAAGGTAGAACATTTCTGTTTAACATTAAAGTATTCGGATGAAACATTGATAAGTCACTGGGCCTTCGGAAAAGGTATGTGAGTTGACAGCTAAAATACTATAAAGGATTCAATCAAAATTAGGAAAAAAATCAATATCCGATCGAGTTCCATGTAAAAATAGGTAGCAATTTATAGATAATCTTTATCGTCTTAAGGCTGAAACCTAGTCCAGCTAGCTAACTATTTAAAATAAAAGATTTAAAAATCAAAAAAAAAAGCTTGATGTTTGACTGTTATTAAAAAATAACAGCTAAACAGCAACCGGTTTTAAAACAGGTTGTTGATAGATGTTAAACTGGTGGGCTGTTATATCTGCATATTGCACATATAACAGCTCTCCGTTTAAACATATATAAGCAACCTGTCTTTAAACCTGAAAAATCCCCGTTTTTAACAGCAAAACTGACACCCTCCTCCCCAAACTGTTTTTAAACCGGAAAAAATAACAGTCAAACAACAACGTGTTTCTTGAAAACCACAAAAATAACAGCTTAACAGACCCGGTATTTAAAACCAGAAAAAATAACAGCTCTCTATTTTAAACAGCAAAACAACCACCGGTTTCTAAAACCGAAAATCCTGTTTTTAACAGCTAAACAGCAACCTGTTTTTTTACAACCACAAAAAATAACATCAAAACAGCCCCTGGTTTTTAAAACCGGAAAAAATAACAGATCCCTGTTTTAAACAGCAAAACAATTACCTGTTCCTATAGCCGCAAAACCGGTTTTTCACAGCTAAACTGCCACCTGTTCTATGTTTTCTTGGCTTACCTCTTTTCAATATTATTGGATGGGTTCTAGAATTGGAGTTGAAAGAGAAAATATTTGCCTGGGGAACGCCAGTTGGCTACCGAAAAATCACGAATTGATATTGCTGACAGATTTAAACTCTATTGTAACAAAAAATCAATAAAAGTGTGATAAAAAGTGACAATTTTATTGATAAGTTCGTTTATTAATAACAAATATATACGGTAATTAGTAATAGAATGACATGTCTAATGCTTGTAAAAACATTAACCGTTGATGAAGGAACTGGTACCTGAAAGGTCTATTGTGCCACCTTCCATCTAGCTCTATAACTCTTCCATCCGGCCTAGGTACTGTACAAAAGCATGTATTTTTGATGGGTCGAGGGTTTCTAAGCTTCTTATATGGTTCATGTGTTGTTCTACAAAAAGAAACTTCGTTTCCTTGCTAAGGCTAAGCATACTGTTAAAATGTTATATGAGGATTCTCCCTCCCGAGAAACGTTTGGCTTGCCTGAGATCAGGTGTCACCGCCCAACTCGTTTTCTGCTAGAGACTCTCATTGTTCCTTAGTTCCTATCTTATTCTGCCTCTTCCTAAGCCTTACTTCGGCTCAAACACTTTTAGGAGTTTCTCTGCCTCACATTCTTGCTTGTTTGCTAATCTTCTTGTACCCTGTTATATTAACGTAGCTCGAGTCCGATCTTAGGGTACATACGAGACTTAGAGGATTGAATAAGTAGTGATTAACGAAAATCAATCAATGATACGTTGAAAAAACATTATGGAGGTAATTTTACATCAATTGTTTAATGAGATTAAACAGCAATATAATAGAGCAGCTAAAATAACAAATAAAAAAGTAAATATAATAATTGTTAAAATGTTTTAAGACATTGTCTTTAGTCATATAAAAATCTGATTTCCATGCAAATATGTGTTTGTGTGTGCGTGTGCGTGTGTGTGTGTGTGTGTGTGTGTGTGTGTGCGTGTGTATAAGCAAACATAATCTCTAAATGAGAAGAAAACTTAAATTAGTAAAATAACAGAAATACAAAATAAAATCCCTCTAATATACATAATGAATGAGTATGACGAACTGAAATAATAACAAGAATAAACGGGTAAATTGGTAGGGTTTTTAAATAAGTTTTGAAAATGTGTAGCACGTAGTAGGATCGACTATGACTTCACGGCTTAATACAAACCATCATAAATATTTGGATTTTTATATTGTTTGATCAAATTACCTCCCAATACTTCATTTGTCAAATGTTTTTGTATCCAAAGAATATGTTTTGTGGGCTGGTGTTTTAAAAGTTAATTAGGGGATTTAAAATCGGTGCAAAGTAGAACAGGACTATTAAAATAAGACGGTTAAACGCAAGCCGTACATTAGCTAGGTATAGGTTACTTATGCGATTGTGAGTGATTGTCCTGGTGATGTAATTATCGTACGTAGGTCACTGTGGAAAGTCTGAGGATTGTTTCGCCGTGGGGAGGCAAAAAATGAGGCTGAGTGTTTGAGTCTTAAACAAATGTGAGTGTGTTGGATTTGGAGGACGCCAGGCTGCTGCAAATAGCTACAGTAATTCGTAAAGGAACGAAATTTATGAGAAGCGGCAGGTGGTATCCCATTTACATCACCGTCGGTAAACAGCAGCTGACTAACGGGCATTGAGGGACTTTAATCGATGACGTGAATAAGAAAACCTAAAAAAATACATTTTTGAAAAAAAAAACGGATTGATTAAACATCGATCCAAATTTAAATTTGATATAAGTGAATATCTTGTGTACCCATATAACTGAAAAAAAAAAAAACATCAGTTTTACAGATAAATGGTCTTCAGTTTTTCACAGCTTAACCGCCTCCGGCTTTTGTTACTTAAAAAGTTAATGACTATCAATTGGAGGAAACATGTGATAAATTATTAAAGTATAGACGTGATGCGAATCAAAGAGTGAGAAGTAAAAATGAAATATTAGGTGTAAGAGAAATAAATAAATAAAATAATAAACAAACATAATAATCAGCAAACAAACAGAATATTATATACACTTAAAAAGCCTTCATTATATTTCTAATAATAATTCCCTATTGCTGATCTTGCAATTGAATTTTAGCTAAATTATAAAGTTCTCGGATCTAAGCTGTTTTGAGAAATAAACTAGCTGCAAAAAAAAAAAAAAAAAAAAAAATAATATAATGATAATAAAATAAAATAGACCCTGAGAAAAGTTTAACCTCGATTGCTATAAACTGATACAACAGTTTGTATAGGAACAGAGGAACAGACCTAGGCAGCCTGCGATGCTGATCAAAGAAAAATAAATATGCAAAGTGGGGTCAAGGAGGCTTCCATTTATGCGGTACACTAAAAAGCCTATTTCTCGGATCTGAAATTGACAAGCAAACACTTAAATTTCAAAGCAATGCATAAAGTCAAATAACTAAAAAGTAATAAAATAAAAAAAATCAATAAACGCAAAAAACAAATAAAAAAAAACGAAATTTAAAAGATGTGTAATTTTATAATTAATAACAAAATTTAAAAAATAATATAAACATACAAATAAAAAAAAAATTTTTTTTTATTAAGAGGCCTTTCTAGCCAAGCACGTTTTCTTTTTTTTTCATTTTAAAAGTTTTTTAACCCCATAGATAAAATTGAAATTTCAAGTCTCTACTTGAAAAACTTCAACACACAAACAACACACCACTCTCCAATTACCACAATAAAATAATAAAACAACTTTTCCTTTTTATAAAAAATCAATAAACTGTACTAGAATGGAAATACATATAAACTTTTTTGAAATCTTACTCCACGGTTGACCTAAACATTGGTTAAGAAATAAACCAGAAATCGGTAAAGTCAAAATCTAGGTAGTAACCTTCGTAATATGTTTTCATTTAAAGAATAACGTTATCTCGCTCTTTCAATGTACGAACTATAAACCACAAGAATCATAATAGAATACGGCCTACACTTGTGAGGAGCCATATTCACTTATAGCGCCTCACAAAAAACGATTGCATTTATAGCCGCAACCGGACCTGAGCTGCGGCGAATTCGCATGCTGTCTCGCTCTGACGCAGGATGTCAGCGCTAAGGTACGTGTTTGGCACATGGGAGCCGCAAAACACGTACCGCAAAAGTCGTGGCAAAGTGCCGTTGGTGTGCGAGTGGTGCATCCACGAAATATAGTGATCACCGTCACACCAACGACAGGCGTGATCAGCAACGAGGAACCGTTGTTGCTAGGCAAATCTCACTGGAACGATCACGCCACCTTTGCCCTTGGGTGACATTGGCAGCGCTGACAGGCCCCGGTCCAGCGAGACAGCAGAAGAGTATAAAAGGAGCCGCCTTGGACAGAGCGGCAAGTCAGTTGAGTACAAGTTAGTTGAGTACGAGTTAGTGGAGTACAAGTGAGTTAAATACGAAACAAGTGAAAATCAGTGCGAATCATAAAGAAATCCTACGTGAAAGGATAAGTTAAGAATTTAAAAGGATTCATATCGCAATAAGGGCAAAGCAGATCGTGTCCTTAGCGATTAATAAACATTTTACTGAGAAATCGATACGCGAAATTTAGCCAGCCTTGGGGTGCGTTGCATTTGCAAAGCAACCTCGAATTAAAACCAAGTATCAGATAAGTGAGCCTGGCGAAGGACAGGTGAAGCTAAAGCCAGAGCCTGAGAGTAGGCGACACTATTGGCGAAATCCTTGTGGTAACAAGGAGGCCATAGTAGAGCCTGGCGAATTCGGGCGTTGCTAGCTAAAACCTCGTTTAGTAGGCGAAACATTGACTCTGAATATTTGGTGCAACGAGAGCGCCAGCATTGCAAATAAAACCACGACAAAAGAGCCGTACGATTTACTAAACTCTAATAAGAAATATCATTAAGTGCACAGCAATTGTAAAACCCAACGTGAAAACTAGCAGAGAGTGCAGTTTAAAATATATGTATTAAAAATAAAACCAAATTGTGTTCTTATTGCCGCAGCCGCCACAAATATAAATTTGTTGGCACGTACCCTCAGCACCGCGAGAGTTAGCCCAGCTAAAAACCGCGTAACTTTAGGTTCGTTACAACTGGCGCCCAACTGTGGATCTACGGCTAATATCACATAGTTTTTTTTTTTTTTTTTAAATACATATAAATAATTGACAATATGGTTCGTTCGTGGGTGTACAATCTAAAAAAGGATGCACTAGTGAAATGCGGAGTGGAATTCGGTCTGGAGCTGGAAGGCACTGTCGAAAATATGAGAAGACAATTCGGAGACTGGGTAAGTCAAAATGAAAATACTCTTCCACACAGCGTTCGCATTAGCGAACTGGCGAAAACATACAGCCGACAGTCGCCGAATAAAGAACCCGAATTCATGCGCGAGGAAGGGGAATACGAAGAGGAAAAGGAGTTTGCCGGCATAGACGTAGCAAGGCTAAGCGTCCCATGCACCAGCGCGGCGGCTAGGGCGCGAGATTTACAGGAATCTCGCCGATCGCCCTGGAGTACAGCCCAACAGCCAGGAGAGCGTAGCCACACCCACACACATGATCAGACCAATGCAAGGGCAAGTGAATACCAAAAAGTAGCCAAACAAGTTCGAGAGTGGAGCTTTCGATTCGATGGACTATCGAAGCCTCTCGAATTCTTGGAGCAAGTGGAATGGTCGGCAGACACATATGGATTAAATTTAAATTTAATTCCAAGAGCGATGCCGGAGTTGCTGAAAGGAATGGCACTTAAGTGGTACATAGCTAACAACAGGCATTGGACGACATGGGTGGATTTTGTCGACAGTTTTCAAGAATATTTTTTACCTCGATATTATTTTGAAAATCTGTACGACGAAGTACGCAGACGGCGGCAAGCTCTGGATGAGCCTTTTAAAGTCTATATGGTGGAGATGCAGACTCTGATGAGACCCCTACGACTCTCAACAGAGAAGGAAGTGCGCACTATTTACACCAACAGCCTTCCTGACTTGCGCGGATACGCACGGCCAAACCAGTTCTCGAATTTGACCCAGTTGATGCAACTGGCAGAAGAATTCGAAGAACTAGAAAAGGATAGGCTGAAACTGAGGCTACAAAGTGCTACAGCCCAACAACAATACAGCCAACATCAACAACAACAGCCTCAACAACACCGAGATACGCAGCAAAATGTTCGCGATCACCATCAGAATCGTGCAAATCGTACACGATTTATGGCCATGGAGGAGCAGAACCAGCACTCTGGAGGAATGGACGAACGGCCAACCCCAACACCTAGGACCCAGCAAAATCCTGCCAGGACACACATAAACAACCCAGGAAGGGCATGTCGCGTGTGTGGACAGGAGGGACACTGGGCGATAGAGTGTCGAAACCCAATGCTGGAGTTCTGCTGGGTCTGTGGCAGAATCGGTCAGCGGACGGCACTATGTTGTCAGTCGGGAAACGGCCAGCGGCGCCCGCCAGCGAGGGGCGAGCGGGAGCCGCCAAGGTCCGCCCCGAGACGCTAGTCGGTCACCTGCAGGACGAAGGGACGCAGTTGACTGCCACCGTAGGGATCGGTGAGTGTCAGTATAAGGCTACAGTCGATACAGGGGCTACAAACAGCTTTGTTAGCGAAGAGCTTGCGACGCGTCGCAAGCAGACAGGTGAAGTTAGCAGACGGACACAACAGCAGGACAACAGAACAAATAACAGTCGAAATAAGACTCGGGCATCGCAGTTTGGAAATAGCGTTGCTAATTATGCCTGGTGTGATAGACGATTTGGTGCTGGGCTGGGATTTTCTGACTGGCATGGGCACAGTCTTGCAGTGTGCGGGATTGGTGGTCACCATCCCAGCACGACGGCACAAGGTTGGAAATCTGGAAGAGAGACTGTCGGTGGCAGTTGTCCAGAATACAACCGAACAAGACGAAGCAATACACGATGTCAGAAACCCAGCTATTGAAACAAAAAAATCTACACGAGGATCAAGAAATTAATGAGTTTCTTTTGCGGGAAGTCGCAGCCTTCAAACAACTAAAGGGCACATCACAAATTACGGAACACAAAATTGTGATGAGCGACGACAGGCCTATAAAGCAGCGGTATTTTCCAAAGAATCCAAAAATGCAAGCGGAAATTAACCAGCAAGTAGAGGAACTCCTTGCGAAAGGTTGCATAGAGCCATCCAACAGCCCACACAGGGCACCAATCGTGATGGTGAAAAAGAAGAATGGCAAATGGCGGTTATGTGTGGATTTTAGGCAACTTAACAGCCGATCCGTTAAGGACGCGTATCCATTGCCAAGAGTGCACCACATTTTAGACTAGCTACGTGAAGCCCACTTCATCACTAGCTTGGATCTGAAAGATGGGTACTGGCAGATCCCGATGGAAAAAGCGAGCCGACCACTGACAGCATTTACAGTCCCAGGCAAAGGATTATACCAGTGGAAAGTAATGCCATTTGGGTTACACTCGGCACCGGCAACTTTTCAGAGGGCTTTGGATCGCGTTATTGGACCCGAAATGATGCCACACGCGTTTGCATATTTAGATGACATCGGAACTACTACTGGCCAGGCTTATACAGGGACGCACGCACATATGTGCACAACTGCGAAACGTGTCAACAATATAAGCCAAGTCAAATGGCAGCAGCAGGAAAGATGTTGACACAAATCCCTGAAGAGCCATGGAGTACCGTGTGTGCTGACTTTGTTGGCCCACTGCCAAGATCAAAACACGGCAACACAATGCTATTGGTAATGTTTGACCGTTTCTCTAAGTGGACTGAGTTAGTTCCGCTGAGGAGCGCAACCACAGCCACTTTGCAAAAGGGATTCAGAGAGAGAATTTTGGCACGATTTGGGGTGCCAAAAGTTCTCATAACGGACAACGGAACACAATTTACGAGTAAAGCCTTCAAACGCTTTCTCGAAGAATTGGGAGTGCGACACCAATTTACGGCACCATACACACCGCAAGAGAATCCTACAGAACGTGCGAACCGCACGGTAAAAACGATGATTGCACAAAAGATAACCAGCGGTGCTGGGATGAATTTTTGCCAGAATTGTCACTGGCCGTTAATACCAGCGTATCGTCTATGGGCTACAGTGCAGCGTTTATCACGCAAGGGCGGGAACCAAGGCTGCCAAATGCGCTGTACGACAACGTTACACTCGGCACAGGGCAACCGACACAAACACCCAGCGACAATGCGCAAAAACTTAGAGAAGTTTTTGAATTGGTGCGCAGGAGTTTAGAGAAGGCCTCTCAGGACCAAGCAAGGCATTACAACCTACGGAGACGGCAGTGGAAACCATCCGTAGGAGACAAGGTGTGGGTGAAACAACACCACCTGTCAAATGCAGCGGAAGGCTTCGCTGCGAAGCTTGCTCCTAAATTTTCCGGACCATATACAATAATAAATTTTGTATCACCTGTAATCTGTAAATTACAGGGGAAAACTGGGGAAAAAGAACGGACCGCACACATAGGCGACATAAAACCCCACGGAGGCGGAACGGACAAAGGGTGAGACAATAAAAAAAAAATTTTGGGGTCACAAATTATTTTAAGACCCTAGAACAATAAGTAATTTTTTTTTTGTGGTGAAAATCTGGAAAAGAAAAGAGCGGTTAATAAGTGGCCTTGTTAATGACGTATCTCATTTACTCACCTGAATCTCCATCACCTCCTATAAATAAAAAAAAAGGGTGAATATGTATTAATACATATTAAATATTTCCCGACTCAACACATTTACCAGATATAAATAATAAAAATAAATATGTAAGGTATTACATATTAAATAATAAAAATAAATATGTAAGGTATTACATATTTATTAAACCATAACAAAAATAAATATGTAAGGTATTACATATATATAAATAATAAAAATAAATATGTAAGGTATTACATATTTATTAAACCATAACAAAAATAAATATGTAAGGCATTACATATATATAAATAATAAAAATAAATATGTAAGGTATTACATACATATTTATTAAAACAATAACAAAAATAAATATGTAAGGTATTACATATTTTATAAATAATAAAAATGAATATGTAAGATATTACATATTCATTAAAAATAACAGACAACAATGAATGTGTGGGCGGGAAGAATGGACGTCGGAGGAAAAAAAAAAAATAAATAATAAGAGCCACGGCCCAACCAAGGGCATTACAAAAACCGGACCTGAACGCGGCGAAAGGTGTGCGAAGCAAACGCTGCTAGGGAAACGGTTAATGGAAAAGGTTAGCGATATCGCAAAGAGAGCGCTGACAAAACATGGCGGTCGCAGCCGGGAAGGATACCGTAACATGCACACCTACACTGTTGCACATGCGTACGGAGTAGGGGTATAAAAGGTGCCGACTACCATGCAGTCGGTCACTTTGCGATATTTTTACAAAGAAACACTCACAAGATGGAGAATTTTGGCAGCAACAACGGAGCAAGAAGGGCAGCCCATGCGTCGAGCCGTGACCCACGTGCGCACTCTCGCACACCAGCGGGGGATGTGTGCGTGGTCGACGCGGCGGCCATGGGTGCCAGCGCCAGAGGGCGCAGAAACGTGGCGCGACGAGGGCGTTGGGCCGGACAGCCCTATTTAGATTCTTTTCAGCAACAACAAAACAATTGCAAACTGCAAATTGTGTATCATGGCCGATTAGTGTTGGATAGTTGCGTGTGGCCATATCGATCTGGCCACATCGCAAATATCGATCAGGCCGTATCGAGTAACACCGGGCGATGCAAAGCTGGCTGCTATGGCGCAACGCACCACTGGATGGCGTTACACGACCGCCAGCTGATCGCTACAGCGACACTGCTAACGGACGCCAAGGTTCAAAACGGAGGCGCGCGATTTGAAAGACGCAAAATTAAGTGGAAGGCTTCCACTTCCGGAGAAAGAGGGGAGTGTGAGGAGACATATTAACTTATAGCGCCTCACAAAAAGCGATTGCATTTATAGCCGCAGCCAGACCTGAGCTGCGGCGAATTCGCATGCTGTCTCGCTCTGACGCAGGATGTCAGCGCTAAGGTACGTGTTTGGCACATGGGAGCCGCAAAACACGTACCGCAAAAGTCGTGGCAAAGTGCCGTTGGTGTGCGAGTGGTGCATCCACGAAATATAGTGATCACCGTCACACCAACGACAGGCGTGATCAGCAACGAGGAACCGTTGTTGCTAGGCAAATCTCACTGGAACGATCACGCCACCTTTGCCCTTGGGTGACATTGGCAGCGCTGACAGGCCCCGGTCCAGCGAGACAGCAGAAGAGTATAAAAGGAGCCGCCTTGGACAGAGCGGCAAGTCAGTTGAGTACAAGTTAGTTGAGTACGAGTTAGTGGAGTACAAGTGAGTTAAATACGAAACAAGTGAAAATCAGTGCGAATCATAAAGAAATCCTACGCGAAAGGATAAGTTAAGAATTTAAAAGGATTCATATCGCAATAAGGGCAAAGCAGATCGTGTCCTTAGCGATTAATAAACATTTTACTGAGAAATCGATACGCGAAATTTAGCCAGCCTTGGGGTGCGTTGCATTTGCAAAGCAACCTCGAATTAAAACCAAGTATCAGATAAGTGAGCCTGGCGAAGGACAGGTGAAGCTAAAGCCAGAGCCTGAGAGTAGGCGACACTATTGGCGAAATCCTTGTGGTAACAAGGAGGCCATAGTAGAGCCTGGCGAATTCGGGCGTTGCTAGCTAAAACCTCGTTTAGTAGGCGAAACATTGACTCTGAATATTTGGTGCAACGAGAGCGCCAGCATTGCAAATAAAACCACGACAAAAGAGCCGTACGATTTACTAAACTCTAATAAGAAATATCATTAAGTGCACAGCAATTGTAAAACCCAACGTGAAAACTAGCAGAGAGTGCAGTTTAAAATATATGTATTAAAAATAAAACCAAATTGTGTTCTTATTGCCGCAGCCGCCACAAATATAAATTTGTTGGCACGTACCCTCAGCACCGCGAGAGTTAGCCCAGCTCAAAACCGCGTAACTTTAGGTTCGTTACACACTTTAAGAGTTTTCCTGTATTATCTCAACGAAGATTATGACTATTCTTGAGAGTTGTTGCGAATTATGGAGCTAAAAACAAAACTAAGGTAACTTTTCACCGCTTATAATTTTATTGCTGTCCAGTTGAAACAATGATGATGGTTAAAATAAAAAAAAAATAAGAAAAAATTGAAGTGTATTTATAAATTATAACACAAATGTTCAAATGTATTTGTTGATGCTAGAATCTAGATTATATATAGCTTAGATAGATTATCTTAATTCATGAAGTCTAAACGGTCTTAGAACCTTGAATCCTAAGCTAGTGTAAATTACTGTAGATGATCTGTTTGCGCTATCTATATAAGTTTAACATAGAGTAAACAAAGGCTTAAGACAAGAATTGCAATAATACAGATAATATTCTTACAAGAAACTTTCTACGCATAACAAGTGATCTACATTACAACCACAAAAAGCAAGAATAAATCCTACTATACACTTACTTAAAATCAATCAAAAACCAAACCGAATGTTATTCTTTGGAGCCTACTCCACAAAAAAGCTTTCAATAAAAATCAGTTTCTAAGCTTGAAATCAGCACAAAAGATCAAGAGCTAGGCTGTGTACAACGACTTATATAAAGAAAAAACCATCATTCAGTGAGTGTATAAACCAACCCGGTGATAGTTAACCTATATCATTTTAAAAACACAATACAATTAAAAATGTTAAGTACTTTACCACCAATTATAGTCGCCACGACCTTTAGCACATCACAACCTTATTTTGTCATCCAAACCCATGGATTAATGCAAAGTTATAGTCATGTATTTTAGAAATATCTCAAATCAGGCAAAATCTGCTTGGGAAAAAATAATAATAATTAAATCAAAAAATTAGGCTTAATAGCATGGTATCTAGAACAACAAGGTGCTGTTCTTATCAAATTTAATGCAAAGCATCGAATGAGATGAAGCACAACTGGAGCTTTCATGGTTAAGGAACAGTAAACCATTCAATGTAAAGACACGTATCACTCAAATCAAAACAGTAAACGAAGTAATATTTTTTTAAACAGTGTTAGACTCATATCTCGAATTCTTAAGCAAGTTTAATGCACTTCCTTATATAATACAACAATGATGCAGAGAATAATGAAATAAAATATTACCATTCATCTATTATAAGAAATTAATAACGAAATTTTGTAGTTTTAGCAATGAGTTGGAAAAAATCAAGATCTTATCTATCCACTAAAAAGGTAGAACATTTCTGTTTAACATTAAAGTATTCGGATGAAACATTGATAAATCACTGGGCCTTCGGAAAAGGTATGTGAGTTGACAGCTAAAATACTATAAAGGATTCAATCAAAATTAGGAAAAAAATCAATATCCGATCGAGTTCCCTGTAAAAATAGGTAGCAATTTATAGATAATCTTTATCGTCTTAAGGCTGAAACCTAGTCCAGCTAGCTAACTATTTAAAATAAAAGATTTAAAAATCAAAAAAAAAAGGTTGATGTTTGACTGTTATTAAAAAATAACAGCTAAACAGCAACCTGTTTTAAAACAGGTTGTTGATAGATGTTAAACTGGTGGGCTGTTATATCTGAATATTGCACATATAACAGCTCTCCGTTTAAACATATATAAGCAACCTGTTTTTAAACCTGAAAAATCCCTGTTTTTAACAGCAAAACTGACACCCTCCTCCCCCAAACTGTTTTTAAACCGGAAAAAATAACAGTCAAACAACAACGTGTTTCTTGAAAACCACAAAAATAACAGCTTAACAGACCCGGTATTTAAAACCAGAAAAAATAACAGCTCTCTATTTTAAACAGCAAAACAACCAGCGGTTTCTAAAACCGAAAAACCTGTTTTTAACAGCTAAACAGCAACCTGTTTTTTTATAACCACAAAAAATAACATCAAAACAGCCCCTGGTTTTTAAAACCGGAAAAAATAACAGATCCCTGTTTTAAACAGCAAAACAATTACCTGTTCCTATAGCCGCAAAACCGGTTTTTCACAGCTAAACTGCCACCTGTTCTATGTTTTCTTGGCTTACCTCTTTTCAATATTATTGGATGGGTTCTAGAATTGGAGTTGAAAGAGAAAATATTTGCCTCGGGAACGCCAGTTGGCTACCGAAAAATCACGAATTGATATTGCTGACAGATTTAAACTCTATTGTAACCAAAAATCAATAAAAGTGTGATAAAAAGTGACAATTTTATTGATAAGTTCGTTTATTAATAACAAATATATACGGTAATTAGTAATAGAATGACATGTCTAATGCTTGTAAAAACATTAACCGTTGATGAAGGAACTGGTACCTGAAAGGTCTATTGTGCCACCTTCCATCTAGCTCTATAACTCTTCCATCCGGCCTAGGTACTGTACAAAAGCATGTATTTTTGATGGGTCGAGGGTTTCTAAGCTTCTTATATGGTTCATGTGTTGTTCTACAAAAAGAAACTTCGTTTCCTTGCTAAGGCTAAGCATACTGTTAAAATGTTATATGAGGATTCTCCCTCCCGAGAAACGTTTGGCTTGCCTGAGATCAGGTGTCACCGCCCAACTCATTTTCTGCTAGAGACTCTCATTGTTCCTTAGTTCCTATCTTATTCTGCCTCTTCCTAAGCCTTACTTCGGCTCAAACACTTTTAGGAGTTTCTCTGCCTCACATTCTTGCTTGTTTGCTAATCTTCTTGTACCCTGTTATATTAACGTAGCTCGAGTCCGATCTTAGGGTACATACGAGACTTAGAGGATTGAATAAGTAGTGATTAACGAAAAATCAATCAATGATACGTTGAAAAAACATTATGGAGGTAATTTTACATCAATTGTTTAATGAGATTAAACAGCAATATAATAGAGCAGCTAAAATAACAAATAAAAAAGTAAATATAATAATTGTTAAAATGTTTTAAGACATTGTCTTTAGTCATATAAAAATCTGATTTCCATGCAAATATGTGTTTGTGTGTGCGTGTGCGTGTGTGTGTGTGTGTGTGTGTGTGTGTGTGTGTGTGCATATGTATAAGCAAACATAATCTCTAAATGAGAAGAAAACTTAAATTAGTAAAATAACAGAAATACAAAATAAAATCCCTCTAATATACATAATGAATGAGTATGACGAACTGAAATAATAACAAGAATAAACGGGTAAATTGGTAGGGTTTTTAAATAAGTTTTGAAAATGTGTAGCACGTAGTAGGATCGACTATGACTTCACGGCTTAATACAAACCATAATAAATATTTGGATTTTTATATTGTTTGATCAAATTACCTCCCAATACTTCATTTGTCAAATGTTTTTGTATCCAAAGAATATGTTTTGTGGGCTGGTGTTTTAAAAGTTAATTAGGGGATTTAAAATCGGTGCAAAGTAGAACAGGACTATTAAAATAAGACGGTTAAACGCAAGCCGTACATAAGCTAGGTATAGGTTACTTATGCGATTGTGAGTGATTGTCCTGGTGATGTAATTATCGTATGTAGGTCACTGTGGAAAGTCTGAGGATTGTTTCGCCGTGGGGAGGCAAAAAATGAGGCTGAGTGTTTGAGTCTTAAACAAATGTGAGTGTGTTGAATTTGGAGGACGCCAGGCTGCTGCAAATAGCTACAGTAATTCGTAAAGGAACGAATTTTATGAGAAGCGGCAAGTGGTACCCCATTTACATCACCGTCGGTAAACAGCAGCTGACTAACGGGCATTGAGAGACTTTAATCGATGACGTGAATGAGAAAACCTAAAAAATATACATTTTTGAAAAAAAAGCGGATTGATTAAACATCGATCCAAATTTAAATTTGATATAAGTGAATATCTTGTGTACCCATATAACTGAAAAAAAAAACAACATCAGTTTTACAGATAAATGGTCTTCAGTTTTTCACAGCTTAACCGCCTCCGGCTTTTGTTACTTAAAAAGTTAATGACTATCAATTGGAGGAAACATGTGATAAATTATTAAAGTATAGACGTGATGCGAATCAAAGAGTGAGAAGTAAAAATGAAATATTAGGTTAAGAGAAATAAATAAATAAAATAATAAACAAACATAATAATCAGCAAACAAACAGAATATTATATACACTTAAAAAGCCTTCATTATATTTCTAATAATAATTCCCTATTGCTGATCTTGCAATTGAATTTTAGCTAAATTATAAAGTTCTCGGGTCTTAGTTGTTTTGAGATATAAACTAGGTTTAAAAAAAAAAAAAAATAATAATAATAATAATAATAATAAAATAAAATAGACCCTGAGAAAAGTTTAACCTCGATTGCTATAAACTGATACAACAGTTTGTATAGGAACAGAGGAACAGACCTAGGCAGCCTGCGATGCTGATCAAAGAAGAATAAATATGCAAAGTGGGGTCAAGGAGGCTTCCATTTATGCGGTACACTAAAAAGCCTATTTCTCGGATCTGAAATTGACAAGCAAACACTTAAATTTCAAAGCAATGCATAAAGTCAAATAACTAAAAATAAATATAGTTTAAAAAAACTAAAAAACACGCTTTTAGAGCATATCAAACTAAAAAGTTAAAAATAATTTTTCAAATTAGT
The DNA here is from genome assembly GCA_018904305.1 of Scaptomyza montana. NCBI lineage: Eukaryota > Metazoa > Arthropoda > Insecta > Diptera > Drosophilidae > Scaptomyza > Scaptomyza montana. The sequence goes on along the minus strand of JAEIGR010000096.1, from coordinate 189,644 downwards.
TTAAAACAATAATAAATGATAAATACTAGAATTATTGTAAAAAAAAAAAAGCGTTGGGCGCTCGATGTACGAGAAATATGGACAAAGCGCCCCACGCTTTTTTTACAATAATTCTAGTATTTATCATTTTTATGTTTTAAACTTATTTGAAAAATTATTTTAACTTTTTAGTTTGATATGCTCTAAAAGCGTGTTTTTTAGTTTTTTTAAACTATATTTATTTTTCACTTTTTAGTTCGATGTATTATAAAAGCGTGCTTTTTAGTTTTTTTAAACTATATTTATTTCAACAGTTGCTCTGTCATCATTTTTCCATGATTGCTATCATTAACTGTTTTAATCTTCCAAACCATTAATACTCACCTCTATGTAATCATTTTTGGACTTTGATTCAAAAGTCGTTTCAAAATTTCTGTATTGCCAATATAAACAGCCACGCTGAGTGATGTTGTATTATTTGCGAACAAGTGATATTGAGGAGTCTTATGAATTATTATTTCGTAATCGAATCATTTCCTCTAATGCTTCACTGTTACATGGAGTTTTACCTGTTAACTTTGAGCAATCGAGTTCTTCAATTCGAATACCGTCCAAAGATCTGCACCGACTAAGTGCTACATAAGCTTGTCCAGCAGCAAACAGTCGAGAGCCCAGATAAATGACTGCATGATCAACTGTACAACCTTGCATCTTATGGACGGTCGATGCCCAACTCAGAATTAATGGCAACATTCGTCTCTCAGCAGTTCCATAGCTGTATTTTGCTGGAAACTGTATCGATATTGGCTTAATTAAGTGTGTACCATCTGAACCGAAATCTATACGAACTGACGGGATGTCTTCTGCATACATTTGGTCCCTGCGAAAATTTGGCCAGATGATTTCTGTAATAAAACCCATGTTACCATTCACTAAACCTTTTGACACATCAATATTCGACCTTAACATAACTTTAGCTCCCACAAATATTTTCAATACATTGGGAAGACCTCCTGTTTTATTTATATCATTAGGTATCACAGAATTTAATTCTTTATTACCTAAATTTCGTGTAGCATCAACGAGCTGGTCCTGTGCTTTAATTGTATAAATAACAGTCCCTTGATCCTCAAAACTCTGGAGGACTTTTTCATTATGTCTAGCAACTTGGTCATTCGTTGGATAAATTCTTAATGCTCTCTCAATTGAAAATTCATTAGTCGTATCTGTTGATACTTTTCCAAGAAGAACTTCGAGATGCACAGATGTCAATTCTCCAATTCTTAGAGCATTAAGCACATCTATAAATGTCGTGTCTCCTTGTTGGCGCATGTGTTGTTTGAGTTCAACCAGTCGGAATTGCTGCCACAAGTGTGTAGCGGGTTTCATGTGTTCTGGTTGTTGAAATACTTGATGTCCTCGGACAGGTGGCAACTGCATTAGATCACCGAAGAGTAAAACATTTATGCCTCCAAAACAAGCGTCCGGGCTTTTCAATTGACGCAAACGAGAGTCGATCATGCAAAGCATCTCATAAGGTACCATAGAAATTTCATCTATGAACAGAAACTCAACGTTTTGCCATAATTGGCGCATCCCTCTTAAATAATTACCAGTTAGAAAAGGCATACTAACAATAACTCCATCTTTTTGTACTGGTAGTTTTAGCAGACGGTGTAGCGTAGATCCACCGATCAACAGTGCTGCAACTCCAGTGAGAGCACCAACTTTCACTACCGATTTTCCATAACATCGGTTAACTTGGTTTTTCAATAGATTAAAGAGGAAAGTTTTTCCCGTGCCTGCTCCACCGGTTACAAAAATTTTCTCTCGTTTAATATCACCGTTAAGTTGATTTTTGATACTCTCTGTAATACAGATGAACAATTGTTTTTGATCAATACTCATAGCCTGCTGTGCTCTCTGGAATTGATCATTGCTCATTTCTACCTCTGGTAATTCTTCTTCTCCAATTTCAGGATTGATAATATCTGGCTGTTCTAAAATTTCAAATGCATGTACTTGATTGAATGCATTTTCAAGCTGTTGGTCCCTCTCTCGGAATTGGTTCATATGTCTGTTCATTTCCTTCAAACGATTTTCACTATCTAAGAAGGCCTCTTTTGAATTATTGAAACCTTCAAGTAATTCAGTTTCCGAACGATAAGGCATATATTGAACTAGTAGGCTGTAGAAAAAGTTTTCTGGATCTGATGTTGCTATGAAGTATGGCACCCTCACAACTGCAGGAACATTCCTCACAAGCATTTTTCTCTTATCTAATAAGGTTATACTTGAGCGACGTGTGCTTGGATAATTTTCATAGGCGTCATGATCTACACTTTCCTCAGTCTCGCTTACCTTTTTCGGATAGAACGGTTCAAACAACATTGCAAACTCAGTAAGGCTCATGTTCGCAAAATCGTAGTCAGAATGTTGTAGCGGACGTTGTTCATATCTTTCAAAGATATTGCTATAATAGCCTGTTGCGTGTCCACTCTTGTCGAATTGCATTACTCTGTAACGCTGTTCTGGCTTTCTTGTGTTCAGAAAAATGCAGCTTCGTGAGCTGTCTCGTAATGGGATATGACAAAGTCGATACGCACATTCTGCAGCCGATACTTGTCGTTCATGAAGAATCTTCATGCATATCCTGAACAGTTTACGTGAAATATCAGTTTCTTCACGTTGAATTTGCTGTATGGCTTGCGCGATTCCAGAATCTACGCCTTCAGGTTCTGCTTTCGACAGATACTTTGCTATATAGTACGCTATCGCTTCGTTTGATCCGCAGGGCTGAATATCCATGTTGCCTTTCCACAGTCTTAATAGCTCTGGGTGGTAATTATTTACCCACGCATCTTCTTTTCGACGCTTAAGTAAACAAATTCTACCTCCGTTACGAAGAAAATCATCTGAAGAATGGGACACGATTCGTGTTTCGTGACATTCTTGACGTGGAAAGTTAAATCGGCACCTTACAGAGGTATTATTTTTTGTACAAGTTTGTGTATGCCGATGAATTTGACATTTCTTAACTAATTCGTGAAGCTCTGAATGTTCTTCTTCTGTAGGCATTCTGCAACAACAGTTACGATCGAGAAGAAGTTTTCCTTCATCTGAGTCAAACTCTGGATGATTTTCAATCCAGATCACCATATGAAGGTGAGGACTGCCCCGATTCTGGAACTCAATACGCCACCAATTATCTTTCACTTTGCCGCCAAATACATTATCATTGTTTTTGATAAATTTCATTAGAGCATTTACTCTAACCATGAAATGTCGACTCAAAATGACTGGGTACTTTTCGATAAGTCTTTGAGTCTCATAAATGTCAAGCGTACTAGGATCAACATCAGGTCTACCATCAGCTATTAACAAAGCTTTTCGTTGATCCAACCAGTTGAGATCATTTGAGCTAAATGTTACAAAATAGGTTGGAGCTCCTAAACATCTGATTTGAGCTTATAGCTCGTTCAAGGCTGATCTCCAATAAGCTGCAGAACCCCTCAAATTTTTCACATACAGATGGACGTCATCGACCGCTCCTTCTTGATTAACGATTTTCTTGCCACATGCTGAAATAGTGCTTTTGATACGATAATATTCAAAGAAAGATAAGGCATAAAAGAGAAAGTCGTTGCGTTGAAATCTTGTATCACTTCCCAAAATTCTGAACTGAAAGTAGTCTAATGCTGTAATATTTGCAGGTCTTTGCTCTTTAAAACCATTTTTTCCATAAGGAAACAAGAAGCACCAGGCAAATTCTTCTGCTTTCAGTTCATGACCTACATTAACGATATTGTCTTTCGTTTTGCGGGTAATCTCATTGAGATTTCGTGAAACTTGTAGTTCATCTTCCACATTGGGTTTCATTACATCAATCGGTGCCATCACTGATGTCTGCAGTGGGATTATTCGATCAGTTGGATCTTGTTGAGAAGTGATCGTTTCAGACGTTGCCGTTACCGTCGCAATACTCTGCTGTATTTCAGTTTCCTCAGGATGATCGTTTATATCAAAGACTTCGACGTCAACATAATCAAGAGTATACTGTACATTTCTACTGCGTGTTGTACGTTTACAAACCCTCACAAACTCTTCTAAATTATCGCATTCGATGATGCAAGCTTTTCCATTGCTGTCTTTCGCTTTGGATCCCTTTTGACCGCAAGAATGTGAATTACTAAAGTAGTATTTATCATTGTAGTGCATCACTCCGAATGATTGACCACCTGTTATTAATATGCCAGCACTATATAAAACGAACAAGTCTTCCAGACCTTGACGAAGGGTGCGACCAAGCTCTGCATTATACTTATCGTTTAAGCTTCCATATATGCTCGGTTCATCGTCAAAAGTGATCTCAAACCTTTTGCCAAATGCGAACAATTGATCTTTGACCATATTGAAATTTCGCACCGATAGATATCCATCATTCTCAATAGGATAAGCCGTTAAACTTCTCTCCGTTTCAAATCTTATATTACTGTAGATCTGGTCACCTGTTATCATATTAAGATTGAGGGTATTTGTAGACCAATGCTGTGGTGTGAGACTACTGGCTCTTAGAATGTTTGCCAATGCCATCGTACAGCATTGTACACCTGCAAATCCTGACGTAAATATGGCATTGTTTCCTTGATGCCACGAAGCACGTACAATTCTCGAAAAATCATTGATATACATGTACGCACTGACATTCACGTCAGGTTCTTCATTGGTCTCCTCAAGGCCTGTTTACTCTCGACATAACTTAACATAACATAACTTAAGAGTCAGCTGACTCAATCTACCTTATGGCTCTCAATGTTAGCGTTTACTCTCAACATAACATAACTTAACAGAACATAACTTAATTTTGAACCTGCAGGTTGCAGAAATAACTTAATTCGAACAGTGTTGATTTACGCGAATAGCGAACAGCTGTTCGAAATCAGTCTTGCAAAACGTTAGTCAACTACAATTAAACAACTTATTCAAAATGGATGAGCAGAAGTTAATAATTTTAGTGCAAAGCCATAGTTTGATTTATGACAAAAAGTCAAAAGAGTTTAAAAAATATAATTAAAAAAGAGAAGTTTGGGCTGCAATTGCCAAAGAACTTGGTTGCAACGTTGTATTCAAAATGCGACAATGAGCGGTCAATATATTTTTCTGTGTTTAACAGCACTGCTAACATAATTCTACAGCACTGCAAACTGATTTCTTAAGCTAAGTTATGTTGAGAGTAAACGCATACATTCCTTAAGTTAAGTGAGCTGCCTCTTACGTTATGTTTTGTTAAGTAATGTCGAGAGTAAACAGGCCTTCAGCAATCTCCGCTGGTGCTTCTTCTACTCTAATTATATCCTCACCGTTCATAACAACATTTTGATCGATAATCACGTCTTTGTAAAGTGGATTGTTAGTAACTAACCAAGTTAGTGCGTCATAACCTTTTTGCCTAGATACTGAAAACTGTCGTGTAACGTTAATATTTTCAAGACGCTCAGTAATGACAACTATTCCAGCATTACTTGTAGATCTTGGTAACATCTTCGGAAGATTTTCAGTGACTTCGAAAACGTCCTGAGCGAAAAATACTGCCTGACCTCGAAAACTATATTGCCCAAATACGCCGCTAAGTTTTATGATTTTCACAAATGGTATAATGCGTGAAATAAGCCTCTGCTCGGCTTGTGATAACTCGGCAATAACTTCTTGAATAGGGCCTGGATCCAGGTTACTCCAATAAGACTTAGATGGTGCAATATTTTTTTTTGAGGACAAATGGGTCTTGCAACGATTACAAACAACCAAGCAATTTTTTTGTTTTAATTCGTCAGGCAAGTATGGTGCCATTTTAGTATCTACAATCCACTTAGAAATTTGATGTTGATAGCACCGTTTAGTGCAAATTTCACATATTTTATCACAAAATGTGTTAATTGTCTGTCTAAAGCCCGTTATACTGGCTCTACTTGATCTTCTGGACTCAGCGTTTCGTTGCTGCATTTGCTGCAAACGAGTTTCTTTGGCTAACTCGGATTCCAAGACTCGGATCTCAGCTGCATGCTGACGCACTTGCTGCAAACGAGCTTCTCTGGCCAATTCGGATTCTGAGGCTCGGATCTCAGCTGCATGCTGTCGCAGTTGTTGCAGACGAGCCTCTTTGCTTTTTTCAGATTCTGAGGCTCGAGTTTGAGCTGTGTGCTGATGCACTTGCTGCAAACGAGCTTCTCTGGTCAATTCGGATTCTAAGGCTCGGATCTCAGCTGCATGCTGACGCATTTGTTGCAGACGAGCTTCTTTAGCTAATTCGGATTCCGAGGCTCGTATCTCGGCTGCATGCTGTCGCAGTTGTTGCAGACGAGCTTCTCTGGCATCCTTTGACTGCTTGGCTCTGTAATTTCTCATATAGAGCCTTCTTTTCTTTTCTCTCTCCTCTAATTCCTCGCTTGAGAGTCCTGTAGTTCTTTTAACAGACTTTAGTCTACTATTCTCTGTTCTTGTTGTCTTAGCGGACAACGATCCTCGATTCTTTTCTGTATTAGATTCTCCACAAATATTACTAAACGAATCGAGATCTTTATTACATAAATTAGAATAATTACATCTTGTAACAGTATACTCTCCAGTAGCCAAGTTGCCCACTACTAAAGAGCTGCAGTCGTTTGATGACGACGCCTGCGAGCCTGCTTTCTCACCCTGACCAGACGCCGATACTGGGATTCCGAATCCCTGCATCGTAAAGTACTCATCACTTGTACCTGCCATGACGTTTGTGTCAACTCCGTGATACGAGCGACCACTAGATGACGTGGAAGTTAAAATCAGTTGAGAATTACAAGCCACACGTAGTTTGTAATAGCAGAAAAACATTCGGTCTTTATTGTTAGGATATGAATACGACCAACGACTACAGCACATGACGTAACTGGTTCTAGTAGTATAGGCTTAAGCGGGGGTGGATACTTGGGTAGTGGGCTGTAGCGAGTTGCCACTGCTGACTTGGGCGCAGAACGCATATGCGCAGAAAATTGCGCAGTAGCATTTGTATACGTGGTGTATTTCAATCGCGCGCTCCCGCTGCCTTACCGACTTTGTAATAGTAGTAATTATAGTGATCAGTGTTGTGTCGGGTAACGTGGAATCAGGGTTCGATTCCGGAGAGGGAGCCTGAGAAACGGTAACCACGTCGAAGGAAGGCAGCAGGCGCGCAAATTACCCACTCTCGTCACGGGAGGATAGTGACGATACGGTTGACATTTGAAGCCCCGTATTCAAATTGACTGCATTTTCAATCATTTTATGAGGATCCATTGGGGGCAAGTCTGGTGCCTGCAGCCGCGGTGGTTCCAGCTCCGATAGCGTATATTAAAGTTATTGCGGTTCTTATTTACGGCACCAAATCCGAAAATTACTGAAAAAAAATTTTTATTTTTTCGGCCGTGGACGGGATTAGAACCCACGACCGGTGAGTCCGGGAGCGAAGACCCGCGCCTTAGACCGCTCGGCCAACGAACGAACTTGAGGTAGAGGGATATACTGACAGTAATAAGCCTCTTGCTTTTAGTCCAAAGGAGAGTTACATACATACAAACATACAAACATACAAGTGAAGCTAATATAAGCGTGTTAATAAATAAAATAATAAAAAAAAAAAATCAATAAACAGTACTAGAATGGCAATATATACTTTTTTGAAATCTTACTCCACGGTTGACCTAAACATTGGTTAAGAAATAAACCAGAAATCAGTAAAGTCAAAATCTAGGTAGTAACCTTCGTAATATGTTTTCATTTAAAGAATAACGTTATCTCGCTCTTTCAATGTACGAACTATAAACCACAAGAATCATAATAGAATACAGCCTACACTTTAAGAGTTTTCCTGTATTATCTCAACGAAGATTATGACTATTCTTGAGAGTTGTTGCGAATTATGGAGCTAAAAACAAAACTAAGGTAACTTTTCACCGCTTATAATTTTATATTGCTATCCAGTTGAAACAATGATGATGGTTAAAATAAAAAAAAATAAGAAAAAATTGAAGTGTATTTATAAATTATAACACAAATGTTCAAATGTATTTGTTGATGCTAGAATCTAGATTATATATAGCTTAGATAGATTATCTTAATTCATGAAGTCTAAACGGTCTTAGAACCTTGAATCCTAAGCTAGTGTAAATTACTGTAGATGATCTGTTTGCGCTATCTATATAAGTTTAACATAGAGTAAACAAAGGCTTAAGACAAGAATTGCAATAATACAGATAATATTCTTACAAGAAACTTTCTACGCATAAGAAGTGATCTACATTACAGCCACAAAAAGCAAGAATAAATCCTACTATACACTTACTTAAAATCAATCAAAAACCAAACAGAATCTTATTCTTTGGAGCCTACTTCACAAAAAAGCTTTCAATAAAAATCAGTTTCTAAGCTTGAAATCAGCACAAAAGATCAAGAGCTAGGCTGTATACAACGACTTATATAAAGAAAAAACCATCATTCAGTGAGTGTATAAACCAACCCGGTGATAGTTAACCTATATCATTTTAAAAACACAATACAATTAAAAATGTTAAGTACTTTACCACCAATTATAGTCGCCACGACCTTTAGCACATCACAACCTTATTTTGTCATCCAAACCCATGGATTAATGCAAAGTTATAGTCATGTATTTTAGAAATATCTCAAATCAGGCAAAATCTGCTTGGGAAAAAATAATAATAATTAAATCAAAAAATTAGGCTTAATAGCATGGTATCTAGAACAACAAGGTGCTGTTCTTATCAAATTTAATGCAAAGCATCGAATGAGATGAAGCACAACTGGAGCTATCATGGTTAAGGAACAGTAAACCATTCAATGTAAAGACACTTATCACTCAAATCAAAACAGTAAACGAAGTAATATTTTTTTAAACAGTGTTAGACTCATATCTCGAATTCTTAAGCAAGTTTAATGCACTTCCTTATATAATACAACAATGATGCAGAGAATAATGAAATAAAATATTACCATCCATCTAGTATTATAAGAAATTAATAACGAAATTTTGTAGTTTTAGCAATGAGTTGGAAAAAATCAAGATCTTATCTATCCACTAAAAAGGTAGAACATTTCTGTTTAACATTAAAGTATTCGGATGAAACATTGATAAATCACTGGGCCTTCGGAAAAGGTATGTGAGTTGACAGCTCATCATTGTTTTTGATAAATTTCATTAGAGCATTTACTCTAACCATGAAATGTCGACTCAAAATGACTGGGTACTTTTCGATAAGTCTTTGAGTCTCATAAATGTCAAGCGTACTAGGATCAACATCAGGTCTACCATCAGCTATTAACAAAGCTTTTCGTTGATCCAACCAGTTGAGATCATTTGAGCTAAATGTTACAAAATAGGTTGGAGCTCCTAAACATCTGATTTGAGCTTATAGCTCGTTCAAGGCTGATCTCCAATAAGCTGCAGAACCCCTCAAATTTTTCACATACAGATGGACGTCATCGACCGCTCCTTCTTGATTAACGATTTTCTTGCCACATGCTGAAATAGTGCTTTTGATACGATAATATTCAAAGAAAGATAAGGCATAAAAGAGAAAGTCGTTGCGTTGAAATCTTGTATCACTTCCCAAAATTCTGAACTGAAAGTAGTCTAATGCTGTAATATTTGCAGGTCTTTGCTCTTTAAAACCATTTTTTCCATAAGGAAACAAGAAGCACCAGGCAAATTCTTCTGCTTTCAGTTCATGACCTACATTAACGATATTGTCTTTCGTTTTGCGGGTAATCTCATTGAGATTTCGTGAAACTTGTAGTTCATCTTCCACATTGGGTTTCATTACATCAATCGGTGCCATCACTGATGTCTGCAGTGGGATTATTCGATCAGTTGGATCTTGTTGAGAAGTGATCGTTTCAGACGTTGCCGTTACCGTCGCAATACTCTGCTGTATTTCAGTTTCCTCAGGATGATCGTTTATATCAAAGACTTCGACGTCAACATAATCAAGAGTATACTGTACATTTCTACTGCGTGTTGTACGTTTACAAACCCTCACAAACTCTTCTAAATTATCGCATTCGATGATGCAAGCTTTTCCATTGCTTTCTTTCGCTTTGGATCCCTTTTGACCGCAAGAATGTGAATTACTAAAGTAGTATTTATCATTGTAGTGCATCACTCCGAATGATTGACCACCTGTTATTAATATGCCAGCACTATATAACACGAACAAGTCTTCCAGACCTTGACGAAGGGTGCGACCATGCTCTGCATTATACTTATCGTTTAAGCTTCCATATATGCTCGGTTCATCGTCAAAAGTGATCTCAAACCTTTTGCCAAATGCGAACAATTGATCTTTGACCATATTGAAATTTTGCACCGATAGATATCCATCATTCTCAATAGGATAAGCCGTTAAACTTCTCTCCGTTTCAAATCTTATATTACTGTAGATCTGGTCACCTGTTATCATATTAAGATTGAGGGTATTTGTAGACCAATGCTGTGGTGTGAGAATACTGGCTCTTAGAATGTTTGCCAATGCCATCGTACAGCATTGTACACCTGCAAATCCTGACGTAAATATGGCATTGTTTCCTTGATGCCACGAAGCACGTACAATTCTCGAAAAATCATTGATATACATGTACGCACTGACATTCACGTCAGGTTCTTCATTGGTCTCCTCAAGGCCTGTTTACTCTCGACATAACTTAACATAACATAACTTAAGAGTCAGCTGACTCAATCTACCTTATGGCTCTCAATGTTAGCGTTTACTCTCAACATAACATAACTTAACAGAACATAACTTAATTTTGAACCTGCAGGTTGCAGAAATAACTTAATTCGAACAGTGTTGATTTACGCGAATAGCGAACAGCTGTTCGAAATCAGTCTTGCAAAACGTTAGTCAACTACAATTAAACAACTTATTCAAAATGGATGAGCAGAAGTTAATAATTTTAGTGCAAAGCCATAGTTTGATTTATGACAAAAAGTCAAAAGAGTTTAAAAATATAATTAAAAAAAGAGAAGTTTGGGCTGCAATTGCCAAAGAACTTGGTTGCAACGTTGTATTCAAAATGCGACAATGAGCGGTCAATATATTTTTCTGTGTTTAACAGCACTGCTAACATAATTCTACAGCACTGCAAACTGATTTCTTAAGCTAAGTTATGTTGAGAGTAAACGCATACATTCCTTAAGTTAAGTGAGCTGCCTCTTACGTTATGTTTTGTTAAGTAATGTCGAGAGTAAACAGGCCTTCAGCAATCTCCGCTGGTGCTTCTTCTACTCTAATTATATCCTCACCGTTCATAACAACATTTTGATCGATAATCACGTCTTTGTAAAGTGGATTGTTAGTAACTAACCAAGTTAGTGCGTCATAACCTTTTTGCCTAGATACTGAAAACTGTCGTATAACGTTAATATTTTCAAGACGCTCAGTAATGACAACTATTCCAGCATTACTTGTAGATCTTGGTAACATCTTCGGAAGATTTTCAGTGACTTCGAAAACGTCCTGAGCGAAAAATACTGCCTGACCTCGAAAACTATATTGCCCAAATACGCCGCTAAGTTTTATGATTTTCACGAATGGTATAATGCGTGAAATAAGCCTCTGCTCGGCTTGTGATAACTCGGCAATAACTTCTGGAATAGGGCCTGGATCCAGGTTACTCCAATAAGACTTAGATGGTGCAATATTTTTCTTTGAGGACAAATGGGTCTTGTAACGATTACAAACAACCAAGCAATTTTTTTGTTTTAATTCGTCAGGCAAGTATGGTGCCATTTTAGTATCTACAATCCACTTAGAAATTTGATGTTGATAGCACCGTTTAGTGCAAATTTCACATATTTTATCACAAAATGTGTTAATTGTCTGTCTAAAGCCCGTTATACTGGCTCTACTTGATCTTCTGGACTCAGCGTTTCGTTGCTGCATTTGCTGCAAACGAGTTTCTTTGGCTAACTCGGATTCCAAGACTCGGATCTCAGCTGCATGCTGACGCACTTGCTGCAAACGAGCTTCTCTGGCCAATTCGGATTCTGAGGCTCGGATCTCAGCTGCATGCTGTCGCAGTTGTTGCAGACGAGCCTCTTTGCTTTTTTCAGATTCTGAGGCTCGAGTTTGAGCTGTGTGCTGATGCACTTGCTGCAAACGAGCTTCTCTGGTCAATTCGGATTCTAAGGCTCGGATCTCAGCTGCATGCTGACGCATTTGTTGCAGACGAGCTTCTTTAGCTAATTCGGATTCCGAGGCTCGTATCTCGGCTGCATGCTGTCGCAGTTGTTGCAGACGAGCTTCTCTGGCATCCTTTGACTGCTTGGCTCTGTAATTTCTCATATAGAGCCTTCTTTTCTTTTCTCTCTCCTCTAATTCCTCGCTTGAGAGTCCTGTAGTTCTTTTAACAGACTTTAGTCTACTATTCTCTGTTCTTGTTGTCTTAGCGGACAACGATCCTCGATTCTTTTCTGTATTAGATTCTCCACAAATATTACTAAACGAATCGAGATCTTTATTACATAAATTAGAATAATTACATCTTGTAACAGTATACTCTCCAGTAGCCAAGTTGCCCACTACTAAAGAGCTGCAGTCGTTTGATGACGACGCCTGCGAGCCTGCTTTCTCACCCTGACCAGACGCCGATACTGGGATTCCGAATCCCTGCATCGTAAAGTACTCATCACTTGTACCTGCCATGACGTTTGTGTCAACTCCGTGATACGAGCGACCACTAGATGACGTGGAAGTTAAAATCAGTTGAGAATTACAAGCCACACGTAGTTTGTAATAGCAGAAAAACATTCGGTCTTTATTGTTAGGATATGAATACGACCAACGACTACAGCACATGACGTAACTGGTTCTAGTAGTATAGGCTTAAGCGGGGGTGGATACTTGGGTAGTGGGCTGTAGCGAGTTGCCACTGCTGACTTGGGCGCAGAACGCATATGCGCAGAAAATTGCGCAGTAGCATTTGTATACGTGGTGTATTTCAATCGCGCGCTCCCGCTGCCTTACCGACTTTGTAATAGTAGTAATTATAGTGATCAGTGTTGTGTCGGGTAACGTGGAATCAGGGTTCGATTCCGGAGAGGGAGCCTGAGAAACGGTAACCACGTCGAAGGAAGGCAGCAGGCGCGCAAATTACCCACTCTCGTCACGGGAGGATAGTGACGATACGGTTGACATTTGAAGCCCCGTATTCAAATTGACTGCATTTTCAATCATTTTATGAGGATCCATTGGGGGCAAGTCTGGTGCCTGCAGCCGCGGTGGTTCCAGCTCCGATAGCGTATGTTAAAGTTATTGCGGTTCTTATTTACGGCACCAAATCCGAAAATTACTGAAAAAATTTTTTTATTTTTTCGGCCGTGGACGGGATTAGAACCCACGACCGGTGAGTCCGGGAGCGAAGACCCGCGCCTTAGACCGCTCGGCCAACGAACGAACTTGAGGTAGAGGGATATACTGACAGTAATAAGCCTCTTGCTTTTAGTCCAAAGGAGAGTTACATACATACAAACATACAAACATACAAGTGAAGCTAATATAAGCGTGTTAATAAATAAAATAATAAAAAAAAAAATCAATAAACAGTACTAGAATGGCAATATATACTTTTTTGAAATCTTACTCCACGGTTGACCTAAACAATGGTTAAGAAATAAACCAGAAATCAGTAAAGTCAAAATCTAGGTAGTAACCTTCGTAATATGTTTTCATTTAAAGAATAACGTTATCTCGCTCTTTCAATGTACGAACTATAAACCACAAGAATCATAATAGAATACAGCCTACACTTTAAGAGTTTTCCTGTATTATCTCAACGAAGATTATGACTATTCTTGAGAGTTGTTGCGAATTATGGAGCTAAAAACAAAACTAAGGTAACTTTTCACCGCTTATAATTTTATATTGCTATCCAGTTGAAACAATGATGATGGTTAAAATAAAAAAAATAAGAAAAAATTGAAGTGTATTTATAAATTATAACACAAATGTTCAAATGTATTTGTTGATGCTAGAATCTAGATTATATATAGCTTAGATAGATTATCTTAATTCATGAAGTCTAAACGGTCTTAGAACCTTGAATCCTAAGCTAGTGTAAATTACTGTAGATGATCTGTTTGCGCTATCTATATAAGTTTAACATAGAGTAAACAAAGGCTTAAGACAAGAATTGCAATAATACAGATAATATTCTTACAAGAAACTTTCTACGCATAACAAGTGATCTACATTACAACCACAAAAAGCAAGAATAAATCCTACTATACACTTACTTAAAATCAATCAAAAACCAAACAGAATCTTATTCTTTGGAGCCTACTTCACAAAAAAGCTTTCAATAAAAATCAGTTTCTAAGCTTGAAATCAGCACAAAAGATCAAGAGCTAGGCTGTATACAACGACTTATATAAAGAAAAAACCATCATTCAGTGAGTGTATAAACCAACCCGGTGATAGTTAACCTATATCATTTTAAAAACACAATACAATTAAAAATGTTAAGTACTTTACCACCAATTATAGTCGCCACGACCTTTAGCACATCACAACCTTATTTTGTCATCCAAACCTATGGATTAATGCAAAGTTATAGTCATGTATTTTAGAAATATCTCAAATCAGGCAAAATCTGCTTGGGAAAAAATAATAATAATTAAATCAAAAAATTAGGCTTAATAGCATGGTATCTAGAACAACAAGGTGCTGTTCTTATCAAATTTAATGCAAAGCATCGAATGAGATGAAGCACAACTGGAGCTATCATGGTTAAGGAACAGTAAACCATTCAATGTAAAGACACTTATCACTCAAATCAAAACAGTAAACGAAGTAATATTTTTTTAAACAGTGTTAGACTCATATCTCGAATTCTTAAGCAAGTTTAATGCACTTCCTTATATAATACAACAATGATGCAGAGAATAATGAAATAAAATATTACCATCCATCTAGTATTATAAGAAATTAATAACGAAATTTTGTAGTTTTAGCAATGAGTTGGAAAAAATCAAGATCTTATCTATCCACTAAAAAGGTAGAACATTTCTGTTTAACATTAAAGTATTCGGATGAAACATTGATAAATCACTGGGCCTTCGGAAAAGGTATGTGAGTTGACAGCTCAAATACTATAAAGGATTCAATCAAAATTAGGAAAAAAATCAATATTCGATCGAGTTCCCTGTAAAAATAGGTAGCAATTTATAGATAATCTTTATCGTCTTAAGGCTGAAACCTAGTCCAGCTAGCTAACTATTTAAAATAAAAGATTTAAAAATCAAAAAAAACAGGTTGATGTTTGACTGTTATTAAAAAATAACAGCTAAACAGCAACCTGTTTTAAAACAGGTTGTTGATAGATGTTAAACTGGTGGGCTGTTATATCTGCATATTGCACATATAACTGCTCTCCGTTTAAACATATATAAGCAACCTGTTTTTAAACCTGAAAAGTCCCTGTTTTTAACAGCAAAACTGACACCCTCCTCCCCCAAACTGTTTTTAAACCGGAAAAAATAACAGTCAAACAACAACGTGTTTCTTGAAAACCACAAAAATAACAGCTTAACAGACCCGGTATTTAAAACCAGAAAAAATAACAGCTCTCTATTTTAAACAGCAAAACAACCACCGGTTTCTAAAACCGAAAAACCTGTTTTTAACAGCTAAACAGCAACCTGTTTTTTTACAACCACAAAAAATAACATCAAAACAGCCCCTGGTTTTTAAAACCGGAAAAAATAACAGATCCCTGTTTTAAACAGCAAAACAATTACCTGTTCCTATAGCCGCAAAACCGGTTTTTCACAGCTAAACTGCCACCTGTTCTATGTTTTCTTGGCTTACCTCTTTTCAATATTATTGGATGGGTTCTAGAATTGGAGTTGAAAGAGAAAATATTTGCCTGGGGAACGCCAGTTGGCTACCGAAAAATCACGAATTGATATTGCTGACAGATTTAAACTCTATTGTAACCAAAAATCAATAAAAGTGTGATAAAAAGTGACAATTTTATTGATATGTTCGTTTATTAATAAAAAATATATACGGTAATTAGTAATAGAATGACATACTAATGCTTGTAAAAACATTAACCGTTGATGAAGGAACTGGTACCTGAAAGGTCTATTGTGCCACCTTCCATCTAGCTCTATAACTCTTCCATCCGGCCTAGGTACTGTACAAAAGCATGTATTTTTGATGGGTCGAGAGTAGTAGGGAACTGGGGGTTCTGTGTCAATTTATGACTTTTCATTTTTGACAGTTTAATTACCCCCATTAAATTTTATGACCCTTTTTTTGACACTTTTATTACCCCCCAATACTATAATTTATGACCCTTTTTTTCCCATGATCGTGCCCGCATTAATTAGACTAGGTATTAAGGACAAAGGCATGACATTCCTAGGCCGCATTGTTATGATTGCGAGAATCAGTGATCATAGAATCTGGTGTCAAGTGTACATCTGTTTGCACGTGCGTTGTCTTTTACCCCCTGCAAGCAAGCCACAACATGCATTGTTATTGTCAAGAGCAACATCAACAACAGCATCCTTGAGAATCAGTGATCATAGGATCGGGTGTCAAGTGTGCTCCTGTTTTAAGTGCGTTGCCTTGAACACGTGCAAGCAAGCCACAGCATACATTGTTTTTGCCAACAACAACAACAACAACAACATTCATGTGGGTTTGTGAGCAAGGGATCGGGTGTCAAGTTGTGAAAATCAGTGTTCACACTATCAGTTTTGGCTATGTAACCAATATGTATTAGAGTCAAGTGTGCTCCTGTTTGACAAGCAGGCCATAAACATTGATCTTTATGGTTGTGATAATGACAGGATCAGTTTTAGCTATTTAACCATTTAGTGCTAGAGTCAAGTGTGCTTCAGTTTTAAATACATTGCTCTGCACACGTGCATTGTTATAGCATCATCAACAACAACCTTCGTGGGGGGTTATGTGTGCAAGGATGGGAGTTTTCTGTCGCAGCAGCAGCAGCAAGATCAACACATTGTTTTTAAACAAGAGTATTGATTCTTGTAGATTAAGATTATAAAGAGTTAGAGGGAGAAAGTGATAGAGGGAGAAGGTGTAAGAGGGGGAAAGTGTTAGAAGACTTAGAGACAAGTTTGTGCATGCTTGAAGTGCGCTAGTCAAAGGTCAAGTACATTAGTTGGCTAATGTGTTAAAGATATCACCGTCCATGAGGATCAGTGAGTCAAGTACATTGCCTTTGAAACTATTAAGGTTTCTTAGCTACAAGTTAGTAGATAAGAGAGAGAGAGAGAGAGTCAACTGTGCGCAGGTTTCTTAGCTACGAATAAGTAGATATGAGAGAGTCGAGAGGGCGCCTGTTTGACGTGGGTTGCCTTGCACACCTGCAGAAAAAACATAAACAATTAATGCTTATGGTTATGAGGAGCAGTGTGCAAAGGAAGAAAGGATAGAGAATAAAGAAAAGCGGGCGCTTGTTCGATGTACGTTGCATTGTTATGGTCAACAGCAACAACAACAACAAAATTCGTGGGGGGTTATGTAAGCAAGGGATGGAAATTTTCCTACGCAGCAACAGCAGCAGCAAGATCAACACATTGTTTTTAAACAAGAGTATTGATACTTGTAGATTAAGATTAAAATATGTTAGAGGAGGAAAGAGTTAGAGGGGGAAAGTGTTAGAAGGAGTATGTGTGTAAGAGGGGGAAAGAGTTAGAGGGGGAAAGTGTTAGAGGGAGGAAGACTTAGAGACAAGCTTGTGCATGCTTGAAGTGCACTAGTCAAAGGTCAAGTACATTAGTTGGCTAATATGTTATAGATATCACCGTCCGTGAGGATCAGTGGGCCAAGTACATTGCCTTTGGAACTATTAAGGTTTCTTAGCTACAAGTTAGTAGATAAGACAGAGAGAGTCAACTGTGCGCAGGTTTCTTAACTACGAATAAGTAGATAAGAGAGAGTCGAGAGGGCGCCTGTTTGAGGTACGTTGCCTTGCACACCTGCAGGCAAAACATAAACAATAAATGTTTATGGTTGTGAAAACCAGTGATCCAAAGGATAAAAGGGTTGAGACAAGATTGTGCTTGTTTGAAGTACACTTGTCAAAGGGCAGTACATTCGTAGGCCGCGTTCTTATGATCAAAAGCAACAACAACATTCGTGAGGGTTATGTAAGCAAGGGATGGGAATTATCCTACGCAGCAGCAGCAAGATCAAAACATTGTTTTTAAACAAGAGTATTGAGACTTGCAGATTTAGATTGGAATGTTATAGGGGGAAGGTGTAAGAGGGGGAAAGTGTTAGAGGGAGAAAGAGAGAGGGGGAAAGCGATCCTGCTTATATTATTATATTAAAACACGCTCCTTTATGCGATTCTGTACACGAGCGTCTATGAAATGCAGGTGGTATGTTAATTGAATGTCCCTCTTTCTAACGCATACCCAACTTGTTCGCTACTTACGTTTCTAACCTTTATTTGCATACATCTGTTTTGATTATTTCACTGACTTCTGTTACTTGTTTAGAGCTAATTAGTATAACTTTTTAATTTTTTTTACTTTGTTAGTAAACTATCAAATTATGTTTTTCTTATAGGTATGTTTTAATTTAATTTATTTAGTTTTTTTTTCATAGATTTTTACAGTATGTTGAATTTGAGAATTATATTAAGCTCTTTCCGTTGAGGGATTAAGCAAACACAAACACCGAACATTTATATTAATGACATATAATTATAGCAGGTAGACCACACAAGTCATACTCCATGATTTTGTTTCGGCTTGATAAAAAGCTTTTTTAAGTCTATATTATAAGTCTAAGTTCTAGTACTCACGATATACATATCTAAGAATGCTTTTATGTATGTCACTATTTTGAAAGCTTAAAGAAGTTTATGTAGCTGGTATAATAAATCATGTTTCAACAAAATTATTTAGATCTTAATATTTATACTTCATCGTTTATTGAATTTATTATTATTTATTTATTTTTTTTTAATACCCATATATTCGATTCTGTTCTACCTCAGTAATAATTTGTTTTGCTTTTACATTCTTTAAATTCTTTAAGGTAATCTTTTAGGCTTAACAAATAATCTTTTCCTTAAAAAATTTTCGCTCGCTAAAAGATTTTCGTCAAATGACACTTTTCATATTTAAGATATCCGTCAAACTATTTCTTATACTCGACTTAAATTATTTCATCAAACTCACATATCAATTAAATTTCTAAAATAAAGAAAATGAAAACAGTAAGATGTTCTAAGCAGAATGTGTTTTGTACTCATTTACTGACTTCAAAAATTCTTCTATTGATGTTGTCTGATACCCTATCTTAATTTGTGTAATACTTAATCGTTTTCATCAACTTAGTATTCTTTTGATTTTTAAAAATTTTATGTTATGTTGTTAGCTATTTTGACTTATTTATTTTGACTTTATTGTCCTTAATACGTTAGCTTAATTTTAACAAAGAAATCGATCGGACATTGATTTTTCACTTTATAATTGATTGCTTTAATATATTTTAACTGTCAACCTATATACCTTTTTACTTTTTTAATTATTATGTAAGATTTTTATATTTCCAAACTCATTGCCTAAACTAAGAAAATTTCGTTATTAATTTCTTTTAATTGATGGATGGGAATATTTTATTTCATTATTCTCCTCATTTTTATTACATTTAATAAGGAAGTGCATTGAACTAGCTTAACAGTTCGAGATATGAGTCTTACACTGTTTCGAAAAGTATGACTTCGTTAGCTGTTTTAATTTAAGGGTTAAGTATCTACTACTACTGTTCCTTAACTGTGATAGTTGCAGTTTTGTTACATCTCACTTCCATTTTTTTCTTTCTTTTATTTTATTTATTTATTTAATTTTTATTTTTTTGTAGGTGCTTTATTAATTTTAATAAGAACAAAGCCTTTTTGTTCTAGATGCCATGTTATTAGGTCTTATTTTTTCATTTAAATATTATAATTATTTCTTAAAGAGATTCATTTTCTTTAGTGCTCAAAACTTATTGTCGCTAAAGGATTTGTTTTTCATTGATCTGAGATATTTCGTAAATTCATGAAACCATTGAAATGTGCTCTATTCTTCTTGAACCTTGCATTAATCTTGAATTTGGATGGCAAAATAAGGTTGTGATGTACTAAAGCTCGAGATGACGTAAAAGTCGGTATTTAACATATCGGGCATAAAATAATGTACGTTTACTATCACCGGATTGGTTTATACCCACTAAATTTTGGTATTTTCAGTTTTTTTTTCTTTCTTTGTTTTAATCGTTTTATACACCCTAGCTCTTGATCTTGTGTTTTGATTTTAGATTAGGGTCTGATTTTATTGTATACTGTTTGTGGAGGAGGCTCCAAAGAATAATATTTGATTTGGTAATTGTATGGTATGATTTGTTCTTCTTTTTTTTTTGTGGTTGTATTGTAGAGCACTTCTTGTGTGTATGTTAAACTAATAAAAGAGCGCAATCAAGTCATTTACAATAATTTTCACTAGCTTAGAATTCATGGTCTTAAGACCGTTTAGACTTCATGGTAAAAAGTTTTTGCTAGGCTATTTTCTATTATGATTCTTGTGGGTTATAATTCGTACATTAAAAGAACGAGATAAAGTTGTTCTTTTTTTTTAGGTCCACAATCTATTTTCTTGGTCCATTTTCCTTGGCATATAATACAGCAGGGAGTAAGATTTAAAAGTAGTATGTCATTCCATTCTGGTAATATTATTATTTTGTTTTTATTATGTTGTTATGTCATTTTTAATTTTATTCTTTTATGTTATTTGACTTTATATATTGCCTTTAAATTTAAGGGTTTTGCCTCTCAATTTTTGAACCGAGACATAGTATTTTTATTTCTGTAATGCATAAACGTAAGCATCCTTGATCCCAGATAGTATGTTTATTCTTGATCAATATTTAGATCAGCACCGTAGGCTTCCTAGATCTGTGTGTCTGTATCTATGCAAACTATTTTGTCAGCTTTTAGGTATCGAGATTAAATTTTGCTCAGAATCTAATCGCATGCCTTAAACACATGAGTGTTACAACTTTCACACTTAAGGAGCATTAGATCTTTTCGTTTTAAAGAGTTTACTATTTGACGCTTTTAAGAACAATTTGCTTGCCTGAGCTTGGTAGGTTATACAGTTAAAACAATTAGTGGAAAGATGGAACTGTCTTATAGAATTTCTTATACATTATTCGTTGCTTCTTTCCCTATCGGTTTTTCTCACGCACTTTGAGATTATAACATTACTTAATGGAATGTGCTGTATGTTCCTGACAGTTTGCTGATTATTGTTGTTAATTATTATTTTGTTTATTTATTTCTTTTACATCTCATATAGTATTTTTCTCTTATGTTTCTTTTTTCGCTTCACTTCTATACTTACTTTAATAATTTATCATATGTTTCCTCTAATTTATATTCAATCGCCCTTTAATTGACAAAAACTGGGTGGCGGTAAGCTGTTAAGAACGGAAGGCAATTAATCTATAAAACTGATGGAACGGAACAGTTGTGATTATTTTTCATTTAAAAATAGAAGTAGGCTGTTAAAATAAATATTTACTTATATTAAATTAAAATTTGAATTGATTTTTAGTAAACCGGATTTTTTTTCGAAAATGTAGCTTTTAAAAGAATATATTAAGCTCATATCATATTTATTTAGATTTTCACATTGAGGTAACATCAGCCCAAGTCCCTCGATAGTGAGCTGCCGTTTACAGACGGTGAAGTAAATGGGATGCCGCTTTGTCGTTTCTCATAATCACAATTAAGCTGCCCGACGATGAAAATGAGTTCCTTTACGATTTACGTACTCTCACTGTTTGCAGCGGCCTGGCGTCCTCCAAAGAGTCAAACACTCATCATCATCATTTGCCCCCTACGGCGAAGCGATCCTCACCTGAACCATCACTCGTACACACATAAGTAAAATTTTACCTAGATTAGGTACGGTTTGCATCTAGTCGTCTTATTTGAATAGTTCTGTTCTACTCTACACCGATTTTGGATCCCCTGATTTCTATTATTCCCAGCTACTTTCCTAGGCTCACACCTTTAACTTCTAACACACCAGCCCACATAACATATTATTTGGATATAAAAACATTAGACAATGACTATCAAGTACCAAGAGCTATTAAAAAAATTTATAAAGTATTCGGGGGAAATTTGATCGAACAATGCAACACCAAAAACTGTTATTATGGCTTACATTAAATCGTGAAGTCGAGTCTACTACGTACTACACATTTTTTTTTTTTTTTTCAATTTTCTCTTTCTAGAAAATGTCTTTAAGTTCGGCACCCTCATCGTCATTCAATATGTATGTTATAGGGATTTTTTTTGTATTTCTATTATTGAAAAGTTTAAGTTTTCCGGTTTGGTAAGCAGCCCTTCTCATTAAAATATTATGTTTGCTTATACACACATAATCATTTGCAAAGATTTTTATATGACTAAAGACAATGTCCTAAAACATTTTAACAATTATAAGATTTACTTTTATGTATGTAATTTTAGCTGTCCCATTATATTGCTGATTGTTCTAACTAAACAATTGATTGAATATTACCTCCATAATGTCTTTTAAACGTATCTTTGATTGAGTTTTCGATAATCACTACTTATTCAATTTTCTAGATCGTACCCGAGTCACGTTAATATAGCAGGGTACGACAAAATAAGCACGCAAGCAAGGTTGAGGGCAGTGACACTCCTAAAAGGGTTTGAGCCGAAGTGTGACGTAGAAAAAAGCACAATAAGGTAGGAGCTAACGAAAAGCGAATGTCTTTAGTGGGAAGCGAGCTGAACGAGACATCGATCTCAGGCAAGACAAATGTTTATCGGGAGAGAGAATCCTCCTTTCACATTATAGCAGTATGCGTAGCCTTTACAAGGAAACGAAGTTTCTTTTCTTAGAACAACATATCAAAAGTATTAAAGGCTAAAAAACCCTCAACTCATCAAAAAATACTTGCTCTCGTACAGTGTCCATGTCCGATGGAAGAGTTATAAAACTAGAAGGGGCACAACAGACCTCTCAGGTACCAAATCATTCATCGACGATGAAGGTTAATACAGGCAGGAGACATATTATTCTATTATTAATTCCCCTTTATATTTTTTTTATTTAAAAAGAACATATCAATAAAGTTGTTACTTTTTACGGACTTTTACTGATTTTTTATTAAATTTTCTATTATATTGGCTCAAATTTAATTTCGTTTTTTTTTCCTTACAAAGTAATTTACATCTGTCAGCAATGTCAATTCGTGATTTTTTTCGAAAAAATGTATGAGAACCGATTCTATTTTTTAAAAAGTGCTATAAATTTTATCTATTTTGTTTTTTCACCAAAAGCCAACGAATGTACTGACGCAATACTGCTGCGTTTCGTACTATAACTTTAATTTAACATCAAAATGAAAGAACAAGTCCTTAGTCGTGTCGATAAAAAACCGGGACTTAAAAGTACGCTATTGAATAGAGTTTAAATCTGTCAGCAATATCAATTCGTGATTTTTCGGTAGCCAACTGGCGTTCCCCAGGCAAATATTTTCTCTTTCAACTCCAATTCTAGAACCCATCCAATAATATTGAAAAGAGGTAAGCCAAGAAAACATAGAACAGGTGGCAGTTTAGCTGTGAAAAACCGGTTTTTCGGTTTTAGGAACAGGTAATTGTTTTGCTGTTTAAAACAGGGATCTCTTATTTTTTTGTGGTTGTCAAAAAAACAGGTTGCTGTTTAGCTGTTAAAAACAGGTTTTTCGGTATTAGAAACCGGTTGTTGTTTAACTGTTTAAAACAGGGAGCTGTTATTTTTCTGGTTTTAAATACCGGGTCTGTTAAGCTGTTATTTTTGTGGTTGTCAAAAAACAGGTTGTTGTTTGACTGTTATTTTTCCGGTTTAAAAACAGTTTGGCGGAGGGGGTGTCAGTTTTGCTGTTAAAAACAGGGATTTTTCAGGTTTAAAAACAGGTTGATGTTTGACTGTTATTTAAAAATAACAGCTAGACAGCAACCTGTTTTAAAACAGGTTGTTGATATATGTTAAACTGGTGGGCTGTTATATCTGCATATTGCACACATAACAGCTCTCCGTTTAAACATATATCAACAACCTGTTTTTAAACCTGAAAAATCCCTGTTTTTAACAGCAAAACTGACACCCCCCCCTCCGCCAAACTGTTTTTAAACCGGAAAAAATAACAGTCAAACAACAACCTGTTTTTTGACAACCACAAAAATAACAGCTTAACAGACCCGGTATTTAAAACCAGAAAAATAACAGCTCCCTGTTTTAAACAGTTAAACAACAACCGGTTTCTAATACCGAAAAAACCTGTTTTTAACAGCTAAACAGCAACCTGTTTTTTGACAACCACAAAAATAAGAGATCCCTGTTTTAAACAGCAAAACAATTACCTGTTCCTAAAACCGAAAAACCGGTTTTTCACAGCTAAACTGCCACCTGTTCTATGTTTTCTTGGCTTACCTCTTTTCAATATTATTGGATGGGTTCTAGAATTGGAGTTGAAAGAGAAAATATTTGCCTGGGGAACGCCAGTTGGCTACCGAAAAATCACGAATTGATATTGCTGACAGATTTAAACTCTATTCAATAGCGTACTTTAAGTCCCGGTTTTTTATCGACACGACTAAGGACTTGTTCTTTCATTTTGATGTTAAATTAAAGTTATAGTACGAAACGCAGCAGTATTGCGTCAGTACATTCGTTGGCTTTTGGTGAAAAAACAAAATAGATAAAATTTATAGCACTTTTAAAAAAATAGAATCGGTTCTCATACATTTTTTCGAAAAAATCACGAATTGACATTGCTGACAGATGTAAATTACTTTGTAAGGAAAAAAAAAAACGGAAATTAAATTTGAGCCAATATAATAGAAAATTTAATAAAAAATCAGTAAAAGTCCGTAAAAAGTAACAACTTTATTGATATGTTCTTTTTAAATAAAAACATAGTGGCGCATAGTTAATTTTGGCTATGCCAAGACTATGATACCCTTCACACAGTCAAATCAATGCTCCCGCCTCTTATGTTTCTGTGCAGTTGTTGGTAATTTTTCGCTAATATTTTTACTCTTGAGCGTCATTTACTTGTTCGTGTGCAACAACAACAATTTGACATGTAGGTACTTGAAAGTGCACGACAGAGACAACAATTGATAGTACGATATGGAAAATTTGTATGGTGGCTATGTCGTAGAATGCTCCGATCGGGATGAAATTTCATAGTGAACAAACCCGACATGATCTAAGCAATCTGTGAAAGTTTCATCAAGATCGGTTCAGCAGATTGGCCGGAAATCGTGTTGAAACAGACAGACGGACAGACGGACGGACGGACGGAAATCAATTCCTGAGCTCGTCCTGATCATTTTGATATATAGTTTATGGGGTCTCCCATCATTCCTTTAAGGCGTTACAGATTTATGACAAAGTCAATATACCCTGATTCACATGAGAAGGGTATAAAAATATAAAGGGGAATTAATAATAGAATAATATGTCTCCTGCCTGTATTAACCTTCATCGTCGATGAATGATTTGGTACCTGAGAGGTCTGTTGTGCCCCTTCTAGTTTTATAACTCTTCCATCGGACATGGACACTGTACGAGAGCAAGTATTTTTTGATGAGTTGAGGGTTTCTTAGCCTTTAATACTTTTGATATGTTGTTCTAAGAAAAGAAACTTCGTTTCCTTGTAAAGGCTACGCATACTGCTATAATGTGAAAGGAGGATTCTCTCTCCCGATAAACATTTGTCTTGCCTGAGATCAGATGTCTTCGTTCAGCTCGCTTCCCACTAAAGACATTCGCTTTTCGTTAGCTCCTACCTTATTGTGATTTTTTCTACGTCACACTTCGGCTCAAACCCTTTTAGGAGTGTCACTGCCCTCAACCTTGCTTGCGTGCTTATTTTGTCGTACCCTGCTATATTAACGTGACTCGGGTACGATCTAGAAAATTGAATAAGTAGTGATTATCGAAAACTCAATCAAAGATACGTTTAAAAGACATTATGGAGGTAATATTCAATCAATTGTTTAGTTAGAACAATCAGCAATATAATAGGACAGCTAAAATTACATACATAAAAGTAAATCTTATAATCAGAGCTGCAAACCGATCCGGAACCGAACCCTGTGGAACCGGTTCTCTGCGGGTTCTTTGGTATGTGGAACCGAACCCTGAACCGAACCCAAGCAATGTATTGGAACCGTGAACCGAACCGGTTCCATTTTTGTCCACCGGTTCCAAATACAAAGTACATGCATTTTGCATACAGGCTGTGCGCGCCCGGCATGAAGCCCGAAGCTCGCCCACAATTTCGTGGAAAAAGGTTATGCATGTACATTTGTTACCAAATGTGACGATCTGTTTCAGCTTGTGCGTCAGCCTGTCGCCACAAAAAATAAACCCGGCACGCTGTACAGAACTGAGTTAGCTATGACTGCATACATTGAATGTATCACATACATATATATGAATGTGCATATATTTATGCACACTTTTCCAATGCGTTTTGATCTTATACTTATGTATACAGTGACTCACAGCTTAAATGATGCAGGGTCAAATAAAAAGTTTAAGGTGCTATATATTTTAAACCAGAGGAAAAACAAAAAATGTTTAAACGCCAATTTGTTTTATGTTTTATCACATTTAAAAAAGGAACTTTATTTGTTTCTAAAATATTGCTAAGTTTTATATATACACTAAAAACTAAAAATACATCTAAAATATGGTCACAGCTTAAATGATGCAGGCACAAACCAGTTATATTTTGCCGAATAAAAGGTTTAATAAGGATTTTACTACTTAGTATGTAATCCCTTAACCTTTACAATAGCCCTTAACCTATTATTCATCAAAGAGACCATCTTCCAAGTGGTTTCCGGGCATATTTTGCTCCATTCCTCCAGCAGAGCATTTTTAAGGTCCTATTTGCTGGAAATCCGATGATTCCGGATGTTGTTCTCAGCATAGTCCACAAATTTTCAATAACATTTAAATCTGGAGACTGGGCCGGAGGAATCATGACGTTGGGGCTTTTCCAGGTAAGCCAGGACTGCACTATTCTGGACGTATGTTTGGGGTCGTTGTCGTGGTAGAACCGAAAATCACGTCGGATTCCTAACTTTTGGCCCTTTGGATCAAATTTTCTTTAAGAATATTGAGGTACATAGTCTTATCCATCGTCGACTCAAAAATCCGCCAAGTTTCCAACGCCGGCTGCCGACTTACATGCCCATACCATCACACTTCCTCCGCCATGCTTAACTGTTGCTTTTACGTTTTTTGGATCCAGCTCAGTGTTGGGCTGTCGCCACACAAAATTTCTTTCTGGAACACAGTAATTTTTGCAGACGAGTCCAAATTCAACCATTTTGGGTCGAATGAGTGAAATTTTGTGTGGTGACAGCCCAACACTGAGCTGGATCCAAAAAAACGTAAAAGCAACAGTTAAGCATGGCGGAGGAAGTGTGATGGTATGGGCATGGTCGGCAGCCGGCGTTGGAAACTTGGCGATTTTTGAGTCGACGATGGATAAGACTATGTACCCCAATATTCTTAAAGAAAATTTGATCCAAAGCGCCAAAAAGTTAGGAATCCGACGATTTTCGGTTCTACCACGCAACGACCCCAAACATACGTCCAGAATAGTGCAGTCCTGGCTTACCTGGAAAAGCCCCAACGTCATGATTCCTCCGGCCCAGTCTCCAGATTTAAATGTTATTGAAAATTTGTGGACTATGCTGGAGAACAACATCCGGAATCATCGGATTTCCAGCAAATAGGACCTTAAAAATGCTCTGCTGGAGGAATGGAGCAAAATATGCCCGGAAACCACTTGGAAGATGGTCTCTTCGATGAATAATAGGTTAAGGGCTATTGTAAAGGTTAAGGGATTACATACCAAGTAGTAAAATCCTTATTAAACCTTTTATTCGGCAAAAATATAACTGGTTTGTGTCTGCATCATTTAAGCTGTGACCTATATTTTAGATGTATTTTTAGTTTTAAGTGTATATATAAAACTTAGCAATATTTTAGAAACAAATAAAGTTCCTTTTTAAATGTGATAAAACATAAAACAAATTGGCGTTTAAACATTTTTTGTTTTTCCTCTGGTTTAAAATATATAGCACCTTAAACTTTTTATTTGACCCTGCAAATTTAAGCTGTGAGTCACTGTATGTTGTTGTGGTTTGCTCGCAGTCGATGCATAAGTCGGCATTAAGGCGCCACAAAATTTGTCATCTACTGCGGCGACACCAGCGACGACACCGTTCGCGTTGTTCTATTGGTTGAAAATGAAAAAGCAACGGCATTTAAAAAATGTGCAAAGTGTGTTCTTTTTATGGTTGCCAAAAATCTTAAAATTTACTTGTTTTGTGTATCATTTGTATGGCTCAAATTTATATAAGAAAAACGTCATAGGGTGGCAACTCTTCGAAAGGCACCCGTGACGTTGTAACGGAACGGCATGCGCAAGTCGCGATCTGCTTTGTATTATTTTTGGCATTAGAGAATCTAACGTTGTTTGACAATGACTTCAATACAAGAGTTTTTTGAGTATAACGCTCAGACCAAAATAATAATAATTTAATGAAAATGTTTTCATTAATAGTCAACAAATGTCTTTTAATTTTTTTTAATCGACGAACCCGGGTTTGGAACCGAAACCGAGGTTCCAAAATATTCAGAACCCGGTTTTGGAACCTCTGCGAATTTTCAACCTAGGGTTCGGAACCCGAACCGAACCCTTGCCGTTTTTTCAGGGGTTTGCAGCTCTGCTTATAATTGTTAAAATGTTTTAAGACATTGTCTTTAGTCATATAAAAATCTTTGCAAATGATTATGTGTGTATAAGCAAACATAATATTTTAATGAGAAGGGCTGCTTACCAAACCGGAAAACTTAAACTTTTCAATAATAGAAATACAAAAAAAATCCCTATAACATACATATTGAATGACGATGAGGGTGCCGAACTTAAAGACATTTTCTAGAAAGAGAAAATTGAAAAAAAAAACAGGTACGCACACACTTGGTTGAAAAAATAATAATAAGAAAAAACGGATAAATTGATAGGTGCTTTAAATGGGAACAACTCATGGAAAAATGTGTAGTACGTAGTAGACTCGACTTCACGATTTAATGTAAGCCATAATAACAGTTTTTGGTGTTGCATTGTTCGATCAAATTTCCCCCGAATACTTTATAAATTTTTTTAATAGCTCTTGGTACTTGATAGTCATTGTCTAATGTTTTTATATCCAAATAATATGTTATGTGGGCTGGTGTGTTAGAAGTTAAAGGTGTGAGCCTAGGAAAGTAGCTTTGAATAATAGAAATCAGGGGATCCAAAATCGGTGTAGAGTAGAACAGAACTATTCAAATAAAACGACTTGACGCAAACCGTACCTAATCTAGGTAAAATTTACTTATGTGTGTACGAGTGATGGTTCAGGTGAGGATCGCTTCGCCGTAGGGGGCAAATGATGATGATGAGTGTTTGACTCTTTGGAGGACGCCAGGCCGCTGCAAACAGTGAGAGTACGTAAATCGTAAAGGAACTCATTTTCATCGTCGGGCAGCTTAATTGTGATTATGAGAAACGACAAAGCGGCATCCCATTTACTTCACCGTCTGTAAACGGCAGCTCACTATCGAGGGACTTGGGCTGATGTTACCTCAATGTGAAAATCTAAATAAATATGATATGAGCTTAATATTTTCTTTTAAAAGCTACATTTTCAAAAAAAACCGGTTTACTAAAAATCAATTCAAATTTTAATTTAATATAAGTAAATATTTATTTTAACAGCCTACTTCTATTTTTAAATGAAAAATAATCACAACTGTTCCGTTCCATCAGTTTTATAGATTAATTGCCTTCCGTTCTTAACAGCTTACCGCCACCCAGTTTTTGTCAATTAAAGGGCGATTGAATATAAATTAGAGGAAACATATGATAAATTATTAAAGTAAGTATAGAAGTGAAGCGAAAAAAGAAACATAAGAGAAAAATACTATATGAGATGTAAAAGAAATAAATAAACAAAATAATAATTAACAACAATAATCAGCAAACTATCAGGAACATACAGCACATTCCATTAAGTAATGTTATAATCTCAAAGTGCGTGAGAAAAACCGATAGGGAAAGAAGCAACGAATAATGTATAAGAAATTCTATAAGACAGTTCCATCTTTCCACTAATTGTTTTAACTGTATAACCTACCAAGCTCAGGCAAGCAAATTGTTCTTAAAAGCGTCAAATAGTAAACTCTTTAAAACGAAAAGATCTAATGCTCCTTAAGTGTGAAAGTTGTAACACTCATGTGTTTAAGGCATGCGATTAGATTCTGAGCAAAATTTAATCTCGATACCTAAAAGCTGACAAAATAGTTTGCATAGATACAGACACACAGATCTAGGAAGCCTACGGTGCTGATCTAAATATTGATCAAGAATAAACATACTATCTGGGATCAAGGATGCTTACGTTTATGCATTACAGAAATAAAAATACTATGTCTCGGTTCAAAAATTGAGAGGCAAAACCCTTAAATTTAAAGGCAATATATAAAGTCAAATAACATAAAAGAATAAAATTAAAAATGACATAACAACATAATAAAAACAAAATAATAATATTACCAGAATGGAATGACATACTACTTTTAAATCTTACTCCCTGCTGTATTATATGCCAAGGAAAATGGACCAAGAAAATAGATTGTGGACCTAAAAAAAAAGAACAACTTTATCTCGTTCTTTTAATGTACGAATTATAGCCCACAAGAATCATAATAGAAAATAGCCTAGCAAAAACTTTTTACCATGAAGTCTAAACGGTCTTAAGACCATGAATCCTAAGCTAGTGAAAATTATTGTAAATGACTTGATTGCGCTCTTTTATTAGTTTAACATACACACAAGAAGTGCTCTACAATACAACCACAAAAAAAAAGAAGAACAAATCATACCATACAATTACCAAATCAAATCTTATTCTTTGGAGCCTCCTCCACAAACAGTATACAATAAAATCAGACCCTAATCTAAAATCAAAACACAAGATCAAGATGTATAAAACGATTAAAACAAAGAAAAAAAAAAAAACTGAAAATACCAATATTTAGTGGGTATAAACCAATCCGGTGATAGTAAACGTACATTATTTTATGCCCGTTATGTTAAATACCGACTTTTACGTCATCTCGAGCTTTAGTACATCACAACCTTATTTTGCCATCCAAATTCAAGATTAATGCAAGGTTCAAGAAGAATAGAGCACATTTCAATGGTTTCATGAATTTACGAAATATCTCAGATCAATGAAAAACAAATCCTTTAGCGACAATAAGTTTTGAGCACTAAAGAAAATGAATCTCTTTAAGAAATAATTATAATATTTAAATGAAAAAATAAGACCTAATAACATGGCATCTAGAACAAAAAGGCTTTGTTCTTATTAAAATTAATAAAGCACCTACAAAAAATAAAAATTAAATAAATAAATAAAATAAAGAAGAAAAAAATGGAAGTGAGATATAACAAAACTGCACTTAACCCTTAAATTAAAACAGCTAACGAAGTCATACTTTTCGAAACAGTGTAAGACTCATATCTCGAACTGTTAAGCTAGTTCAATGCACTTCCTTATTAAATGTAATAAAAATGAGGAGAATAATGAAATAAAATATTCTCATCCATCAATTAAAAGAAATTAATAACGAAATTTTCTTAGTTTAGGCAATGAGTTTGGAAATATAAAAATCTTACATAATAATTAAAAAAGTAAAAAGGTATATAGATTGACAGTTAAAATATATTAAAGCAATCAATTATAAAGTGAAAAATCAATGTCCGATCGATTTCCCTGTTAAAATTAAGCTAACGTATTAAGGACAATAAAGTCAAAATAAATAAGTCAAAATAGCTAACAACATAACATAAAATTTTTAAAAATCAAAAGAATACTAAGTTGATGAAAACGATTAAGTATTACACAAATTAAGATAGGGTATCAGACAACATCAATAGAAGAATTTTTGAAGTCAGTAAATGAGTACAAAACACATTCTGCTTAGAACATCTTACTGTTTTCATTTTCTTTATTTTAGAAATTTAATTGATATGTGAGTTTGATGAAATAATTTAAGTCGAGTATAAGAAATAGTTTGACGGATATCTTAAATATGAAAAGTGTCATTTGACGAAAATCTTTTAGCGAGCGAAAATTTTTTAAGGAAAAGATTATTTGTTAAGCCTAAAAGATTACCTTAAAGAATTTAAAGAATGTAAAAGCAAAATAAATTATTACTGAGGTAGAACAGAATCGAATATATGGGTATTAAAAAAAAATAAATAAATAATAATAAATTCAATAAACGATGAAGTATAAATATTAAGATCTAAATAATTTTGTTGAAACATGATTTATTATACCAGCTACATAAACTTCTTTAAGCTTTCAAAATAGTGACATACATAAAAGCATTCTTAGATATGTATATCGTGAGTACTAGAACTTAGACTTATAATATAGACTTAAAAAAGCTTTTTATCAAGCCGAAACAAAATCATGGAGTATGACTTGTGTGGTCTACCTGCTATAATTATATGTCATTAATATAAATGTTCGGTGTTTGTGTTTGCTTAATCCCTCAACGGAACAAGCTTAATATAATTCTCAAATTTAACATACTGTAAAAATCAATGAAAAAAAAACTAAATAAATTAAATTAAAACATACTTATAAGAAAAACATAATTTGATTGTTTACTAACACAGTAAAAAAAATTAAAAAGTTATACTAATTAGCTCTAAACAAGTAACAGAAGTCAGTGAAATAATCAAAACAGATGTATGCAAATAAAGGTTAGAAACGTAAGTAGCGAACAAGTTGGGTATGCGTTAGAATAAGGGACATTCAATTAACATACCACCTGCATTTCATAGACGCTCGTGTACAGAATCGCATAAAGGAGCGTGTTTTAATATAATAATATAAGCAGGATCGCTTTCCCCCTCTCTCTTTCTCCCTCTAACACTTTCCCCCTCTTACACCTTCCCCCTATAACATTCCAATCTAAATCTGCAAGTCTCAATACTCTTGTTTAAAAACAATGTTTTGATCTTGCTGCTGCTGCGTAGGATAATTCCCATCCCTTGCTTACATAACCCTCACGAATGTTGTTGTTGCTTTTGATCATAAGAATGCGGCCTACGAATGTACTGCCCTTTGACAAGTGTACTTCAAACAAGCACAATCTTGTCTCAACCCTTTTATCCTTTGGATCACTGGTTTTCACAACCATAAACATTCATTGTTTATGTTTTGCCTGCAGGTGTGCAAGGCAACGCACCTCAAACAGGCGCCCTCTCGACTCTCTCTTATCTACTTATTCGTAGTTAAGAAACCTGCGCACAGTTGACTCTCTCTGTCTTATCTACTAACTTGTAGCTAAGAAACCTTAATAGTTCCAAAGGCAATGTACTTGGCCCACTGATCCTCACGGACGGTGATATCTATAACATATTAGCCAACTAATGTACTTGACCTTTGACTAGTGCACTTCAAGCATGCACAAGCTTGTCTCTAAGTCTTCCTCCCTCTAACACTTTCCCCCTCTTACTCTTTCCCCCTCTTACACACATACTCCTTCTAACACTTTCCCCCTCTAACTCTTTCCTCCTCTAACATATTTTAATCTTAATCTACAAGTATCAATACTCTTGTTTAAAAACAACGTGTTGATCTTGCTGCTGCTGTTGCTGCGTAGGAAAATTTCCATCCCTTGCTTACATAACCCCCCACGAATTTTGTTGTTGTTGTTGCTGTTGACCATAACAATGCAACGTACATCGAACAAGCGCCCGCTTTTCTTTATTCTCTATACTTTCTTCCTTTGCACACTGCTCCTCATAACCATAAGCATTAATTGTTTATGTTTTTTCTGCAGGTGTGCAAGGCAACGCACGTCAAACAGGCGCCCTCTCGACTCTCTCATATCTACTTATTCGTAGCTAAGAAACCTGCGCACAGTTGACTCTCTCTCTCTCTCTCTCTCTCTTATCTACTAACTTGTAGCTAAGAAACCTTAATAGTTTCAAAGGCAATGTACTTGACTCACTGATCCTCATGGACGGTGATATCTTTAACACATTAGCCAACTAATGTACTTGACCTTTGACTAGCGCACTTCAAGCATGCACAAACTTGTCTCTAAGTCTTCTAACACTTTCCCCCTCTTACACCTTCTCCCTCTATCACTTTCTCCCTCTAACACCTTCTCCCTCTAACACTTTCCCCCTCTATCCTTTCCCCCCTCTTACACCTTCTCCCTCTATCACTTTCTCCCTCTAACTCTTTATAATCTTAATCTACAAGAATCAATACTCTTGTTTAAAAACAATGTGTTGATCTTGCTGCTGCTGCTGCGACAGAAAACTCCCATCCTTGCACACATAACCCCCCACGAAGGTTGTTGTTGATGATGCTATAACAATGCACGTGTGCAGAGCAATGTATTTAAAACTGAAGCACACTTGACTCTAGCACTAAATGGTTAAATAGCTAAAACTGATCCTGTCATTATCACAACCATAAAGATCAATGTTTATGGCCTGCTTGTCAAACAGGAGCACACTTGACTCTAATACATATTGGTTACATAGCCAAAACTGATAGTGTGAACACTGATTTTCACAACTTGACACCCGATCCCTTGCTCACAAACCCACATGAATGTTGTTGTTGTTGTTGTTGTTGGCAAAAACAATGTATGCTGTGGCTTGCTTGCACGTGTTCAAGGCAACGCACTTAAAACAGGAGCACACTTGACACCAGATCCTATGATCACTGATTCTCAAGGATGCTGTTGTTGATGTTGCTCTTGACAATAACAATGCATGTTGTGGCTTGCTTGCAGGGGGTAAAAGACAACGCACGTGCAAACAGATGTACACTTGACACCAGATTCTATGATCACTGATTCTCGCAACCATAACAATGCGGCCTAGGAATGTCATGCCTTTGTCCTTAATACCTAGTCTAATTAATGCGGGCACGATCATGGGAAAAAAAGGGTCATAAATTATAGTATTGGGGGGTAATAAAAGTGTCAAAAAAAAGGGTCATAAAATTTAATGGGGGTAATTAAACTGTCAAAAATGAAAAGTCATAAATTGACACAGAACCCCCAGTTCCCTACTACTGTCGAGGGTTTCTAAGCTTCTTATATGGTTCATGTGTTGTTCTACAAAAAGAAACTTCGTTTCCTTGCTAAGGCTAAGCATACTGTTAAAATGTTATATGAGGATTCTCCCTCCCGAGAAACGTTTGGCTTGCCTGAGATCAGGTGTCACCGCCCAACTCATTTTCTGCTAGAGACTCTCATTGTTCCTTAGTTCCTATCTTATTCTGCCTCTTCCTAAGCCTTACTTCGGCTCAAACACTTTTAGGAGTTTCTCTGCCTCACATTCTTGCTTGTTTGCTAATCTTCTTGTACCCTGTTATATTAACGTAGCTCGAGTCCGATCTTAGGGTACATACGAGACTTAGAGGATTGAATAAGTAGTGATTAACGAAAAATCAATCAATGATACGTTGAAAAAACATTATGGAGGTAATTTTACATCAATTGTTTAATGAGATTAAACAGCAATATAATAGAGCAGCTAAAATAACAAATAAAAAAGTAAATATAATAATTGTTAAAATGTTTTAAGACATTGTCTTTAGTCATATAAAAATCTGATTTCCATGCAAATATGTGTTTGTGTGTGCGTGTGCGTGTGTGTGTGTGTGTGTGTGTGTGTGTGTGTGTGTGTGTTTTTTTTTTTTTTTTTTTTCTCATGGAACGCCATGAAGGGTGTGAATCTTTCAAAGATACTGGTGGCCCGTACCACCAAGCATGCACGATTTCCACGTACTAAACACACCCTACACAACAACGCGCCTCATCCCCAAGGGATCACGATTAAGTATTACTTCTCGGGGATGGGATGCCTTAAAAGGCCGTCTTCTTACTCATCCAGTTCTCGGACCATCCTTCTTTCTACATAATTATCGCTCAATGCTTCGCGTCGCTCTCTTTCGCACCTACGGAGATCCTTCTGGATGCAAACGATCCTCTGGAGTACCGCATTCCAGTTCGAGTCGGATTCCAACATGTACGACACCAGCTCTTCCACTGATGGTAGAGGTGTTGCTCCTGCTAGATATCTCGGGCAGTGGTACAGGACATGCTCAGGGTCTTCCGTGCAGCCCAGACAGACCGGACATTGCGGCGTCTCCTCGTGTCTGTACTTAAACAAGTATTTCCTATACCCTCCGTGGCCGGTAAGGAACTGCGTCAGATGGAAGTTAGTAGATCCTCCTCGTCGTTCTATCCACTCCTGGATTCTTGGGATGAGCCTATGCGTCCATCTACCTTTTGTTGAGAAAGTCCACCTAGCCTGCCACATGGCCAGGGAAGCCTGTCTCTCCGACCTCCTAACAGATTCGGTGTGTGTGTGTGTGTGTGTGTGTGTGTGTGTGTGTGAGTGCGTGTGTATAAGCAAACATAATCTCTAAATGAGAAGAAAACTTAAATTAGTAAAATAACAGAAATACAAAATAAAATCCCTCTAATATACATAATGAATGAGTATGACGAACTGAAATAATAACAAGAATAAACGGGTAAATTGATAGGGTTTTTAAATAAGTTTTGAAAATGTGTAGCACGTAGTAGGATCGACTATGACTTCACGGCTTAATACAAACCATAATAAATATTTTGATTTTTATATTGTTTGATCAAATTACCTCCCAATACTTTATAATTTTTGAGTAAATTTTGATGCTTGATCGTCATTTGTCAAATGTTTTTGTATCCAAAGAATATGTTTTGTGGGCTGGTGTTTTAAAAGTTAATTAGGGTGCAAAGTAGAACAGGACTATTAAAATAAGACGGTTAAACGCAAGCCGTACATTAGCTAGGTATAGGTTACTTATGCGATTGTGAGTGATTGTCCTGGTGATGTAATTATCGTATGTAGGTCACTGTGGAAAGTCTGAGGATTGTTTCGCCGTGGGGAGGCAAAAATGAGGCTGAGTGTTTGAGTCTTAAACAAATGTGAGTGTGTTGGATTTGGAGGACGCCAGGCTGCTGCAAATAGCTACAGTAATTCGTAAAGGAACGAATTTTATGAGAAGCGGCAAGTGGTACCCCATTTACATCACCGTCGGTAAACAGCAGCTGACTAACGGGCATTGAGGGACTTAAATCGATGACATGAATGAGAAAACCTAAAAAAAATACATTTTTGAAAAAAAAGCGGATTGATTAAACATCGATCCAAATTTAAATTTGATATAAGTGAATATCTTGTGTACCCATATAACTGAAAAAAAAAAACAACATCAGTTTTACAGATAAATGGCCTTCAGTTTTTCACAGCTTAACCGCCTCCGGCTTTTGTTACTTAAAAAGTTAATGACTATCAATTGGAGGAAACATGTGATAAATTATTAAAGTATAGACGTGATGCGAATCAAAGAGTGAGAAGTAAAAATGAAATATTAGGTGTAAGAGAAATAAATAAATAAAATAATAAACAAACATAATAATCAGCAAACAAACAGAATATTATATAAACTTAAAAAGCCTTCATTATATTTCTAATAATAATTCCCTATTGCTGATCTTGCAATTGAATTTTAGCTAAATTATAAAGTTCTCGGATCTTAGTTGTTTTGAGATATAAACTAGGTTTAAAAAAAAAAAAAAAAAATAAATAATAATAATAATAATAATAAAATAAAATAGACCCTGAGAAAAGTTTAACCTCGATTGCTATAAACTGATACAACAGTTTGTATAGGAACAGAGGAACAGAGGAACAGACCTAGGCAGCCTGCGATGCTGATCAAAGAAGAATAAATATGCAAAGTGGGGTCAAGGAGGCTTCCATTTATGCGGTACACTAAAAAGCCTATTTCTCGGATCTGAAATTGACAAGCAAACACTTAAATTTCAAATCAATGCATAAAGTCAAATAACTAAAAATAAATAAAATAATAATGGGGGCAGTATGGGTAGTTGAGGCATCAAAATTTTTGTTGCAGATCTTTGTGAAATGTCAATTGCTATCTACATACCAAATTTGGCGACTCTAGCTCGAAGTTTGTAAAAAGTGGGGAAAGGGGGCTGGGGGCGGTATGGGTGGGCGTGGCATCCAAATTTTTGATGCAGATCTTTGTGAAATATCAACTGCTATCTTCATACCAAATTTGGTGACTCTAGCTCGAAATTTGCAAAAATTGGGGAAAGGGGGGTTGGGGGTGGTATGGGTGGGCGTGGCATCCAAATTTTTGATGCAGATCCTTGTGGAATGTCAATTGCTATCTTCATACCAAATTTGGTGACTCTAGCTCGAAAATTGTAAAAAATGGTGAAAGGGGGGCGAAATGGAGATCGTGGCTCCAAAACTTTGATGCAGATTTTTGGGGGTCGTTGCCAGCTATCTTCGTACCAAATTTGGAGGCTCTAGCTCCACAACTCTGGAAGATACACGCATTCCCGTTTTTGACGAAGCCTTGGGGTGGATGGGGGAGGCTAGGGCAGTATCGGTGGGCGTGGTATCCAAACTTTTGGTGCAGTTTTTAGGGGGTCATCATCACCTATCTTGGCACCAAATTTGGTGGCTATAGTTCAAAAGCTGTGGGAGATATAGCCATTTCTGATTTCAAAATGCGGGGGGCTGGGGGCGTAATGGGTGGGCGTGGCTCCAAAACTTTGATGCAGTTTTTTGATGGTCGTTAACAGCTATCTTCCCACCAAATTTGGAGGCTCTAGCTCCACAACTCTGGAAGATACAAGCATTCCCGTTTTTGACGAAGCGTTGGGGTGGATGGGGGCGGCTAGGGCAGTATTGGTGGGCGTGGCATCCAAACTTTTGGTGCGGTTTTTAGGGGGTCATCATCACCTATCTTGGCACCAAATTTGGTGGCTATAGCTCAAAAACTGTGGGAGATATGGGCTATTTTGACTTTAAAATGCGGGGGGGCTGGGGGCGGAATGGGGGGCGTGGCTCCAAAATTTTTGATGCAGTTTTTTGGGGGTTGCTAATAGCTATCTTCTTACCAAATTTGGTACTTATAGCTGTAAGGATGTGCGAAATATGTGGATTTATCGGTTTTGAGTTATCGAATTTATCGATTTGCCAGCCCCGCAGTTATCGTAGAACCCCCATCTTGACAGTTTAATTTACTATCCCATAGATAAAGAGAATTGGAAAGTTTCAAGTCTCTAGCTTGAAGGGTGTGGAAAAAAATTGCAACCATACGGACGGACAGACGGACAGACACCATGACGGACATTGCACAAAACCAATATACTCTTTACCTTCGGTATCGAGTATAAAAATCAATAAACAGTACTAGAATGGCAATATATACTTTTTTGAAATCTTACTCCACGGTTGACCTAAACATTGGTTAAGAAATAAACCAGAAATCAGTAAAGTCAAAATCTAGGTAGTAACCTTCGTAATATGTTTTCATTTAAAGAATAACGTTATCTCGCTCTTTCAATGTACGAACTATAAACCACAAGAATCATAATAGAATACAGCCTACACTTTAAGAGTTTTCCTGTATTATCTCAACGAAGATTATGACTATTCTTGAGAGTTGTTGCGAATTATGGAGCTAAAAACAAAACTAAGGTAACTTTTCTCCGCTTATAATTTTATATTGCTATCCAGTTAAAACAATGATGATGGTTAAAATAAAAAAAAATAAGAAAAAATTGAAGTGTATTTATAAATTACTAGGGGGTCCCCCCTGCTCGCTTCGCTCGCAAACCCCCCTCGCGCTGCGTGCTCGATTTTCGAATGCAAGCAATTATAACGTTTGAAAATAACCGTGTGTTGAAGCCCCTGTGTATTCACTTGCACATCTGATGAAATCCTACATTTCCGTTTATACGACATAGTAAGTGCCCCGCTTACTTCGCTGCGCAAATAGTTTATGTTATTTTAGCAATAAAAGATAGATGTAAAATAAATAAATTAGAAAATATTTAACAACAAATTAAAGCAAAGTATTTAATATTCTCTTTTCCACGCCACCATTGAGGTAGAGAATCAGGTGCGTAATTTTTTATTGTGGTTTCTCCAGTAGGCCTTATCCACTTGTTGAATTTAATTTGCAATTATTAACAACTGTTAAGAGCTTCTTGATAAATGACATTGGTTGTTTTTCCGTCAGGTGCTAATACAAATAAACTTTTTGGTGAACTGACTCTTGAGCAGGCTACATAAAATTGGCCATGAGAGAAGCAATCGTGTCTTAAATCTAGTCCGGCTAATTTGAGAGTTTGTCCCTGTGATTTATTGATTGTTAGGGCAAAGCAAACTTTTAAAGGAAATTGCAATCTTTTAAATTGAAATGGCAATTCAGAGTCAGAAGGTATTAATGGAATTCTCGGTATAAAAACCGTTTCCCCTATACCACTGCCAGTAAAGACCATTGCTTCGACAACATTCTTATGAAGGGCTTTAACTTGCAATCTTGTACCATTGCACAGTTTTGGCGGCTTCAAGTTGCGAATCAACATTACAGGTGAACCAATCTTTAAAGTTAATTTATGTTGAGGCAGGCCAGCCGGATTTAATGAATTAAGAAACTCGACGGGGTAATGAACTGCATCTTCGACTTCAGTCACATAATCAATAGAGTTATATGTCATTTCTTCACTTTGAAATGATTTTAATAAAAACTCGTTTATTTCCAATGCATTGTCATTTCTCGCAGTCAAAATAGCACGTTCTGAAAACCATTCGAGTGATTTTTGAGAGATATTTGTAATATCCGGAAATATTTTTAGAGTTAGTTCTTCAATACTTTTCACAACATGACACAAAGTTGATGGTAAAGTTATTTTGCCATCATGGGTTGGAAATAATCCATTTCCTATTTTAAGAAGCATTTCTGCAAATTCACCAGCTATGCTATCACCTTTTAAGTGCACTCGCATATTCTTCGTTAATGCAATTTTCTGTATTTTGGGCCACAAAATTGAAGACTTTAAGCACGCATTTATTTCATCTGCTCTTGTTCCTCTGAGGATCACTGGGAGAGTTTGTCGAAAATCACCAGCTAAGAGAACAGTTATGCCACCCATTAAGTATTCACTATCTCGAATGTCTTTCAAAGATCGATCTACAGCTTCAAAAGCACCTTTATGGCCCTTAGTACACTCATCCCAAACAATAAGCTTGCAATCTTTGAGCACAGCAGCAATATTAGATTGCTTAGAAATTGAGCAATGTGGTGTTTCTAAATGGAACAAATTAAATGGAATCTTTAGAGTAGAATGCGCTGTGCGACCAACATTTAGTAAAGTGGCTGCGATACGGGAAGAAGCAACGGCCAATGCAATGTTTTTACTTTGCCGTACCTTTGCCAATAATAAATTTAAAAGAAACGTTTTACCTGTTCCACCAGGTGCATCTAAAAAATAGATTTCTCCTTTTTCTGCTTCAACGCTATGCAGTAACTTTTCGTATACTTGTTTTTGCTCAGCAGTAAGGAGTAGCTCATTATTAACAACAAAATTATCGCAATTTTCATAATTTGTTTCTCTATGATATTCATTATTTTGAACAATTTCCTCGGATCTGATTGGTAGTGGAAGTCCATAGTTAGTCAAGTTTTGACCACCAATAGACAGTACTATATCTTCAATGTACAAAAGACATTTATTAAATACATTATTCAGAATACTTTGTTCAATATTTCTGTCTTGTGAAATATGAAAGACTCTTAAAATATCTTCTGAGAAACTCTCTTTATAAGTATTCCAAAGTTTAAGAGCATCCGAAATTTGACAAAATACTAACATTATTGCAAAAAGTTCCCTCAGTTTTATAGGATTTTGACATACGACAGCTTCGGCTATAGTTGAATCCCAGTGCTTATCATCTTCTAGTAATCCTAGAGCTTTACACGCCAATTGAAATGATGCGTATGCTATACCATTAACGGTTTTTAAATTTGAAAATGAAGTTGGCCCTCTTACAAAATGTAGTAAAAGTCTTAAATAAAAACATTCTGTATTATTGGGATGAATAATGTAAACTCTTCCCAAAGCTGAATCTCTTTTAACTCCAGGAAAATTTGGCACATCATGCCCTCGTTTTCTTCTTTGAAATTCTTTATTATTCCATGTAAAATACGATGGAACTTCACAATATAGAAGCGTTCTTGCAAACTCATCACGTGTGCATAGCTCAAAGAAGGCTAGCAAAGTGGTTTTGGGTGTAATGCTTAATCTGTCAAGTAATTGTTGCGGATTATTGGGGTTAAAATATATTCGTTGACCATTTTCTAAATGAACAGCTAAGTGAGTAGTAGCCGGAAAACGTTCATGTATGGGAAATGCAAAGATTCTCCATACCGCTTATGAGCTACTTATATAACGGCCACTTTCGTACATATTAATTTCATTACGTTGGTCTTCAAGAGTAAATGATGCTTGATCACTGCCCTTGTTAACATATTTACAGATGTATTTAATAGACTTTACAGAACTACAATACTCAACATTTATGTGAGCTTCAAATGTTCTCAAAAGTACACAGTTGTAAGGCACAACCCAACGATTATCTATGCAATTACCATTTATATTAATTGCATTACCTCCATCTTCTATCGCTCTTCTACGATATAGAGGGTAACTATCTTTTCCAGTCACAGTTTCTTTAAGTAGTTGTCGAGGAAACCTTTTGGTACACTTTCCATTTTTCATGCATGGCGATTTATTATTAAATGCACCGCAAGGACCATGAATCATATTTGACTTAACAATGTTAAATAACAAAGGATCCTCATCTGCGTTTGGTATTTCGGCACAGATAATTTTATCGATTTTATCTGGTCTTATTTTATTTTCTAACAAAAGTAAAATATGAATATGTGGTAAGCCCCGCTTTTGCCATTCCACAGAGTACATGAAACATTGCACGCTTCCAAACAAATAACCTTTTATCAATAGTGACATTAAAGCTTTAACTTTTAAATGAAAAACTCGAGCTATAATATCGTGACGATCATGTGGCTTTTGACCCGGTATCAAAACACTTTTGATGTCATTCCATTGTGGATTGCAGGTGAATGTTATGAAAAGATCTGGTCGCCCATAATGGCGAACATATGTCATAGCATCTTGAGTCTTTTCATGCATATATCGTGCAGAGCTTGTAAAAGAAGATGGTAAAATTACCATCTGACCAAGTTGAGCTGCTTCAACATCTTGTTGGCCTATTGCATCTTGTAGATGTATATAGCTATCTGCTCTGAGTTTCGCTTGATTGTAGCGAATATAATTTAACCTTTCTGTTTCAATTTTAGCATACATATCAACCAAAAATTGACTATAAAGGGAACGACAATAAATTAAATGATTTATCTCGGATTGACGAATCATTATTTTATAGCTGTAAAAGCTTAACGCAGATATCATTTTTTTTGGATCCTCCCTTTTTAATAATGGATTCCATTGTGGTATATCCACTAAATAGCCATCTTCGCCATAAGGAAATAGCAAAGGGTACTGTAAGGCATCGTATGATCGATGCACCTCACTAATGCGATGTAATTTATTATTATGGCTTTCAATAATAATATCGCGCTTTGCAAATTGCTGACCAACAATAACTATAGCTACTTCGCTTAATAGAGGTGCATTGTAAAGCCCTTTGTGTGCACCAGCGGGTGTTCGATCAGCATGTATAACCAATTTATAATCTTTAGTACTTGTTGGTATTTTATTGAGAGCCATTTTTAGATCTTTAACATAAGGATTATGCTGATGAAACATACATTGAAGATCCTTTACTACGCTTAAATCAACATTTGAAATATTTTTGCAACGTAGTTGAGCTTCCTTTTCATCATCACCAACAAAATAAATTTGAAGAAACTGCATTTCTTCATTTGGCAAAGGTCGGACACTACCAATTAAGTGATACACTTGTCCTTGGACTTTAAAGGTTGACCAACTTTCATTTATAATTTTTGTACTACCAAAAGAAGTCATTTGAAAGCAGCTGTTATACTTTCTTATACGATCAATGAAATGATCATGCTTGGGATGTCCACCAATTATTAAGCTTTTAAGTGGATCAGGCAAACTTTCATTTTGTGAAAGCTTAACTTTTCCTGCCTTGCAACAGATACCCAGAGGCTCATTTTTCCACTTTAAAGCATCACAATGTTTGCATATCAAATTCATACTACCAAGTTGAGTAATTTTATCTGACTTATAAGCTATTTCAAAATCATAGTTTAGGCCAAACATGGCTTTAACACTCCATGCACGCAAACGCCTTTCTTGACGTGCATTAGGATTATTAGCCTGATGTCGTCTCACTGCATCTCTATTAGCTTGAGGATTATCAG
Source organism: Scaptomyza montana (assembly GCA_018904305.1). NCBI lineage: Eukaryota > Metazoa > Arthropoda > Insecta > Diptera > Drosophilidae > Scaptomyza > Scaptomyza montana. The sequence continues at coordinate 145,094 of JAEIGR010000096.1, read as the reverse complement.
CCTGATGTCTTCTCTTTGCAGCTTTATGAGCTTCTGGATTATTAACCTGATATCTTTTTGATGCTTTTATGTGCTTACCCTTATTTTTTTCAAGATATTTTTCAACTATATGTTTTCGTACCGTTTGTGTTGTTTTGTCGGTGAACCGACTACGTCTTTTAACGGGATTTTTAACATTTTCAGTTATACATTCACTTGACGTATCGGTATCTTGAGTTAATACTTCCTCTAAAGGAATATAAACATCAAAATGTCCATTCATTAATTCGCCGGTAAAACGCAATTTTTTCACAGGATGCATATCATTTCCTAATGACAGATATAAGTTTCCATTTAGAAAAACTTGAAAATTTACAGCATAAATTTCTGCTGCTGCTTGAAGCTCACATGCAGTACCATAAGTATATGAGTATGACATAGCGCACTCATATTGTTCAGAAGAGCTATAACACTCTCCATTTAAGTTTATGCTGAAGCAAGCAAAAGTTTGCCAGTCGGTTACAACATGTTCAACGTATGGCGAATGGTGCCATGGAAGCCTTGCCTACCAAATAAAAGGTAGGAAATAGATCTAAAAAGACAGGCTCCATCACCAATTATGACAACAACTGAATGCGGCACCAAAACACCACTTATATCTAAAGCTTCAATAAACATCTTTTAATTTGGCTGTGAGACAATTGACTTCACTGTAAAACGATTGTTACAACGTTACAGTGTCTATAGGTAAGTATAAAATTCAATAAAATTGAATATGCCAACTTATATTATTTTAAAAGAATATTCAGACTGCTTAGTTTTATTTGATTTTTAAATGCACTTAAGCAGCGTCTATATAACTATTATATAATATGCAAAATAGAAGACAACTATATATAATGTTGCTTCAATAATTAAGTCTAAAATCGACGTATTATTTTTGTTTTAAAAAAAAAAACAAAAAAACAAATTAACAACTTAATTTAAAGTAAGTATTATAAATAAATAAATACTTCAAAATAAGTCAAAAATTGACTTCACTGAACAACGTTACAGCGTCTATACAAAGTATAGAGTTCAATAAAATTGAATATGCCAACTTATATTATTTTAATAGAATATTCAGACTGCTTAGTTTTATTTTATTTTTAAATGCACTAAAGCAGCGTCTATATAACTATTATATAATATGCAAAATAGAAGACAACTATATATAATGTTGCTTCAATTATTAAGTCTAAAATCGACTTATTATTTTTGTTTTAAAAAAAAAAACAAAAAAACAAATTAACAACTTAATTTAAAGTAAGTATTATAAATAAATAAATACTTCAAAATAAGTCAAAAATTGACTTCACTGAACAACGTTACAGCGTCTATACAAAGTATAGAGTTCAATAAAATTGAATATGCCAACTTATATTATTTTAATAGAATATTCAGACTGCTTAGTTTTATTTGATTTTTAAATGCACTTAAGCAGCGTCTATATAACTATTATATAATATGCAAAATAGAAGACAACTATATATAATGTTGCTTCAATTATTAAGTCTAAAATCGACTTATTTTTCTTGTGTTTAAAAAACAACAAAAGAAATGAAAATACGTTGATCGTTAATGTTTTAAATTAAATATTTTTTATAACTTATCATTAAAATACGTATTTTATATGAATTGTATATAAATAATACGAAAATCAGAAAAATAAATAACTCACTGATCCAAAAAGTAACTTTCGATGTTATCCTTTCATACAAACTATATTTAACAAGTGGAAACGTTGCAGTCGGACGCAACCGACTGCGGCATACTCGATACCAGTATTAAAACCGGTAAAAAGAGGCCTGATTGCAGAGGGGTACGGATGCGGCAGGGGTGTACGCTGCCTTAAAGATTTTCCGAAGCAGATGGGGATGCCATAAGCTATCTTCCTTATAAATTTGGTGACTCTAGCTCAAGGTTTGTAAAAGGTGGGGAATGGGGGGGCTGGGGGCGGTATGGGTAGTTGTGGCATCAAAATTTTTGATGCAGATCTTTGTGGAATCTCAATTGCCATCTTCATACCAAATTTGGTGAATCTAGCTTGAAGTTTGTAAAAAGTGTGGAAAGGGGGGCTGCGGGTGGTATGAGTGGGCGTGGCATCCAAATTTTTTATGCAGATCTTTGTGGAATGTCAATTGCTATCTTCATACAAAATTTGGTGACTCTAGCTCGAAAATTGTAAAAAAAGGGGAAAAGGGGGCTGGGGGCGGTATGGGTGGGCGTGGCATCTAAATTTGTGATGCAGATCTTTGTGGAATGTCAATTGCTATATTCATACCAAATTTGGTGACTCTAGCTCGAAATTTGTAATAAGTGGGGAAAGGGGGTCTGGGGGCGGTATGGGTGGGCGTGGCATCCAAATTTTTGATGCAGATCTTTGTGGAATGTCAATTGCTATATTCATACCAAGTTTGGTGACTCTAGCTCGAAAATTGTAAAAAGTGGGGAAAGGGTGGCTGGGGGCGGTATGGGTGGGCGTGGCATCTAAATTTGTGATGCAGATCTTTGTGGAATGTCAATTGCTATATTCATACCAAATTTGGTGACTCTAGCTCGAAATTTAAAATAAGTGGGGAAAGGGGGTCTGGGGGCGGTATGGGTGGGCCTGGCATCCAAATTTTTGATGCAGATCTTTGTGGAATGTCAGTTGCTATATTCATACCAAGTTTGGTGACTCTAGCTAAAAGTGTGTAAAAGGTGGGGAAAGGGGGGCGGAATGGAAGGACGTGGCTCCAAAACTTTGATGCAGTTTTTTGGGGGTCAATACCAGCTATCTTCCTACCAAATTTGGAGGCTCTAGCTCTACAACTCTGGAAGATACACGCATTCCAGTTTTTGACGAAGCGTTGGGGTGGATGGGGGCGGCTAGGGCAGTATCGGTGGGCGTGGCATCCAAACTTTTGATGCAGTTTTTTGGGGGGTCATCATCACCTATCTCGGCACCAAATTTGGTGGCTCTAGCTCAAAAACTGTGGGAGATATTGTCATTTCTGATTTCAAATTGCGGTGGGGCTGGGGGCGGAATGGGGGGCGTGGCTCCAAAATTTTTGATGCAGTTTTTTGGGGGTTGCTAGTAGCTATCTGCTTACCGAATTTGGTAGTTCTAGCTGTAAGTATGTGTTAAATATGTGGATTTATCGGTTTTGAGTTATCGAATTTATCAATTTGCCAGCCCCCCAGTTATCGTACAACCCCCATCTTGACACTTTAATTTACTATCCCATAGATAAAGAGAATTGAAAAGTTTCAAGTCTCTAGCTTGAAGGGTGTGGAAAAAAGTTGCGAACATACAGACGGACAGACGGACGGACACCATGACGGACATTGCACAAACCCAATATACTCTTTACCTTCGGTATCGAGTATAAAAATGAACTGAAACGAAACGTAACTTTCTATCTTCAAACTAAATATAAACTAAAATGCATAACCAATTCCCTTACCATTGTATGTAAAAACATAAAGTGGGAAAGAGTATTACAGTTATTCCTCTACACAACACACACCGAGATCTTACATACAACGCTTGTACTTAAGAGCTAGGTGTAGGTGGTACAAATTAGGCAATGTCATTCCCTTAACCCTGCTGTTAGCCTTGAGCCCATTTGGTCCAATTTTTTTTTTATTCCTTTGTAACTCTTGAACGGTTATACATATTGACTTAAATGCAAACTCTTAGTTATGCTTAACTTAGCTTAGAGAGTGCGGAGGAGGAAGGGATATTAGGATTTATGTTTGACATGCAGAGCGTGCGCACAAAAAGCATTTAAAAACAAACAGCTGATAGAGAAATGACGAAATAACGGAGTCGCGAATTTTTTTTTTCGCAAAGTGTGCGAAGTGCGAGACAAAGATTAGTTGTACCGCACTTTGCATTGCATTCGCTTGCTGCCGTTTATGATGCTTTTGCTCCTACTGTTGCTGCGGCTGCTTAGTAAAAAAGGGTGGTATATATTTAATTGACTTATTAATTAATAAATGCAATATATAAAAATGTATTATTCATAATACATATTACCTTTCTTATTGGCATTTAATAATTGATAAAAACAATCTGTATAAAAATAAAATTATTTTGTTAATTAAATACCGAAAACAAATTGTTAGCAATGGCTGTTTATGAAATTTTAAAACATAGGGTATTAAAATTTTGTGCTTTGTATTTCGAAGCAACTTGCAAGTGTTTAGCTTGTATTTTCTTTGCATTTGCCTATTCTCGATGTGTACACAGAGCGCTATTGCTTGGCGAATGACCATTTGATCTACAGACCAGAGGGTATATTGCTTTTGTGCAAATGTATGTAACAGGTAGATGGAAGTATTTCTGACCCAATTATATGTATGTATATATTATATGTATATGCGGGAAGTTCAGTCAATCAATTTTGTAAGATTTTATTTGCAATGCATGCTACTGCTGCTGATGTAGATTACATTTTCTTAAGTTTCTATTTGTTAGTGTGTTTGTTTTTGCACGGTATATATTTGGTGAACATTTTTTTGCTTTCTTTTAGCTTGCTTCAGAAGTCAACAATGTATGCATGCATTTACAATGTATGCGCGCGCTCTGCAAGTCTAACAAAGAGCGTAGTAACGCTACCTTCTTCGCACGCACTGAATTAACGCAAAACATATCTAAGAGGCTGCAGCTAAGTGAATTGCATATTGCCTTTAGCTTTAATTTAGTGTGTGCGGAGGAGTTAGGGTTATTAAACTTTATGATTGACATGCAAAGCGCGCACATAAAATAGAGAGTGAACGTAAATGAGCAAAATCAAAGGAACATGATCGGAGCGAGATTTGTAATTACCTGATTATCTTAAGAGCAACACGCGCACTTATGTGAACGCCCTATGCTTGTTCGAAATTGCATATCAATAACATATTAATAATGTTAGTTAGTTTTGTCTAAGTTATATAAGCAGCAAGTAGGCAAATCCACCCCCATAAAATATTCTGGTGTGGGTAATTTTTTTAGACGCACCAAGTTTTGTTTTGTTGTTTGTTGTTTTTTAAATCAATCACACCAACAAAAAGTAGCAGTGCGGGCCCAACAACAACAACAACAGCAAAAGCTTTTGCAAGTGTATGAACCTTTTTTTTATGACACTTTGCTTGCGGGACTCAAAGGCGTCATTGCCCATTGTTTTGTTTTTGTATTCTCGCTCGCGATCGAGCTCTCAGCTTGTCCGACAATCTGGCGACAGTAGTGGAATGGGTAATTGTTGTTATTGTAATTTGATTTTTAAAATGGGTAAAAAGTGCTTTAAATCGTATGGGAGGTACTTGAAGGAGTTGTCCAAATAAAAATTCCTTTCTTAGTGCTGTAAGGTAGCGTTTCTATGGCTGAGGCAGCTCAGCCTCTCCAGGGCCACCCTACAAGAAATTTGTAAGATTGCTGGGACTTGGAAGGGGTGGAAATGAGACACCGCGCTCAGAAGATTATGAAAGGGGCATTTAGATCAAACACCGGTGGTCCAGTGATTAGCAAAAGTGCCCTCTGGCAGTATGGTTACCCCCGCTTGTTCCGGTTCGAATGCCCCCGGTATTGACCAGGGAGGCACCAAGTTCGGAAACAGGCGTGCGCCGCTATGAAAACGTCGTGGACTGTCACGGTATTGACCAGCATCCAGTCAACGGCGTTCTCAAAGCGGTGGGCGGGCCACACGTACCGTTCTTGCACTTCCACTTTATATCCCCTGCAAACAGTGCCTCCCTGTCCTATTCACACCAGCCACCGCTTTCAAATGACCCTTCTTTGCCTGTGTTTTTCTACTTTTTTTTTTTTGGCGCCACACGTTTGTTTGGGCTGGCTAGTGTTAGTGTGTTAGTGATTTTGTATTTCTACATGACATTTTTAATTGTATGCAATTTAGCAATTCATTGACCTTTCTCTACTATATTATCAATTCAATTTGGTGCAGAATTTGTATTTTGCCTACAAAAACTTAAAACCAAGACCTTCCAAGGCGTCAAATATCATATTTTGTGCTGGTCGACCATTTGCATTATCAGGCAAACAGCAAAAGAAAATTAAAAAAAAAATTCAGTTTTGCATTGCTGATCTTTCATACTCTATCATGTTTTCAGCTCTATGACCATTTTCAGCAATTTTCCATCTAAAAACTGGAATAAAAAAAGAATGAAAAAAACAACTAAAATATTTCACATACATTTACATAGTCATATATGTATATACATTTTGCTCATACACTCATATCATTTTGCTGCTGATCGGCAAGCAAATTTTGTTTGACGCTTTTTTATTTTGCTGTGCGCCTGTTGCTGCAAGTCTTTGTAAGTCTTTATTTTGTCTCTTGGCGAACGCTGGCGAACGCTGGCGAACGCTGGCGAACGCTGGCGAACGCTGGCGTTCTATGGCGATCTATGGCGATCTATGGCGATCGGTAACGATCGGTGGCGACGATGGCGATCGGCTATGCAGCAAAATAAACAAGCGTCAAACAAAATTTGCTTGCCGATCAGCAGCAAATGATATGAGTGTATGCAGCAAAATGTATATACATATATGACTATGTAAATGTATGTGAAACATTGGCCGACCCTTTATTTTAGTTCTTAGTTTATTTTCTTTCATTCTTTATTTGCTTATATTCCGAGTTTTTGGCAAATGAAATGGACATATGCACCACTAAATACACTTTCGCAGTTTGTGCGCATCGCTGCATAAGTGTATGGTAGTTGCGATGGCAAAATTGCTGAAAATGGTCATAGAGCTGAAAACATGATAGAGTATGAAAGATCAGCAATGCAAAACTGATATTTCCCTGCTTATTTTACTAGACGCTTGTTTCTTTTGCTGTTTGCCTGATAATGCAAATGGTCGATCAGCACAAAATATGATATTTGACTGCCTTGGAAGGTCTTGGTTTTAAGTTTTTGTAGGCAAAATACAAATTCTGCACCAAATTGAATTGATAATATAGTAGAAAAGGTCAATGAATTGCCTAACAAATGCTACGCATACAATTAAAAATGTCATGTAGAAATACAAAATCACTAACACACTAACACTAGCCAGCCCAAACAAAATGTGTAGAAAGCCTACATATATTCCAGCAAAACTGCAAACATATATGTATGTGGGTATAGTTCATAGCTTCACTATGGCAACGTCGCAAAAAGCGATAAGGAATAGGCAAACCATATGATCATATGACGCCCATATGCATACACAGGAAAGAAGGGTGCACAGCAATATAACAAGCAGCTGTGCGCTGCAAAATCGCTGGCTATGGGCATATCATAACACAGAGAATGGCTGGCTGGCTGTGCTATGAGGAAAATAAGCGTAGCACAGTCGACAAGCCGAGTGGCTTGATAATCGGGCACGAAATGCGCTGGCAGAGAAAAGCAGCGAGGTGTCGCCACGATTCCATATTCCAACTGGCAGTCAGAATTTGGCCTCATGACGACTCTATATAAGTTCCATTCTCGTTGCTCGTAACGAACACTCGGCTTGTTTTCATTGTCATTTTCATTTATTTTCACTGAATTATTTCGCTTATATGTATCTACAACCAAGAAACCTAACTCCCTGCCTATCCGCACCAGACTTGTCTGCCGAAGAAGAAGGACGACATAGCCCTAACTCGCTTACCCGGCCGCCTCGTAGCACCCTTCTTTCCTTGTTGTTGTTGTCGTTGCTTCTTGGTGGTCGTCCACGTGCTAGCTCGTCTTGTGGTCCCCGTCTGCGCACTTGTGGTTTTAATATTTCTTGCGCGACTTTGCTGATCCGCGCACTGGACTGTTCGCGGTGAGCTCTGAACTTGACTGTCCTCTGCTAATGCTCGTCGCGGCGATCGCGAGCCCTTTTTCGTCAAACCTTTTCCAGCCTTCTGTTGCGCCTTTTGCTCGTGGTTCCAATGCTGCTGCGGCCGCTGCCCGCGCCGTTTGGCTCGTGCCATTCTGCTGCTGTGGCGGCTGTGCTGCCGGCGTTGTTTGGCCCGCATTAATGCTTCGGCCCTGCTGCGCTGTCGGCATGGTCTGGCTCGTGCCATGCTTTTGCGTTGTGCTGTCGGTGCTGGCTGGCTCGCGTCAATGCTTCGGCCCTGCTGCGCTGTCGACGTGGTCTGGCTCGTGCCATGCTTTTGCGTTGTGCTGTCGGTGCTGGCTGGCTCGCGTCAATGCTTCGGCCCTGCTGCGCTGTCGACGTGGTCTGGCTCGTGCCATTTTGCTACGCCGCGCTGTCGGCGTGGTCTGGCTCGTGTCATGCTGTTGCGTTGTGCTGGCTGGCTCGTGTCATGCTGTTGCGCTGTGCTGTCGGTGCTGGCTGGCTCGCGTCATGCTGCCATGGGTGATCGCGCGGCTCTCTGCGCTCTGCTCTCTGCCAGGAGTTCCGTTATGCTTGTTTCCAGTGTCTACCGTGGGCCCTGGCTACTTATTATCCACTCAAAAGTATAACCCTTAATACTAATAAACTCAAAAGATAATCAACTCAAAAATATAACTAATAAATATAACTAATAAACAACCTTATAACTACCCAACACCATATTTACAAAAATGTGCAACGTCACACCCCCCCCTTACTTCCCGGGGGAAAACCGAATGGTGACACCACCGGCCGGGGCGAGGGTTACCCTGAAGGTGCCTTCTTCCAGATCGATTTTAAATCTTCTCCGCCAGTTTCCTTGCTCCATGCTGAGCCGTACCGTTTCGAGGAGCATCCGAGGAATGAGTCGGCCTGGTGTTTGCGCCTTCCATCCGGTGGGCGCCTCGACCCATTTCTCCTCCTCCTCCAGAAGCTCGTGTGTCAGAGCTCTGACATCCACAGCTGGCCCCAGTAGCGCTTGGATATCGCTGCTGTTGAACGATGCGTTCCACTCGTCGCTGGAGTCTTTTATCGGTTCCGGTTGGACGGTTGTGGCGAGGGAGTCGATGTCGACCGTCTCGGTCGTGTCGTGGACACCCCTGCCTCGTCGCTGACAATGGCTACTCTGGCCACGCGAACCACGTCCAATCCCAGGTCGGGTAGAAGCCACGAGTCCGGTGATGGGTTCATCAGCCGGTACTGGGCACTGGCTGAGCTTGGCCAAACATCCGTGCTCACGTCGTCGAAGATGGACATCCCACGTGCTGGCTCGGCTTCGTTCCCTTCGTCCTCGAATCCTTCGAATCGGCGCTGTTACTGAGGAACCCAGCCCCAGTCCTGCTCCCGCTCCGCTGCCCACTCTCTTGCCCAATCTCGTCGTGGCTCTTCGTCTGCCATGGCTGTTCTTAGGTACTGTGGAATATAAACGAGGTTATATCCCTGGGACTATGGACAGGCTATGCTCTACAGCACAATAGTCTGGTGCGATGTTGAAACTTGAAATAACTTATCGTATAGTACCATTAAACAATGTTAAAGATATATCTTATGTTAATCCGCCTTGTGTGCGGCCCCTAATTTACTTGCTAAGTCTTCGCTGGTTGGTGTGGCTCTATTTGCCATTGAGGAATACGTGTTGTGGTTGAGCGGTTGCTCTTCGCCTTCGCTGTCGTGCTGTTCCTCGTCCTCTTGTTGTCGAAAAGCTTTCAAGTCGGCTACTCCGGCGGTGCGGCTTTTTCTGGTCTCGGTGTGTCGGACTCTGACTATGTTGGGAGAAATGAACTTAGTTACCTTGTACGGGCCCTCGTAGCGTGGGGCTAATTTGGCTGCAAATCCGTCGTTGGCGTTTGATAGCACGTGATGCTTCACTAATACCAAGCTGCCGATGGATGGTCTCCAGTCGCGTCTCCGTAGATTGTAATGACGGCCCTGTTCCGCTGATGCTCGCTGGGTGTTATCCCTCGCCGTCTGAAAAATGTCGCATAGCTGTTTTGCTCTGGTCTCGGGGTCGGTAACGACCATGCCGGACCCTGGAGTGACCTCGTCGAATAATGCTCCTGGTAGTCTCGGCTCTCGTCCTTGGACCAGGAACGCCGGACTGAGTCCTGTTGTGTCGGACACGCTGCTGTTGATCGCCAGTGAGAGCTCCGGAAGCCAGATATCCCATGTGTTATGAGGTCCCTCGATGTACTGTGCGATCATCGTCTTGATCGTCCGATTCGCCCTTTCTGTCGGAATTTGCTGCGGATTGTATGGTGCAGTATGTTCCAATTCCATACCTGCTCGTTTGCAAAACGCCTTGAACGTACGACTGGTGAATTGGGTCCCGTTGTCACAGATAAACTTGCGTGGTATTCCAAATCGGCTGAGGATCCGATCCCGAAAAGCTTTTTCCAAGTACGATGCAGTAGCTCGGCGCAAGGGTACCAGTTCCACCCATTTTGAAAACATGTCAAAGAACACTAGTAGTACCGTGTTCCCCTGCTTGGATCTCGGCAGAGGTCCAACGAAGTCGGCGCAAATTGTAGCGAAGGGCTCGTTTGCCTGCCTTGTCAGCATCTTCCCTGCGGGCTTGGTTTGTTGTACTTTAAACTTTTGACACACAGCACATTTCCTAACGTAGCGTACGACGTCCCTGAAGATTCCTGGCCAATAATATCTTTGACATATCCTCGTCGTGGTCTTGCGTATTCCTAGATGTCCCGCACTTGGTTGATCATGGCATTCTTGTAGCACGCGTTGCCGTTGCTCCTTGCCTACGCATAGCTTCCATGGTAGGAAGTCTTCCTCCAAGGGTCGTTGTCCGAGATGTCTGTACAATTGCCCGTTCTCCAGTGTGTAATCTGGGTACTTCTCTGGGTGTTCCTGTGTCTCCTGCGTGCGTCGTCGTAACCATGCGCAGGTGCCCTGCTCCTCGATGGCTGTCTGTAAGGCCTCTAGAGGTTGTCGTGACAACGCATCGGCCACTACGTTTTGTCGTCCTTTCCGGTAATGTACGTCAAATTGGAACTGTTGGAGTTCCAATGCCCATCTCGCAACTCGTCCTGTGGGGTTCTCAATGGTGTTCAGCCACTTGAGGGCTAAGTGGTCCGTCACGACGTCGAACCTGTATCCTTCCAAATAACAACGGAGCTTCCTTATGGCCCAGACGATTGCCAAACACTCCTTCTCGGTGGCAGAGTAGTTTTCCTCGGCCTTCTGTAGTCTCCGGCTAACGTATGCAATGACCCTTTCGCCATCGGCACTCTGCTGGGTTAGCACTCCTCCAAGTCCGTAGTCGCTAGCATCGGTCTGTAATGAAAACTGTTTCGTAAAATCCGGGCACGCGAGAATGGGTGCCTCTGTCAGTAGCGCCTTGAGTTTCGCGAATGCCTCTTGTTGCGGGGACTCCCAGATCCATTTCTTGCCTTTCCGAAGGCATTGGTTGCACCACTGCTGCAAAGTTCGGGACAAATCTCCGGTACCAAGAAGCGAGGCCGAGGCATCGGCGAAGTTCTCGTACACTCGTAGGGGGTGTTAGCTGCTGTACCGCAGCGATCTTCTCCGGGTCGGTGTGGATTCCCATCTCGCTGACGACGTGTCCCAGGTACACCAGCCTGCGCTGGAAGAAAGCGCACTTCTTCCGGTTAAGCCTGAGGTTCGCTTGTCGCAGGCGCCTCAACACTTCTCTTAGATTCTCGACGTGTTCCTCCAGTGTCGCCCCGATGATGATTATATCGTCGAGGTATACAAAAGCATGTGGCTCCATGTCTGCTCCAATGACGCTGTCGAGTGCCCGCTGGAATGTGGCGGGTGCCGAGTGGAGTCCAAATGGCATAACCCGCCATTGGAAGAGGCCTCGTCCTGGTACTGTGAATGCAGTGCATTCGCGACTCGCCTTGGCCATGGGTATTTGCCAATACCCGCTCTTCAAGTCCAGTGTACTTATGTACTTTGCGTTCCTTAGCCTCTCCAAGATAGAGTTTATCCTCGGCAGGGGGTATGCGTCCGGCGTTGATCGTGCATTGAGTTGACGAAAGTCCACGCACATGCGAGTTTCACCCGTCTTCTTGCCCACTAGCACAATGGGTGCACTGTGGGGACTTTTCGACGGCTCGATGCATCCCTCTCGTAGCAGCTCGTCTACCTGCGCATGGATTATACTTAGCATCGCTGGATTGCGTGGGTAATACCTTTGCTTTATCGGGCGATCGTCGCGCATCACTATGACGTGTTCCGCGATGTTGGACACGCCGGTCATTCCGTCAAATTTTTCAAATTCTTCCTCCAGAAACTCTTGCACCCACGGTGCCATCGTCTCGGCTAGGCTCGGGCCGGGCTGGCTTGTGGCGACTGGTTGAGCCTTCGAACGTATCCCTGCTCCGTCTTTGGGTTCTTCGCACTCCCCCGCTAGAGTGGCTTCTGCGATGCTGGCTAGTTTACCACGTGTTTCTCCCTTGGTCTTCTGGTCTCCCGGTCTGATGCGAAACGGGTTCCGTTGGATGGCTCTCGGACGTGCAGGGCTTAGCACGCCTCCCCAAGTCCTGTCTCGTACTCTTGTTGAAGATGACTCGCCGACTACCTCGCGGATGCAGGTATCGTAATCATCTTGTGTCCTGATTATTGTAGCTGGTCCCCCTGGCTTCAGTTCGAAGACTGCCTCGCGGTTGCAGGCGTCGTCCTCGCTTTGCTTCGTAGTCTCTGGTGTCTTTGTCCTTGTGTTGACGACCGCCTCGCGGTTGCAGGCCTCGTCCTCGCTTTGCTTCGTAGTCTCTGGTGTCTTTGTCCTTGTGTTGACGACCGCCTCGCGGTTGCAGGCGTCGTCCTCGCTTTGCTTCGTAGTCTCTGGTGTCTTTGTCCTTGTGTTGACGACCGCCTCGCGGTTGCAGGCGTCGTCCTCGCTTTGCTTCGTAGTCTCTGGTATCGGTACGGCGACTGCCTCGCGGCTGCAGGCATCGTCCTGGTTTGTCTTTGTATGTACGATCGTAGTCCGTCGTGCTGCCTGGTTAACGTCATCGCCGCCTCTTAGACCACTAACGCCCGGGGCCTGGCTGGGTTCGTTGTTTGGTTTTGGGTCGGCCGCTCCTTGGTATCCTGCAACTGTCGGGTTTGGTAGGCTTAATGGGATTAGCCATTCACCCACCTGCAACTTGGCATTTATGGCGCCAAAGAAGTCCAATCCGAGCAGCACATCGTCGAGGGCCGATGGTAAGACCAGCATCAGAATGCTAGCCCGTGCTTGCCCGAGTCGTACGTCTGCTTGAATTGCCCGCGTTAGCTCCATTCTTGACCCGTTTGCCAAGGCTATCACCGTCTTCACTGCTCGTCTGTTAGCCGGGGTCTCAATGAGTCGCGCCTTCTGCTCGCTGAGAAAGCTTCGCGTGGCACCTGTGTCCAGCGTAGCTACCATCACCTCGGCCTCGATGCTCGTCTCTGCAGCAAGTCGGCCATCCCGTAAGCGGATAACGCCTACTAATCCCAGGACTCGCTCGCCTGCTCGCTCACCTGTCCTGGGTTTGGTGAGAGGCGCTGGGCGTTTCCCTGTCTCTGTGTCTGGCAGCAGTCGATGGTCCTCACTCCTCGGCGGCCACAATTCCAGCAGAACAATATGCGTGTCCCACGACATTCCCTTGCGAAGTGCCCATGTGTTCCGCAGTTGCGGCACGCATTACGCGTGTCCACTGGCTGCTCGTTACTGGTAGAACCTGGCGTACCTTGGATATTCCCTGCTGCTGGGGATCCTGTTGATTGTGAAGCCGCCCACTGTGTGCCTGGCTTGGGGCTCGTTGCGCCTGCTTCCCGTTTCGACACAGCCGTTGATCCGGTAGGGCGAGCCGCTCGTTCGTTGCTTGTCTTATTCCTGGCCTGACGCTGATGCTCTCGTTCCCGGGTGACTTCGAAGTTTATCACCAGCTGCGTCAGCTGTTTGAAAGTGCGAAAATCCATGCGTCTTACGTACAGCTGGTACTCCGGCAACAGGTTTTCGTATACCCGCTCCAGTTCTTGGTCCTCTGTATAGCCGGCGCGGTGCATCATGAGACGGATGTCTACTAGATATTGTTTGTACCCCTCGTCTTCCTTCTGGTAGCGCATCCTAATCTCGTCCTCCAGCCTCTGGAAATACCGCGGTGGCAAAAAGAAGTCTAGGAACTCCCTCCGAAAGACGCTCCAAGGTTCGCCCTGTAGGTGGCTCGTACGGAACCAGTCCTCGGCGGTTCCTTTTAGCAGCTCTGGTACCCCTTGAGCCAAGATTCGGGTGTCAACTCGGTGTGACACCGCTCGTTCCTCCAATCTCTCGATGAACCGCAAAGGGTCAGTGGTACCGTCGAAGGTGACCCCCCAGCGTTGCATGCGGTCCACTCCCATGGCTCCAAAGGCTTCGTGTCGACTTGGTAGCATCGTGGAGGTTCCCCTCTCGCTGGAGCGCGACAAGCGCTGATGCTGAACCGGCACCGGTATGTTTAGGCTCTGCATGCCCGAGTTGCCTGGATCCCGTTGCTCTGGTTGGGCAGTCGTCGTTTTCTCTGTTTGAGATCCGCTCCCAATTGGAGTAGGCGACGGGCTCCGGGATCGTTGTTGGGTTCCTGCCTTGGTGTCGGGGTTCCGTGGCTTTCCAAATATGGTCTCCAATTCCTCTAAACGAGCCTGGATGGTGGCTGAGTGGTCTCCACTATTCACAAAACAGCCATGCGGCCTCGGAGTTCCTCCACGGTGCCTTCACGCTCGAATCCGAACTCGTCTGCAAATGCCTCCAGTTCTGCCTTGCGCCGGTATGATATCCATGCTACTCCGACCATGTTGTACGTAGTCTTTCGCTTGCTGGTTGTGCCTGGTCGCTGAAGTAAGCTTAGTATATCCTTGGTTGTTTACTAGCTTGTATCCTTGTTGTCCTGTGCGAGGCTAGTATCCTTGTTATACACTAGCTGGTATCCTTGTTGTCCTGCTCGAGACTAGGGTCCTTCTGGTAAAAGGCTGGTTAAATATTATTCACTGTCGTCAAAGAACGATGTGTATAGCTTGGTAGCTCTGGGTCGACTGTGTCGCTCTGTGTCGTGATGGCTCAATTTATCTTGTTTTCAGATATTCCCGAATGATCGCGACCGAGGGTTCACGAGCGTCGCGCTACTCGGCCCCCTCCTCCGACATTCGTAGATGCGAAACCACTCAAAAAAAAACGCTTTCCTATTCGTTCTCCTCTGCTTCTGTATCCTCGTAGACGTATATATATTTTTTTTCCCAAAAATTCAACTGGTGTATTCACCTACGTTCCCCGCAACAACTCTCCATTTTTTCCTTTCTCAATATATACTTCAAAAAAAAAAATGAATTCGTGCCCTCACACATATGTCTGCAATAACCCCTTTATTTTATTTTATTTTTTTTTTTTTTTTTTTTTTTTTTTTTACTTTATTTTAATAATCTCTTTTGGGGGTCTGCTTACTTATGTGTATGGCCGTGTGCGCATATCCCTACTCGATACCTGTACTATTGCTCAAAGAAATGTGCATATTGCCACAGTGTAGGCACTCAAATTAAAAAATTTCCAATGGCTCTCAAACGGTGCATATGTGCCGTGGTGGTTTCCCAATGCTTGTCAAACTGTGCACGCTACCAAAAAACGTGTCGCGGTGCAAATCAAAATTTTTACCAACGACTCCCAAACTGTGTTCCTATGCCGTGATGATTTCCCAGTGCTTGCCAAACTGTGCAGATTACCCAAACGATCGTGCCGTGGTGCAAACCAAAAAAAAGACTAATGACTCTCAAACTGTGCGCCTATGCCGTGATGATTTCCCAGTGCTTGCCAAACTGTGCAGATTACCCAAACGATCGTGCCGTGGTGCAAACCAAACAATTACCAATGACTCTCAAACTGTGCACCTATGCCAAGGTAGTTTCCCAGTGCCCACCTAACTGTGTCAGCGTCTTAACAAAATAAGGTACCCGGTTTGCAAGTAGACTGGCGCAGTTAAAATAGAGACAAAACACCAGAATGCGCACCCTGTATGTATAACGCGACGACAGCAAGCAAAACTAACGGCGCTTTTCCAGCCGCCTTCCCATGTGCGAGCGCGTGTATATGCATAAGAATGTTCTGACACCCCTGTCGGACCGCTGCTTTTTGTCGTTATACACACACCCCTGCAGGACCACTGCTACTGCTATTATTGATGAAAATCACCACCCTTTTTCCTCGCTCTAGCTTTTTACACTATTTCAGCGTCACTTTCCACAAAACTATATACCCACTATAACTTTAAACAATCCCAGAGTCCCTGCTCGGGCGCCACCTGTAAGGTAGCGTTTCTATGGCTGAGGCAGCTCAGCCTCTCCAGGGCCACCCTACAAGAAATTTGTAAGATTGCTGGGACTTGGAAGGGGTGGAAATGAGACACCGCGCTCAGAAGATTATGAAAGGGGCATTTAGATCAAACACCGGTGGTCCAGTGATTAGCAAAAGTGCCCTCTGGCAGTATGGTTACCCCCGCTTGTTCCGGTTCGAATGCCCCCGGTATTGACCAGGGAGGCACCAAGTTCGGAAACAGGCGTGCGCCGCTATGAAAACGTCGTGGACTGTCACGGTATTGACCAGCATCCAGTCAACGGCGTTCTCAAAGCGGTGGGCGGGCCACACGTACCGTTCTTGCACTTCCACTTTATATCCCCTGCAAACACGTGTAACTCTGGCTAACTCTCGTAACGAACACTCGGCTTGTTTTCATTGTCATTTTCATTTATTTTCACTGAATTATTTCGCTTATATGTATCTACAACCAAGAAACCTAACTCCCTGCCTATCCGCACCAGACTTGTCTGCCGAAGAAGAAGGACGACATAGCCCTAACTCGCTTACCCGGCCGCCTCGTAGCACCCTTCTTTCCTTGTTGTTGTTGTCGTTGCTTCTTGGTGGTCGTCCACGTGCTAGCTCGTCTTGTGGTCCCCGTCTGCGCACTTGTGGTTTTAATATTTCTTGCGCGACTTTGCTGATCCGCGCACTGGACTGTTCGCGGTGAGCTCTGAACTTGACTGTCCTCTGCTAATGCTCGTCGCGGCGATCGCGAGCCCTTTTTCGTCAAACCTTTTCCAGCCTTCTGTTGCGCCTTTTGCTCGTGGTTCCAATGCTGCTGCGGCCGCTGCCCGCGCCGTTTGGCTCGTGCTATTCTGCTGCTGTGGCGGCTGTGCTGCCGGCGTTGTTTGGCCCGCATTAATGCTTCGGCCCTGCTGCGCTGTCGGCGTGGTCTGGCTCGTGCCATGCTTTTGCGTTGTGCTGTCGGTGCTGGCTGGCTCGCGTCAATGCTTCGGCCCTGCTGCGCTGTCGACGTGGTCTGGCTCGTGCCATGCTTTTGCGTTGTGCTGTCGGTGCTGGCTGGCTCGCGTCAATGCTTCGGCCCTGCTGCGCTGTCGACGTGGTCTGGCTCGTGCCATTTTGCTACGCCGCGCTGTCGGCGTGGTCTGGCTCGTGTCATGCTGTTGCGTTGTGCTGGCTGGCTCGTGTCATGCTGTTGCGCTGTGCTGTCGGTGCTGGCTGGCTCGCGTCATGCTGCCATGGGTGATCGCGCGGCTCTCTGCGCTCTGCTCTCTGCCAGGAGTTCCGTTATGCTTGTTTCCAGTGTCTACCGTGGGCCCTGGCTACTTATTATCCACTCAAAAGTATAACCCTTAATACTAATAAACTCAAAAGATAATCAACTCAAAAATATAACTAATAAATATAACTAATAAACAACCTTATAACTACCCAACACCATATTTACAAAAATGTGCAACGTCACAGTGCTCACTTTCAACCTGCATAAAATATTGTGTGAAAATTTCAGCCTTGTAGCTCTTTTCGTTTAGGCTGTGGCAATGTCAACAATCACTTAGGACAAACTATTTTATATATATAGAAGATAACACAAATGTTCAAATGTATTTGTTGATGCTAGAATCCGAAGCATGAACATATAATAGATTATCTTAATTCATGAAGTCTAAACGGTCTTAGAACCATGAATCCTAAGCTAGTGTAAATTACTGTAGATGATCTGTTTGCGCTATCTATATAAGTTTAACATAGAGTAAACAAAGGCTTAAGACAAGAATTGCAATAATACAGATAATATTCTTACTAGAAACTTTCTACGCATAAGAAGTGATCTACATTACAACCACAAAAAGCAAGAATAAATCCTACTATACACTTACTTAAAATCAATCAAAAACCAAACCGAATCTTATTCTTTGGAGCCTACTCCACAAAAAAGCTTTCAATAAAAATCAGTTTCTAAGCTTGAAATCAGCACAAAAGATCAAGAGCTAGGCTGTATACAACGACTTATATAAAGAAAAAACCATCATTCAGTGAGTGTATAAACCAACCCGGTGATAGTTAACCTATATCATTTTAAAAACACAATACAATTAAAAATGTTAAGTACTTTACCACCAATTATAGTCGCCACGACCTTTAGCACATCACAACCTTATTTTGTCATCCAAACCCATGGATTAATGCAAAGTTATAGTCATGTATTTTAGAAATATCTCAAATCAGGCAAAATCTGCTTGGGAAAAAATAATAATAATTAAATCAAAAAATTAGGCTTAATAGCATGGTATCTAGAACAACAAGGTGCTGTTCTTATCAAATTTAATGCAAAGCATCGAATGAGATGAAGCACAACTGGAGCTATCATGGTAAAGGAACAGTAAACCATTCAATGTAAAGACACTTATCACTCAAATCAAAACAGTAAACGAAGTAATATTTTTTTAAACAGTGTTAGACTCATATCTCGAATTCTTAAGCAAGTTTAATGCACTTCCTTATATAATACAACAATGATGCAGAGAATAATGAAATAAAATATTACCATCCATCTATTATAAGAAATTAATAACGAAATTTTGTAGTTTTAGCAATGAGTTGGAAAAAATCAAGATCTTATCTATCCACTAAAAAGGTAGAACATTTCTGTTTAACATTAAAGTATTCGGATGAAACATTGATAAATCACTGGGCCTTCGGAAAAGGTATGTGAGTTGACAGCTAAAATACTATAAAGGATTCAATCAAAATTAGGAAAAAAATCAATATCCGATCGAGTTCCCTGTAAAAATAGGTAGCAATTTATAGATAATCTTTATCGTCTTAAGGCTGAAACCTAGTCCAGCTAGCTAACTATTTAAAATAAAAGATTTAAAAATCAAAACTAAGAAGTTAGGAGAAAAAGATTTAATATTATACGGATTAAGGTAAGGTATCTGACGACATAAACAGGAAACCATACATAAGAAGTTTTCAAGTCATTAAATGAGTACAAAACGCATTCTTAATATCTGTTTATCGAAAGGAACACACTGGGAAAGAGAATAGTAAAAACCGTTTGACGAATATCTAAACGTACGAAAAGATCGATTGAAGGATATAAACATGTAGCGAAAATCTTATTGCGTGCAGATGGACATTATGTGATAAGTACAGTTGGATCGTCTTATATTACAATCAAAAAGTTAAGCAAATGATTGGTTATTAAGCCTAAAAGCATAGAGTGTGTGGTGTGTGTTCTACCGGCTATACGCATGCGGCTTTAATCTAAATGTTCGGTGCATGTGTTTGTGTTAAACTTCAACAGAAAAAAACTTAATACAATTTTAAAAATAAACCTAATGCAACATGTTATAAAAAGAAAAATAAGGAAATAATAATCCAATTAAAAAAATTTCATTGGCTTTTTAAAAAGGTAAATTTATTAACTCTATAAAAGAATTAGAAGTCAATGTAGAATATAAGATTTTCCTATCACTGGATCGAAAAAGATGGGTAAAGAAATAAAAAGAGATGTGAATACTTTTAGGACGCAATTTCACCAGATTATGAAACTTAATAAAAATTGAATGCTTTGAGGAAAGTGAAAAAATCATTTAAGTCAGTCTTTAATAAACGTTTGTCGAGAAAACTGCAAAATGAAGCTGACTGCTGACTTTGGATTTAAAACAATTGCCAAGAAAATCGATGATTATTTAAAAGAGTTTGAAGAAATGATTTTTCCCGAACATCATGAATTGCTTGAAGAATATCAAGAATTTTTCTTGGAGTACGAAAACTGCCATCTAGTTACATCCAAATTTGGCGAGCATCTTTCAGCGTGCAGCTTGTCATCTGAAATAGCTACAGAGGGAGTTGACACATGTGCTTGTTTTAACTACAGTTTGCGGCTCGAACGACTTGAACGTCTAATTGCAAAATATAGAAATTTAAACAAAAGAATGAAGAATCAATTGTTTGAATACTAGATTTAAAAATAAATACTAAATAGCATACATAGAAACATGAATAATAAAAAATCTACACAACTTAAACCAAACTATCTCTTTTATTAATTTTGAAGTCAATGCAGGATATAAGATTTCTCTAGCATTTGACAAACGAATCAAAGCAGATATATGTATATAAAAACAAAGGTTAGAAAGGGATGGCACTAAACATTCAAATGTCAAGCCCAAAGGAATGGATGATAGTATTTATCTTAATCAATAAACATTCCCATCTGCGTTTCATAGACGCTCATGTATAAAATCGTATAAGGGGGCGTGGCTTATGAAATTAACACAAAGAGGATCACTTTCCCCCTCTAACACTTTCCCAATCTAACACTTTCCCTATCTAGCACTTTCCTCCTCTTACACCTTCTCCCTCTAACACCTTCGACCTCTAACACTACCCCTCTTACACCTTCTCCTTCTATCACTTTCTCCCTCTGACTCTTTATAATCTTAATGTACAAGTATCTGTACTCTTGTTTAAAAACAATGTGTTGATCTTGCTGCTGCTGCTGCCGCGAAAGAAAATTCCCATTACTTGCTTACATAAGCCTCACGAATGTTGTAGTTCTTGTTGTTGGTGGTGTTGCTTTTGATCATAGCAATGCGGCCTACGAATGCACTGCCCTTTGACTAGCGTGCTTCAAACATGCACAAACTTGTCTCAATCCTTTCATCCTTTGACAACTGGTTTTCACAACCATAAACGTTCATTGTTAATGTTTTGCCAGCAGGTCTGCAAGGCAACGCACGTCAAACAGGCGCCCCCTCGACTCTCTCTTATCTACTTATTCGTAGCTAAGAAACCTGTACACAGTTGACTCTCTCTCTTATCTAATAACTTGTAGCTAAGAAATCTGTGCACACTTGACTCTAGCACTTAATAGTTTCAAATGTAATGCACTTCCTTTGCGCACTGATCCTCACAGACGGTGATGTCTATAGCACATAAGCCAACTAATGTACTTTACCTTTGACTAGCGCACTTTAAGCATGCACAAACGTGTCTCTAAGTCATCCTCCCTCTAACACTTTCCCCCTCTAACTCTTTCCCCCTCTTACACACATTCTCCTTATAACACATTCTTCCTCTAACACTTTCCCCTCTATCTTTTCCCCTCTTACACCTTCTCCCTCTAACAATCCCCTTCTTAAACCTTCTCCCTCTATCACTTTCTCCCTCTAACTCTTTATAACCTTAATCTACAAGTATCAATACTCTTGTTTAAAAACAATGTGTTGATCTTGCTGCTGCTGCTGCTGCTGCGAAAGAAAATTCCCATCCTTGCACACATATCTCCCCCACGAAGGTTGTAGTTGTTGACAATAACAATGCACGTGTGCAGAGTACCGTATTTAAAACAGGAGCACACTTGACTCTAACAATAATTAGTTGAATAGTTAAACCTGATCCTGTCATTCTCACAGCCATTAAGATCGATGTACTGTATCTTGCTACTGCTGCTGCGTAAGAAAATTTCCATCCCTTGTTCACATCTTTTTGTTGTTGTTGTTGCTGTGGACCATAACAAGCGTTCGCTTTTCTCCATTCTCTATCCTTACTTCCTTTGATCACTGATTATCACAACCATAAACATTTATTTTTTGACGTGTGTTATAGGTTTACAATGCAACGCACGTTACACAAGCGCTCGCTTTTCTCTATTCTCTATCCTTTCTTCCTTTGCACACTGCACCTCATGACCATAAACAGGTTTACAATGCAACGCACGTCAAATACGCGCCCTCTCGACTCTAACACTAGTTAGGTAAATAGCCAAATCTGTTTCTCTGATCACTGCTTCTCAAGAATCTTGTTGTAGATGTCCTTAAGAATGCCATCTATGATTGTGGCTTGCTTGCAGGTGTATAATGCAATGCAGGTTTAACAGGCGCACACTTGACTCCAAATCCTATGAGCACTGATTCTCACATATGCTGTTGATAAAGTTGTGGCCTAATGTGAATCTTTTGTTCTCCACCCTAGTTTAATTAAAGGGGGACACGATCATGGGAAAAAAGGGTCATAAATTATAATATTGTAGGGGGTCAAAAATCAAGGGGTCGAAAAAGGGTCATAAAAGGGTAATTAAATTTAATGGGGTCATAAATTGTCGGCATCCTTTTGAGTTAGAACCGACAGTTCCCTACTACTTACCTACCATCCAACCTTAGAACTATCCTTTGAAATTCTTAGCCTTAGTCCACCATCTAAAAGTTCTTCAAAAACCCGTTGTTTTCGTAAAACTGATTTTACTTAATTTAATTATCTTCTTCAAAATACTAATTGGTCTCGCATTGATTCTTGTAGTGATAAAAAAAAACTGCATTTCCATATTTTGTAGGACCTTAAATTCGCTTTTGGATATTTGTGTTCCCCTCACTTGTTCTTCAATTGATAATAAACTACCGTGGTTTACGAGGGAACTATCGAAATTGAAAAACGTGAAGACAAGATCATATAAAAAATTTAAAAAATCGGGAACGACTTTAGATTTATCTTCGTACTTAGTTGCAAAATCTAGTTTTCTTTCTGTTAACACATCTTGTTATCATAATTATCTTAATCGTTGTAGACAAAACTTTTCAAGTGACCCTAAACAGTTTTATAAATTTGTTAACTCTAAACGTAAGTCTTCTTGCTTGCCATCCTCATTATACCTACATAATACAAAAGCAAGTTCTGATCAGGCAGTAGCCGATCTATTTGCTGAGTATTTTCAATCAGTATACTAATCGAATTTATATGGTAGCAGTAATTCCTTTTCTTTTCAAGTTCAAGCGTCAAATTGTATATATGAATTTAACTCTATCAAACCTGTCTACTTGCCTGGTCCTGATGGAGTGCCAGGTTTTATTCTTAGACTCAACTGTGTTTCCTGATATATGGAGGGAATCCTTTATAATTCCACTCCATAAAAATTCTTCAAAGTCAAACGTTAAAAACTATAGGGGTATATCCAAGTTGTCTGCCATTCCAAAAGTCTTTGAAAAAATTATATGTTCTCAACTGCAACACACATGTAGTTCAATTATATCGCCTTATCAACACGGTGTTGTTAGGCGTAGATCTACTACCACTAACCTTCTTGAATTCACTTCGCTTGTTATCAAAGGGTTTCAGGAAAAAATTCAAACTGACGTTGTTTACACCGATTTCAGTAAGGCATTTGATTCTGTTAGTCATTCTCTGTTGCTTCAAAAATTAAATATTATTGGATTTCCATCAAAACTCTTATTGTGGCTTTCGGAGTATTTGTGTGGTCGAACACAAAAAGTAGTTTTTAAATCGTTGGTATCTAAACCTATTTTAGTTACCTCTGGTGTTCCCCAGGGTAGTCACCTTGGACCTTTGCTATTTAATTTGTTTATTAACGATCTTCCAGCTGTTCTTACTAACTCTTTTGTATATATGTTTGCTGATGATGTAAAACTATGTTTCACCTACAATGATGCTTCTCTGTGCAACTTACTACAGTCGGATTTGTGTGCTATGTCGGCCTGGTGTCGTTTTAACTTACTCAATTTAAATTGTCCAAAATGTAAAGTCATGTCTTTTTGTAGAAGTACCCCGCATACTGCTCACTACTTGCTTGATGCTTCACCACTTGACCGCGTGTTTGCAATTAAAGATTTAGGCATTATTCTTGATCCTAAATTAAAATATGACTCCCATATATCGTCGATGGTCAATAAGGCCATTACTGTCATTGGCTTCATCAAGCGGTGGTCGAAAGAGTTTAACGATCTCTACACCACTAAAACGCTTTATACATCCTTAGTTCGTCCCATTCTGGAGTATGGATCTTGTGTGTGGTCCCCACAATACTCGATTCACCAGGACAGAATTGAATCTGTGCAGAAGAAATTTCTTCTATTTGCCCTTAGAAGTTTTAACTGGGTTCTTGGAGTTGACTTACCCTCATATTCAAGTAGACTCCTTTTAATAAATCTTCCGTCCCTGTTAAACCGTAGAACGATGCATGGAGTATTATTTATTACTAACCTACTTAATGGTGAAATCGACTCATCAGTTCTTTTGAGTCGAATTAAATTTAATGTCCCAATTAGATCTGCACGTAACTCTTTATCCCTTAGCCTTGATCGTTGCTTGAGCAACTATTTAATTCATGAACCATTTCGTGTTATATGGTCTGACTATAACAAACTTTATTCTCTTGTCGCCTTGGAGGCCTCAACTCCAGTACTAAAAAGATCGATCCTTTTTGCTTTATCTAATCGTAACCACTAATTACTAACCTAACGCTGGTCTGATTGGGTTTTTCTGGGTTTTCTCCAATCCACGCAACAAATGTTGGACCACTAATTTTATTGTTGAATTTCCCAGAGCTTTACCGTTAACTTTATAAATTTTTTACCTTAATTTACTTCAGATTTATATATAATTTTATTTTAATTAATTTTTAATTTCAATTAAAATTTTTTTTTAAATTTAAATTAATTTGGATTAAATGTCAGCTGATCTTAGTTGACAATAAACGAATAAGCAAATAAACAACATAGTTAATTAAAGTGTCAAGATTGGGGTTCTACGATAACTGGGGGGCTGGCAAATCGATAAATTCGATAACTCAAAACCGATAAATCCACATAATTTGCACATCCTTACAGCTAGGACAACCAAATTTGGTAAGAAGATAGCTATTAGCAACCCCCAAAACTGCATCAAAAATTTTGGAGCCACGCCCACTCATTACAACCCCAGCCCTCCCGCATGATGGAGTTAAAAAAGCCTCTATCCCCGACAGTTTTTGAGCTATTGCCACCAAATTAAGTGCCAAGATAGGTGTTGATAACCCCTCAAAAACTGCATCAAAAGTTTGGATACCAGCCCACCAATACTGCCCTAGCCGCCCCCATCCACCCCAACGCTTCGTCAAAATCGGGAATGCGTGTATCTTCCAGAGTTGTGGAGCTAGAGCCACCAAATTTGGTAGGAAGATAGCTGGCAACGACCCCCAAAGAACTGCATCAAAGTTTTGGAGCCACGCTCACCAATTCCGCCTCCTTTTCCCTAGCTTTTACAAACTATGAACTAGAGTCACCAAATTTGGTATGAAGATAGCAATTGACATTTCACAAAGATCTGCAGCAAAAATTTGGATGCCACACCCACCCATACCGCCGCCAGCCCCCTTTAGCCCCAAGTTTACATACTTTGAGCTAGAGTCACCAAATTAGGAAGGAAGACAGCTGGTGGCATCCTCATCTTCATCGGATAATCTTGTAGGCAGCGTAAACCCCTGCCGCATCCGTTCCCCATTGCTATCATTTTTCTTATTACCAATTTGGATACTGGTGACGACTATACCGCAGTCGGTTGCGTCCGACTGAAACGTCTCCACTTGTTTTATTTAAGACTTTTACTACATTTTTTAAGAGGCCTAACTTCATTTTCAAATTTAAAATCCTTTAATGGTATAGCCTACGCATCATTTCAATTGGTGTGTAAAGCTCTAGGATTACTAGAAGATGATAAGCACTGGGTTTCAACTATAGCCAAAGCTGTCATGTGTCAAAATCCTACAAAACTGAGAGAACTTTTTGCAATAATGTTAGTATTTTGTCAAATTTCAGATGCTCTTAAGCTTTGGAATACTTATAAAGAAAGTTTCTCAGAAGATATCTTAAAAGAATTTAATTTTTCACAAGATAGAAATATTGATCAAAGTATTGTGAATAACGTTTTTAATAAATATCTTATTTACATTGAAGATATAGTACTATTTTTTAGTGGTCAAAACTTGACTTATTATGGACTTCCACTACCAATCAGATCCGAGGAAATTATTCAAAATAATGAATATCATAGAGAAACAAATTATGAAAATTGCGATAATTTTGTTGTTAATAATGAGCTACTCCTTACTGCTGAGCAAAAACAAGTATACGAAAAGATACTACAGTCGAACTTCCATATAACGAACTTCCGTATAACGAATTTTCTATACAACGAAGTCAGAAACCAGAACCCTGCAAATTGATTCAGTCAAAAACCCATTCTATATAACGAATTTTCTCTATAACGAAGTTTTTTCTTGTCCCCTTGAGATTCGTTATATGGAAGTTTGACTGTATATAGCGTTGAAGCAGAAAAAGGAGAAATCTATTTTTTGGATGCACCTGTTGGAACAGGTAAAAAGTTTCTTTTAAATTTATTATTGCCAAAGGTACGAACAAGTAAAAAAATTTTCAGCCTGTGTTAGATCACACGGGCGCATAGGTTAACCAAAATATACGTCTGTCCTTGTGCAACAAAAATTATGAAAGTAAACAAAGTATTTATATGATTTGACATTTAAATATATTAAACATATAAAACAAAACCATTTGCACATGCTATCCGTTATCGCAGTCGCTCACATTTATTGCTTACATCACTAATAGTACGCACGCTATTTTCCTTTTAGTTTGCAAATATTTTGTTTAATATTTGCGCTTTTTAGAAGGCATTTTATAAAATTTGTATAAACATATATATTTTGTATGCATCCATGCAAAAATGTCTGATAGCTATTGTTATCGGTAGCCGCTGCTGCCTTCGATAGTGCCAGCGGTAGTTCCATCGATTGTCCGATAGCTCCATCGATTGTTTGCTGAGCTGAGACGCACAGTGCAAGTGAAACAAACGATATGCACATGCTATCAGCAATCATTACAATTACATCACTAAAACTAATATACACATAAAACATGCATTTGAAAAAAATTTAATTATGACCGAATATTTTAATGAAATTTTCACACTTAGAAGATATCAATCATGACCGCATCTATATCAAACGAAATGAAATCCAGAGTATCAGGGAGTTTTTAAGCAATTTGCAATTAAAAACAGTAATGATTTTTGCACTGAGATTTTGCCTTAAAATGTTATATTTTTGGCAGAAGTATATAAAATTTGAATGTTGGAATGTTAGTTTAACTCATCTCAACTTATATTAAAAAAAATTAGCGTAATTGATGAATTTTTAAGGTTGCTAGAGCATTTTAAAGTCTTCGAAATGAAGCAAAAATATACACATTTTTGGTTCCATTTTTATACCCTTAACCCATAAAATTGGTAAATAAGGGTATAATGGTTTTGTGCAAAAGTATGTAACAGGCAGAAGGAAGCATCTCCGACCCCATAAAGTATATATATTCTTGATCAGCATCAACAGCCGAGACGATATAGCCATGTCCGTCTGTCTGTCCGTCTGTCTGTCTGTCTGTCTGTCTGTCTGTCTGTCTGTCTGTCTGTCTGTGTGCCTGTCTGTATGAACGCGTGGATCTCAGAGACTACAAGAGCTAGAGACTTCAGATTTTGTATGTAAGTTCTCCTATACCATGAGCAGAACAAGTTTGCTTCAAATTATCGATAGCTTTTCTGGTTTCCGATATACACATAATATCGATAACAAAAAATATCGAATTTGGAAAATCTAAAAATGAGGTTTGAAGTAATGGGTAACGATAGAACTTTTCTGAAAATTTCGTCCAAATCGGTTAAGAAACACCGGAGATATCGAGCTTAATCGATTGAAGCTAAGTCAGTATACCAAAGTTTTATATAAATTTAATTTATTTATTGCAACTGGGTTCAGGGTATCTTCTAGTCGGGCTCTCCCAACTGGAGCCTTCTTACTTGTTTTAACAGAAAATGTAATCAATACATATATAAATATATATTTATTGAAAGTTTGAAATTAATTTGAGGAAAATTGATCCATTAGTTCATGAGCAATAAGCAATTTTGTGAAACTCTCATATTACAACAAGAACTGTTTCTGATTATTGAAGGGTAAGACGTATTCTGTGCCAATAAAAATTGCATTAGCCGTTGCTTCTTCCGGTTTCGCAGCCACTTTACTAAATGGTGGTCGCACAGCGCATTCGTCACTAAAGATTGCATTTAATTTGATTCATTTAGAAACACCACATTGCTCAATTTCAAAGCAATGTAATATTGCTGCTGTGCTCAAAGGTTGCAAGCCTATTGTTCGGGATGAGTGTATTATGGCCCATAAAGGTGCTTTTGAAGCTGTAGATCGATCTTTGAAAGACATTCGAAATAGTGAATACTTAATGGGTGGCATAACTGTTCTCTTAGCTGGTGATTTTCGACAAACTCTTCCAGTGATCCAAGAGAAACAAGATCAGATGAAATAAATGCGTGCTGAAAGTCTTCAATTTTGTGGCCCAAAATACAGAAAATTGCATTAACGAAGAATATGCGAGTGCACTTAACAGATGATAGCATAGCTGGTGAATTTGCAGAAATGCTTCTTAAAATAGGAAATGGATTATTTCCAACCCATGATGGCAAAATAACTTTACCATCAACTTTGTGTCATGTTGTGAAAAGTATTGAAGAGCTAACTCTAAAAATATTTCCGGATATTACAAATATCTCTGAAAAATCACTCGAATGGTTTTCAGAACGTGCTATTTTGACTGCGAGAAATGACAATGCATTGGAAATAAACGAGTTTTTATTAAAATCATTTCAAAGTGAAGAAATTACATATAACTCTATTGATTCTGTGACTGAAATCGAAGATGCAGTTCATTACCCCGGCTGGCCTGCCTCAACATAAATTAACTTTAGAGATTGGTTCACCTGTTATGTTGAATCGCATTTTGAAACCGCCAAAACTGTGCAATGCTACAATATTTCTAGTTAAAGTCCTTCATAAGAATGTTGTCGAAGCAATGGTCTTTACTGGCAATGGTATAGGGGAAACGGTTTTTATACCGTGAATTCCATTAATACCTTCTGATTCTGAATCGCCGTTTCAATTTAAAAGATTGCAATTTCCTTTAACAGTTTCCTTAACAATTAATAAATCACAGGGACAAACTCTTAAATTAGCCGGACTAGACTTAAGACACGATTGTTTTCTCATGGCCAATTTTATGTAGCCTGCTCAAGAGTCAGTTCACCAAAAAGTTTATTTGTGTTAGCACCTGACGGAAAAAC
The DNA here is from genome assembly GCA_018904305.1 of Scaptomyza montana. Classification (NCBI taxonomy): domain Eukaryota; kingdom Metazoa; phylum Arthropoda; class Insecta; order Diptera; family Drosophilidae; genus Scaptomyza; species Scaptomyza montana. Next base: position 115,968 of record JAEIGR010000096.1, on the reverse strand, counting down.
AAACAATGTCGTCTATAAAGAAGCTCTTAACAGCTGTTAATAATTGCAAATTAAATTCAACAAGTGGATAAGGCCTACTGGGGAAACCACGCCTGATTCTCTAACTCAATGGTGGCGTGGAAAAGAGAATAATAAATGCTTTGCTTTAATATGTTGTTAGATATTTTTTAATTTATTAATCTTATATCTATCTTCTAATGCTTAAATTTATATAAACTATCGGTTCAGCGAAGTAAGCGGGGTACTTACTAGTTTTTCAATAAAAGAAGAGATAGTAAACAAATACAAGACACAAATAGTGATTACAAACGAAAAAACAGAAGAGTTGAAAACAATGAATGGGAAAAGAATAATTTTCATAGCAGAATACGACTTCCCGAACATGGAAAAGATTTTCGAAAGATATACATATAAAAAAGGAAAAATAGGCATTTTCTCAGAACTATCCTACCACAAATGTAATATAGTGCAGGAGTAACTAATTCAGCTATACTCAAATGACTAACAATTAGAATGCATTAAATGCCCTTTTAGGGCGCAAGACATTGAATACCAAACTGAAGCAGTAAAACAAATATCGTTTTACCATGTAAGAGAGTGTATGCATTCAGGTATTCAGGAAATACAGGCTGTCATTAAATCCGGTAAAGAATATATTCAGTAAAACAGAAACCCCGACGGAAAAAATCAGGTTATACATATAGACACGTATGTAGTAAAAAATACACTTTTTCTAACGATAATAGATAAATTTTCCGAATTCGCAGCAGTATACCTTCTAAACGACAATTTTACAAGAATAGGAAAACCAAAAAAGACTGTAGCCGATAATGAGTTCAATTCAATTCGAATTAAGGAACTGTTAAATCAAGAAAAAATTTAATTACATTTGACTTAGCCAAACAGTCACACGGGTAATGCAGATGTAGAGAGACTACACAATTCATTGGTAGAAAAATTTAGAATAATATACAAGACAGATGCCGGAAAGAATTCAGTGAAACAGATGTAGCAAAGAGCAGTAAGAAATTATATATAAATTTATACACATTGTGAAGTAGGCCAAGCGGGCCGAATTCGCATTTATTTGTAGATATAAGAAATGGCAGGAAGCCCACATTAAGTTACGAAATTCACATTGAACATATATATATAATAAACGACAAGAAGTCAACATTTAGTCAGCTATCGATAAGAAACGGAAAGAAGCCAACATTTAGTTATATTTGTTTAGTATAGATAAGAACAACAAGAAGTCCACATTTGCTTAACATATATATAATAAACGACGAGAAGTTAACATTTATGTTATTTATGTCATACATAAGGCGACAGAAGAGGCACACGAGAGAGCCGCGACCCGAAGACCCAGCGGTCAGAAGAGGCCACGACGCGATCAACGCCGAGGAAGAGACCGGCGCGGGTCAGTAAGTGCAGAGAGGTCTGATCGAGCCCACGCGTATTCGGGAAACGTGAACTTGAGTAGTATTTGGGTTGAATATAGGGAATAGAAATTAGTTGTAAGTGTTTTTTTTGGAAGAGAAACATAACGTTAAACAAAAGGAAGAAAACGACATGAATAAACGTTTTCTTTAATAATTTAATTAAAACTAAACCTCTACCCCGCTGTTATTCTTTTTGATTGTTGAAGTTGGTTTGCAGCTGTCAGTTTTTGCATATCGACGCGCATACGCGCTAGCCGCTAAGCTTTGCGAACACTTGCGCATATGCGCGCGCGTGATACCCTAATCCCGTTGAAACAGTCTGAGTGACCAGTGGTACTCGTACTGTGGGCCGTTTTCGACCAACGCGGGTGTCAGGCGATACAAATTACACGTGTCTATACTTCACAAGGCGTCACTGGTGTTTTAATAAATTTCTTGTGACGTAGAACTTTGGCCGGACTGAGATATATACCCCGGCCAAAATCCCTACCTTACAAGTGGCGCCCGAGCAGGGACGCATAAGTGAAACAGACGTAGCATAAGTTGTGAATAAAATCCCCAAACGTGCTACAAACAAGTGTAAAGTGCAAAATCAATCCGCATATACCCGACGATACCCTGGTTATCGTGCGCGCATTTAAAACAAGCAAAAAAAGGCGACCGAGTTTTTTTGTGCGGTTAGCGGCTTAGCGAAAGTGACGGTGATAGGGTAAACGCCGATCACATAACGGCGCTGTGCAACGGGTCAACGGCAACGAGTATAGCAAAGCAAGTGAAAAGGGCGACCGAGGTTTTTTTGGTGCGGTTAGCGGCGCAGCGAAGGTGACGGTGAGAAGATAAACGCCGATCACATAGCGGCGCTGCGCGCGGGTCAACGACAAAGGGTACAGCACGCGCAGTATAGTCAAAAGGCATTTGGTTTCGAGCGCAGCTGTAGGCACCGAACAGTGGGACGAGAACATTTGTGATTGGGTTTTTTTTTAACGAAGGTTAAACTAAATAAATAATAAAACAAATATAATAATAATAACAAGATAAATATAAGAATAACGAGCAAGAAAATAAAAATCGGCAGACACAAATAACAAATAAAACAACAAAAAAATAAATATATAATTCCAAATAATAAATAAAAAATAAAATTCGGCAAAAATAAAACACTAATAGAAATTAAAATTCCGCAAAAATAAAACAATAATGGAAATTAAAATTCGGCAAAAAATAAAACACTAATAGAAATTAAAATTCCGCAAAAATAAAACAATAATGGAAATTAAAATTCGGCAAAATAAAACATAATAAAAATTCAAATTCGAAAAAAATAAAAACAATAATAAAAGTTAAAGTTCGACGAAAATAATAATAACAAAGAAAACTGAGTAATAATTAAAAGGGAAGGTAAAAAAAAAGGAAATATAATAATAATAACAAAAGGATAAACTCGACGAGAATAAATAATAACAAAAGAAAATTTCAACGAGTAAATCAAAATAAAAAAAAAAGACAGCGGAAAAGATTTTAAAAATAAATAAAAAAAAATTTAACCCGAAATTAAATAAAATTGTTATTAATTGCTCGTCGATTGGTTTTGTGGTGAAGAAAATATCTAGGGTATTTTTATAACCTAGCGTGACCGAAATGAGCAAGCCCAATGACACACCGCTGGAGGATCGGGTCAACCCAGGCGTAGGCGTATGTTGGGTCTACCACTGCGGGAAGGAGGATTTAGAATGCCTGACGAACGAACTAGGATTGGATCACTCAGGGAGGGTAGAGGAATTACGAAAACGGGTATGTACCTTCATAAAAGATGGGAAGCACCACGCAGGAGTGTGAACGCGGCTAGCCGAGTGGGAAACGCGCTTCGCGAAAATACCTGAATCACCCGTGCCATTAAACGTTTTCGCCCCAAGCGCACGACAGCGTCAGAAATCTGAGTCCGACCTGCTGACGTTGTCAGGGTCACCAGGGGGGTTGTTCCCGATTAGCCATACACAACACCTGACAGTGAAGGGGCAAGGTACTCAAAGCGGCGTAGCATCTGGAGAGCACATGGCACCACAAGTGAGCCTGCCTGTGACTAGCACACAAGTAGTCCCGGAGGGAAATAGATCGCGCATGAGCGCCAGCTGCGGGGGTTGTGACAGTAGAAGGCAGTACATGGTCAGAAAGTGGGGTGTCAGATTCGACGGTTACGCGGATCCGCTCGTTTTTATAGAGGCGCTCGAACAACGAGCGAGAGCGTATGAAATCAACTTAGACCGGATGCCCAGGGCTATGAGCGAAGCGTTGACTGGCATGGCAGCATGTTGGTTTTCGACGAGCGACCTCAGTGACGCGAGCTGGGTCACATTTAAAAGGGAGTTTTTCGAGTTCTTCCTACCTCCACAATACTTTGATAGGCTAGAAGACCAAATTAGGGCCCGTCGGCAACGCACCGGCGAGGGTTACAAAGAATACATGGTCGATTTGAAGAGACTTATGCGCCATGCCGGGTACGGGGCAGAACAGGAGTTGAACCGTATTTATGAGAATCTGGCCCGGGAGTACAGACTCTATATCCGCAGAAGAGATTTAGCGACACTTGTTCAACTGACCCAGCTAGCAGCAGAATTTGAAGGTATTCCAGGGCAAAACCGGGAAGCAATGGGAGTTAGGAGTACGACAGGAGTCGATCACTCACACGGGTCTAGGGTCGTGGACACGCCCGCTAGGCAAGACAATCCTTTCCGGAACCCGCCAGCGCAGTTACCGTTGGCGCAGAATGGCCCAAATAACGTGAGGACAGGGGGAAGCGGAGAAATCTCGAACGGCATGCTGGGGCAAGAGCATATAAGGCCGAGGGGAACCAGTCGCATGTGCTATAATTGTTCGCAGGAAGGGCATTTTGCCCGAGAATGCTCATATCCAAAGGTGCTGTGCTGTAGGCAGTGTGGCGCGCAGGGCGTGAGCACCAGTATGTCTTGCGGAAAGGGAGCGGGAAACGAGCAGCCGCGTCATCCGGAGTGGGATCGGATGGGCGTCGGCGCGAGTCAGTCCCAGAAATAGTATACCCTCTTAGAGTCGAAAATAGCCGCATAGTCCCCACGGTAGGAGTCGGGGACCGAAGTGCAGAAGCGACGGTCGACACGGGGGCTACTAGGAGCTTCGTAAGCGAGGAGTTTTTCCACGAGATCGAGATGAAAGGGGAACTTTTCTCCGCAACCGCAAACACACGCTTAGCCGACGGGTCGAGCGTCGCCATTAGAAAGCTGTTGCGGACAAAAGTAAAACTAGTAGGTAAAGAAGTGACAATGGATCTGCTGGTAATGCCATCCATGTTGGATAGTCTCATTCTGGGAATGGACTTTCTGTGGATAGGTACGACGGTTCAATGTGGCGAAGCGACGTTGATTCTACAAAGCGCCGAAGCGCCGACCCAGAGTACCGATAAGGTCGAGGCGGAGACTCCAGCGGGAAAAGAGCGCGAGACGCACGAGTCGGAGAGCGCAGAGCGAGGAAGTGTCCCGAGGGAATCCTGCGAGGAGGGTACAACGACAGAGGAGCGAGAGGCAAACCAAGACGCAGCGTCAGCCGTTGAGAAGCCATCGTTAGGTCAATTGGGTAACGCAGGCGTGGCCGTACCCAAGGGAAGGCACCCGGAGCCCGACGAAAAGCAAGAAGATGTTAACGAGGAAAAGCAACAATGGCCAGCGAGCTTGCATCCCGCAATACAAAAGTTTCTGAAGGAGGAGTTGCAATTGTTCGAGGAGTTACGAGGTGTGTCCAACATAGCCGAGCACCACATTGTCATGAGGGATAACAAGCCGATCAAGCAGAGGTACTATCCCAAAAACCCTGCAATGCAGCGCGTGATCGACCAACAAGTGGACGAACTGATTGAGACAGGGGCCATAGAACCGTCGAGGAGCCCACACAGCGCGCCTCTTGTACTCGTTCGCAAGAAAACGAATGAATGGAGAATACCTTCTGATTCTGAATCGCCGTTTCAATTTAAAAGATTGCAATTTCCTTTAACAGTTTCCTTAACAATTAATAAATCACAGGGACAAACTCTTAAATTAGCCGGACTAGACTTAAGACACGATTGTTTTCTCATGGCCAATTTTATGTAGCCTGCTCAAGAGTCAGTTCACCAAAAAGTTTATTTGTGTTAGCACCTGACGGAAAAACAAACAATGTCGTCTATAAAGAAGCTCTTAACAGCTGTTAATAATTGCAAATTAAATTCAACAAGTGGATAAGGCCTACTGGGGAAACCACGCCTGATTCTCTAACTCAATGGTGGCGTGGAAAAGAGAATAATAAATACTTTGCTTTAATATGTTGTTAGATATTTTTTAATTTATTAATCTTATATCTATCTTCTAATGCTTAAATTTATATAAACTATCGGTTCAGCGAAGTAAGAGGGGTACTTACTAGTTTGTCAATAAAAGAAGAGATAGTAAACAAATACAAGACACAAATAGTGATTACAAACGAAAAAATAGAAGAGTTGAAAACAATGAATGGGAAAAGAATAATTTTCATAGCAGAATACGACTTCCCGAACATGGAAAAGATTTTCGAAAGATATACATATAAAAAAGGAAAAATAGGCATTTTCTCAGAACTATCCTACCACAAATGTAATATAGTGCAGGAGTAACTAATTCAGCTATACTCAAATGACTAACAATTAGAATGCATTAAATGCCCTTTTAGGGCGCAAGACATTGAATACCAAACTGAAGCAGTAAAACAAATATCGTTTTACCATGTAAGAGAGTGTATGCATTCAGGTATTCAGGAAATACAGGCTGTCATTAAATCCGGTAAAGAATATATTCAGTAAAACAGAAACCCCGACGGAAAAAATCAGGTTATACATATAGACACGTATGTAGTAAAAAATACACTTTTTCTAACGATAATAGATAAATTTTCCGAATTCGCAGCAGTATACCTTCTAAACGACAATTTTACAAGAATAGGAAAACCAAAAAAGACTGTAGCCGATAATGAGTTCAATTCAATTCGAATTAAGGAACTGTTAAATCAAGAAAAAATTTAATTACATTTGACTTAGCCAAACAGTCACACGGGTAATGCAGATGTAGAGAGACTACACAATTCATTGGTAGAAAAATTTAGAATAATATACAAGACAGATGCCGGAAAGAATTCAGTGAAACAGATGTTGCAAAGAGCAGTAAGAAATTATATATAGATTTATACACATTGTGAAGTAGGCCAAGCGGGCCGAATTCACATTTATTTGTAGATATAAGAAATGGCAGGAAGCCCACATTAAGTAACGAAATTCACATTGAACATATATATATAATAAACGACAAGAAGTCAACATTTAGTCAGCTATCGATAAGAAACGGAAAGAAGCCAACATTTAGTTATATTTGTTTAGTATAGATAAGAACAACAAGAAGTCCACATTTGCTTAACATATATATAATAAACGACGAGAAGTTAACATTTAGTTACACACTAACATATAAGAAACGGCACGAAGCTATGTCATACATAAGGCGACAGAAGAGGCGCACGAGAGAGCCGCGACCCGAAGACCCAGCGGTCAGAAGAGGCCACGACGCGATCAACGCCGAGGAAGAGACCGGCGCGGGTCAGTAAGTGCAGAGAGGTCTGATCCACGCGTATTCGGGAAACGTGAACTTGAGTAGTATTTGGGTTGAATTTAAGGAATAGAAATTAGTTGTAAGTGTTTTTTTTGGAAGAGAAACATAACGTTAAACAAAAGGAAGAAAACGACATGAATAAACGTTTTCTTTAATAATTTAATTAAAACTAAACCTCTACCCCGCTGTTATTCTTTTTGATTGTTGAAGTTGGTTTGCAGCTGTCAGTTTTTGCATATCGACGCGCATACGCGCTAGCCGCTAAGCTTTGCGAACACTTGCGCATATGCGCGCGCGTGATACCCTAATCCCGTTGAAACAGTCTGAGTGACCAGTGGTACTCGTACTGTGGGCTGCCCAGTACATCTCCTCAACCCCCCCCTCCCACCACCCGATCACTCAGCCGTTTTCGACCAACGCGGGTGTCAGGCGATACAAATTACACGTGTCTATACTTCACAAGGCGTCACTGGTGTTTTAATAAATTTCTTGTGACGTAGAACTTTGGCCGGACTGAGATATATACACCGGCCAAAATCCCTACCTTACAAGTGGCGCCCGAGCAGGGACGCATAAGTGAAACAGACGTAGCATAAGTTGGGAATAAAATCCCCAAACGTGCTACAAACAAGTGTAAAGTGCAAAATCAATCCGCATATACCCGACGATACCCTGGTTATCGTGCGCGCATTTAAAACAAGCAAAAAAAGGCGACCGAGTTTTTTTGTGCGGTTAGCGGCTTAGCGAAAGTGACGGTGATAGGGTAAACGCCGATCACATAACGGCGCTGTGCAACGGGTCAACGGCAACGAGTATAGCAAAGCAAGTGAAAAGGGCGACCGAGGTTTTTTTGGTGCGGTTAGCGGCGCAGCGAAGGTGACGGTGAGAAGATAAACGCCGATCACATAGCGGCGCTGCGCGCGGGTCAACGACAAAGGGTACAGCACGCGCAGTATAGTCAAAAGGCATTTGGTTTCGAGCGCAGCTGTAGGCACCGAACAGTGGGACGAGAACATTTGTGATTGGGTTTTTTTAAACGAAGGTTAAAATAAATAAATAATAAAACAAATATAATAATAATAACAAGATAAATATAAGAATAACGAGCAAGAAAATAAAATCGGCAGACACAAATAACAAATAAAACAACAAAAAAATAAATATATAATTCCAAATAATAAATAATAATTAATAATATAAACTAAAATTCGAGCCGAGCACCACATTGTCATGAGGGATAACAAGCCGATCAAGCAGAGGTACTATCCCAAAAACCCTGCAATGCAGCGCGTGATCGACCAACAAGTGGACGAACTGATTGAGGCAGGGGCCATAGAACCGTCGAGGAGCCCACACAGCGCGCCTCTCGTACTCGTTCGCAAGAAAACGAATGAATGGAGGATGTGCGTCGACTACAGGCAGCTCAACGCGCACTCAATACCCGACGCGTACCCCGTTTCCCGGATTAATCAAATCTTGGAGAAGTTGAGAAACGTACGATTTATATCGACGTTGGACTTGAAATACGGCTATTGGCAAATCCCCATGGCAGCGGACAGTCGGGAGTGCACGGCGTTCACGGTACCTGGCCGAGGGTTGTTCCAGTGGAAGGTCATGCCGTTTGGGTTGCATTCGGCCGGCGCTACATTTTAGAGAGCCCTGGATACGATGATCGGCCCTGGGATGGAGCCCCACGCGTTCGCTTACTTGGACGACATCATCATAGTCAGCAAAACAGAGGAAGAACACTTAGAGAACTTGAGGGAAGTGTTCCGCAGGCTGAGGAAGGCCAATCTGAAGCTGAATCGAAAGAAATGTTCTTTCTTCCAAAGGAAGCCTGTATACCTCGGGCATCTGGTGAGCGGCGAAGGCATCCAGACGGACCCTGCCAAAGTGGAAGCCATCAATAACTTGAAGGCCCCGACTAGCAAAAAGGATCTTAGGAGGTGCCTGGGGATGGCGTCATGGTACCGTCGGTTCGTGCCTAACTTCACGACGATGGTGCAGCCTATGACAGGCTTGTTGAAGAAAACCCGGAAATGGTCGTGGGACGAAGAGCAGCAAACAGCACTAGACAGCCTCAAACGGTGCTTGACAACCGCTCCGATATTGGTTTGCCCGGATTTCGAAGAAAAATTCACGCTTCAGACGGATGCAAGCGATTATGGCATCGGAGGGGTGCTCACCCAAAAGATCGACCAACAAGAGAGGGTCATTTCCTACACGAGTCGGAAACTTTCGAAGGCGGAAATGAACTACTCCGCGACAGAAAAGGAGTGCCTGGCGATCGTGTGGTCAATTCGGAAATTGAGATGCTATCTAGAGGGATACCGCTTCGATGTCGTGACGGATCACATGGCTCTAAAATGGTTGAACTCCATCGAAAGCCCAACGGGAAGAATAGCACGGTGGGCATTGGAGCTCCAGCAAAACCAATTCGACGTGAAGTACAGGAAAGGGAAGCTCAACGTGGTAGCAGACGCGTTGTCGCGAGACCCGTTGGAGCAGTTCCAGCAAGCCGTGGTTCAGCAGTCAAAGGGGAAATGGATCCAAGGGTTACGAGAAAAGATAGCCAAAGAACCAGCCAAATACGCAGACTACACGGAAGAAAGCGGTCAGTTATACCGCCACCTAGGCCACCGGGCGGATGACGAAGACTATATCCCGTGGAAGCTATGCGTGGACGAGGACCATAAGAGGAGGGTGTTGCAGGAATGCCACGACACGCCGACCGCCGGTCACCAGGGTATCCGGAAAACAGTCATGAGGCTGTCGCAGCGCTATTATTGGCCAGGTATGTTCAGAGATGCGTCCAGGTACGTTAGACGTTGCGAAAAATGCCAACTATTCAAGACGGAGCACAGGAAACCAGCTGGTCAGATGTTAACCCGCCAGGTGGCGGAGCCAATGGCCATCCTGTGCGCGGACTTTGTGGGCCCCCTGCCGCGCTCAAAACAGGGCAATACCATGTTGTTAGTATTCCACGACACATTCACGAAGTGGGTAGAACTGGTTCCTTTAAAAAGAGCAACAGCAGCAACTCTACAGAAAGCCTTTCGCGAGCGAATATTATGCCGTTTCGGCGTACCCAAGAAATTCGTATGCGACAACGGAGTCCAGTTCACAAGCCGAAGTTTCAAGGCATTTCTGAACTCGATAGGCGTAGAGGTGGAACATACGGCCCCATACTGCCCACAGGAGAATCCGACGGAGAGGACCAACAGGACGGTGAAGACGATGATAGCCCAGTACATCTCGGGATATCTAAGTTCGTGCGACGAAATAATACCCGAAATCTCGTTGGCAGTCAACTCGAGCATTGCGAATTCGACAGGATTTTCCCCGGCGTTCCTGATGCAGGGAAGAGAACCTCGTCTGCCAGCAACGTTATACGACGAGAAGACACCGGGTACAGGAAATGCATCGCAAACACCTGGGGAGAAAGCGGACCGCCTGAGGGAAGTGTTCAAGATAGCGCAGGGAAACAAACAACGAGCGTCAAAGGATCAAGGGAGGAATTACAATCTGAGAAGGAGGGAGTGGAGGCCGACGATCAACGAACTGGTTCTGTTGAGGACCCACCAACTCTCAAAAGCCAGCTATGGGTTCGCTGCAAAGCTAGCACCGAAATACGAGGGACCGTATCGGTTTAAAAAATTCATCTCTCCGAATGTCGTACGATTAGCAAAAGAAGGGGAGCGCAAGAGCCGGACGGCTAGCATCTCGCAATTGAAACCTTTTCAACAAGAAGACGAAAACGACTCAGCGAGCCTACAACAGGAAGCGAAGATAAGCGAAAGGCGATGCCCATCATAAGCAGACGCTCACGTTTTGCCTTTCTTCTTTTCCCCACTTATTCGTTTTCAGAAACCCACCAACGACAACCCACAAAAAAAAAAAAAAAAAAAAATCATTTACATCTCGTATAAAACACAATAATAACCTATACACAATTTCTTACCCACAGGCAATGGAAGCTAAAGACAAAAAGAGCCGCAGTGTAGCCATAGAGGGGCCCGCCAGCCACGAGGGTTATACCCGTGAGCGTTCGTCCAGAATTGGTGTGGCAACAACCGACACGTACGAGCAAATGATAAGCCCCACAGCACTCGTGAACAAGCACGTACATACAGAAGCCTCAATTGAAGATACGCTCGAGGGGGTGGTGATCCGTATAATGGAGTTGACGACCTATAGCGTTGGATCATCGCAACCAAGGTCGCAGCAGCCACCCGAAGCGGCCGCCGCACCCGACAGAAGAGGAATGGGCAGAATGGGAGTCACCGAAGGAAGACCAGGAGACCTAAGATGAGATCGTTGGATGGGAGGAAGGGTTGGACGCAACGCTGGAAGACAAGCAAGAAGACCCACCGCGCAGCTCGGAGCCCACACCATCACGATCTAGGCAAGAACGAGTGCAGGTACCCTGGCTTTGGACTTGCTACCCGAACGATGAAATTCTGACGGCAAAAGCGGTAAACGAAATCCGCGCGAGGCTCCGCAACGTAGGGTCGGCGGGACGACGCAACCGCTTCACGGCAGCCGCCGGCGGCGTGATTTTTGCCGTAACCCCACACCGCGACGGTAAGGTCACGGTCACGAAGAAAGAAATATAATAAACGACAAGAAGTCAACATTTAGTCAGCTATAGATAAGAAACGGAAAGAAGCCAACATTTAGTTATATTTGTTTAGTATAGATAAGAACAACAAGAAGTCCACATTTGCTTAACATATATATAATAAACGACGAGAAGTTAACATTTAGTTACACACTAACATATAAGAAACGGCACGAAGCTATGTCATACATAAGGCGACAGAAGAGGCGCACGAGAGAGCCGCGACCCGAAAACCCAGCGGTCAGAAGAGGCCACGACGCGATCAACGCCGAGGAAGAGACCGGCGCGGGTCAGTAAGTGCAGAGAGGTCTGATCGAGCCCACGCGTATTCGGGAAACGTGAACTTGAGTAGTATTTGGGTTGAATATAGGGAATAGAAATTAGTTGTAAGTGTTTTTTTTTTGAAGAGAAACATAACGTTAAACAAAAGGAAGAAAACGACATGAATAAACGTTTTCTTTAATAATTTAATTAAAACTAAACCTCTACCCCGCTGTTATTCTTTTTGATTGTTGAAGTTGGTTTGCAGCTGTCAGTTTTTGCATATCGACGCGCATACGCGCTAGCCGCTAAGCTTTGCGAACACTTGCGCATATGCGCGCGCGTGATACCCTAATCCCGTTGAAACAGTCTGAGTGACCAGTGGTACTCGTACTGTGGGCTGCCCAGTACATCTCCTCCCCCCCCCCCTCCCACCACCCGATCACTCAGCCGTTTTCAACCAACGCGGGTGTCAGGCGATACAAATTACACGTGTCTATACTTCACAAGGCGTCACTGGTGTTTTAATAAATTTCTTGTGACGTAGAACTTTGGCCGGACTGCGATATATACCCCGGCAAAAATCCCTACCTTACAACATAACAAAGAAACATAGCCTCATGACTCTGTGAGGTAGGCCCAGCGCAATCCTCCCCCACAATACATTACATGTAGAATATACGTATAACTTTAACATAGTAAACAGCATAGCATATTATTGTATTAGAACTTAACATTAACATAGAACATAGATATAACATGGTAAAGGGCAAAGGTAAAGAGTAAGCTAAGTGTAAGAGCGGCGAGACCAGCGTAAGAACAGCGAAGGTCTGGCGCACGTTCGCGACCCACGATCAAGGTGTCGTGATCCACGAGAAGAGGAATAGCGCGCTCAGGCCGAGCGCGAGACTGGCGAATAAGTCCGTGGTGGGAATCAAAAGCGTGCGGTTGTGTCCCTCAAGAGGAGGTCGGTAGCTGGGATTATAAAGGCGCGGTGATGTCCCACGGAAGGGAATCGAGAAAAATCGAGTGAAACGCGGCAAATGGCCGGCAAGATTAGCATAAGACATTTGGAAGAGTAAATCCGTGTGGACGAATTCCCACTGGAAACCGGGGAACAATTGTGTGTAGATATGAGACAGGATGGAAAGTTCAAGTGAATCTTTGTGAAATTAAGCAGCTTAACCTTAAAACACGTGTGTCTCTATTCCGACCTGTGGGTCATTAAATATACACGCATACGAGCATACACGCATACGTATATGTGCACGCGGTCGGCACGTTACTAGGTGCGTCTCGAATTGTGTGGTTAGAATCTGAGTGAGCAGCGGCACGCGTACTGTGGCTCGTCCCGTACGCTTCCCAAATCATTCAGTCGGTTCGGTTACGGAGCTTTGGCATCCGCGCGATCTCGACTTGCGAGGGAACATAACCTGTGCTATCGGCGGTACTTGTACTGTGGCTTGTCCCGTACGCCTCCCTGATCGCCAGCCGTCGCGAAATCTAAACGCCGGGGTAAAGGCGGACTAGCTTGCCTCCAACTAGAGAGTACGTTTCGGCAAATTTAAATATTTCTTGTAACGTGGAACCTTGGCCGGACTGAGTTTCATACCCCGGCCAAAATCACTACTTTACAACTCAACTGAAGCACAAGAAGACCAACGAAACAGCGTCAAATATAATTTACATCGATTAATTTACATTATAACATTTATTTACGTTTAACATCAGCGTCAAATTTACATTTATTAATGTACAGTATAACATATATTTACATTTAACATTAACATAGAGGTAACAGAGTAGAGAAGGGTAACAGAATAATGGAAGCGATCGACACCCCGGAGAAAAGGCGCAATGAAGCCGAGCGCGAGAGAGAATAGTAGATGCCGGGAGTTCAATAAGTCAGGACGTGACGACGGGGATTGTGCTTTTTAAAGGAAGTAAAATACACGTGACAATTAACACACAACTTATTGAAATTAGACAATAAAGCGAAAGGCTAGGAGCGAGGGAATGTCCTGGGGGCACCCCGCAAGGAAGGCACCACGCTAGCCAGGAGAGGGGCATGCCAAGACACTCAAGCCGTCAATTAGCCATAGTCGGTGGAGTTGGGAGGTACTGGAGAGGAGGTACCTCAGGGAGAGGACAGTGCGTCACACCCAGGATCAGGTGGCGACGCTAAGGAGAATTGGACTGGCCTGTGGACTTAGAGCCGGCGACACAGCAGTTCTAAGGAGCGGAATATCCACTCTTCGAGAGACTCCAGGGCATGTCTAACGTTACAAGGCATCGGATAATCATGAAGGATAATAAACCCATCAAGCAGAGGTATTATCCTAAGAGCCCTGCTATGCAACGCGTGATCGGTCAGCAGGTAAACGAGCTGATAGAGGCAGGAGCCATAGAGCCGTTACGGAGTCCACACTAGAGGTGGAGAACTATCGATGGCACTATCGGCACTATCGATGGTCAGGCGCTATCGAGCTACCATCGATAGCAGCCTGACACCATCGATAGTGACTGACAGTGCCATCGATTGTTTGGTTTTTGACATCACTAAAAAATAAAATTTGCGCGTTAATTGTGTGGCGTCTGTACAAACAATATTTGTGGGAAAAATTTTAATAAGAGAATAACAAGTGTACACATCCAAATCAGAACCAAATCAGAGAAATGGATCGCTTTCTTCAAAGAGGTAGTAGTAGTAGGAAGTAATTAATAAGTTTTTTGACTGACTATGTATCGAATTTAAGGTAAACGCCGGAGCTCCCTCTCACTTAGTGTGTCGAGTGCTGAAAGGCAGGCGTGTGATTGCAGCAGCACGGACTCGGAGAAAGATTTTCTTTTCGAGATTCAAACAAATAAAAAACAAGGTAAAATCTCCCAAGTCTGGAAGTATTTTGAAAGGTCTGAGGACAAAAAAATTGCAAAGTGCTTTAACTGCGGAAAGGAGTATAAAACCAGCGGAAACACGTCAAATTTACGCGATCATTTACAAAGATTCCATCCCGGTTTGGAAGTTCGTGTCCCAGATTCCAGCACTCGAGCTGCAGATACTTTGTCGGCTACCGACAACATCGCATCTTCAAGCAGCAGCTGTAGGTCGAGTGTTCGTTCAGTAGCTTCATACTTTAATAGAGCCATCTTGTACGATACTAATTCAAAGCGAAAGAATGACATTGATACGGCATTAGTCGAAATGATTGCCAAGGATGTGCAGCCATATAACATAGTGGAAAATGAAGGCTTTGTAAACTACAGTAAAATAATGTATCCCAGATATAAGCTCCCCAGCAAAACACATTTAAGAGATGTGCTGATGCTTAATATGTTCAAAGAAACTTCTGCCAAATTGGCAACAATTCTAGAAGAAATTTCGGATATTTCGGTCACATGTGACTTGTGGACATCGAGGGCCAACGCTAGCTTTTTGACTGTCACAGGTCACTTTGTTTATGATTATACTATGAAAACAGTGTCATTAGCCACAAAAAAACTATTGAACACAACAAAATATTGCAAACACTTTACAAGATATTTTAACTCATTAGAACGTCCTGGATAAAACAGTTTGTATTGTCACAGATAATGCCAGCTCAATGCTGAATGCATGTGAAATATTGAAAATACAAAATTTTCCATGCTTTGCCCACACTTTAAATCTGGTGGTTCAAGATGGGCTAAAGTTCGACAACGACGATTTATTACAAGCTTTGTTTTCCAAGTGTAAAACAATAGTAAGATTTTTTAAGCAAAGCACCATAGCGGGTGAAAAATTTAAAATGGCTCAAGAAAACTTCTCTCATACTTTGCTACAAGAAAGTCCAACAAGGTGGAACAGTTTCTATTTAATGATTCAGCGTATAATTACAACAAATTATGCAATTGTTACGGTTTTATTATCAACCACAAAAGCACCGCCACCATTTACTGCTGAAGAAATCAATATATTAAAAGATGTAGAAAAAATATTGGCTTTCTTTCAACAAGCAAGCGAAAAAATTTCTGGAGGAAAATATGTTACGCTCTCTCTTATAATACCGATGACATATGGACTGTACCACAAGGTTGAACATCTTTTACCACAACTACAAACAATACAAGGAAAAATTATGCAAAGCGCTTTATTGGAGTCGATAAAAAAACGTCTTTCCATGTATGAGCAACGGACAGTAACCAGGATGGCTACGGTATTGGATCCCCGTTTTAAAAAGAATGGTTTTCAGTTCAGTTCAAATGCTGAAGACGCTTCAACTATTTTTGAAAACGAGCTAGTAAATTTAACGATCAAAGAAAACCCAATCAATTTGGCCCTGGCAACGGAGACAAAAACACAGGATACATTATTTGACTTTTTAGTTGATAGACCTATGACCAAACACGGAAACGCACGATCAGATGCCATAACTATCAAACGACAATATCTAGAGAGAGGAATAGCCGCTCAAGAAACAGATCCTCTTTTATGGATTAAGGTAAAGTTCAGCAACGAATTATCAAAACTCAAGAAAAATTTATTTATATAAAATTATATTGCAGATGAATCAAACGGATTTTCCTTTGCTTAAAATGCTGTTTATTAAATACATGTGCATCCCCGCAACATCCGAGTGTTTAGCAAAGCGGGCCAAATTGTTTCGGGGAGGCGAACCAGGCTCAAAGAAGAAAATGTCAATATTCTGTTATTCTTAAACCAAAATTTTTGGATAAAAAAACGTTAATTATAAAATTGATTTTCTTGTTTATATACAAACAAAATATTTTTATTATGGTGGACGGGACTATCGTCAACTATCGATGGCACTTTCGTAGGCTATCGATGGTTTGAAAAATACTATAGTCGACTATCGATGGTGCCGACTATCGATCGTTTTCCACCTCTAGTCCACTCAGCGCGCCTATCGTACTCGTCCGCAAAAAAACGATCGAACGGAGGATGTGCGTGGATTACAGGCAGCTCAATGCGCACTCCACACCCGACGCGTAACCTGTACCCCAGATTAACCATATCTTGGAAAGATTAAGACATGCTCGTTACATCTCGACGCTGGACTTGGATCATGGGAATTGGTAAATCCCCATGGCGCGGATTGTTCCAATGGAAGGTTATGCCATTTGGTTTGCATTCCGCAGGTGCAACTTGTCAGAGAGCGTTGGACATCGTAATCGGCCCGGAATTCGCTTACTTAGACAATATCATCGTGATCAGCAAAACGAAGGAGCAGCACTTGGAAAATCTGAGAGAAGTCTTTCGGCGGCTGAGGGCAGCCAATCCGAAGCTGAATCAGAAAAAGTGCTCGTTCTTTCAGAGGAAGCTGGCATATCTAGGACATCTGGTGAGCGACGAGGGAATTCAGACGGACCCGTTAGAGGCGGATGATATCAAAAATCTGAAGACACCGACGAACTTGAAGGAGCTAAGACGTTGCCTAGAGATGGCATTGTGGTACCAGCGGCTTGTGCCCAATTTTACCACAGTGCAGCCCATGACAATCTTGCTGAAGAAAGCCCGAAAGTGGTGGTGGAAAGAAGAACAGCAAGCGACGTTGGACAACTTAAAGCACTGTCTGACGACCGCTTCATATTTCGCATGTCCAGTTTTTGATTGGAAAAGTTCACGTTGCATCCTGGAGTATGAATCTTGTGTGTGGTCTCCACAATACTCTATTCACCAGGATAGAATTGAATCTGTGCAGAAGAAATTTCTTCTATTTGCCCTTAGAAGTTTTAACTGGGTTCCTAGAGATGAGTTACCCCCGTATTCAAGTAGACTCCTTTTAATAAATCTTCCGCCCCTGTTAAACCGTAGAACGATGCATGGAGTATTATTTATTACTAACCTACTTAATGGTGAAATCGACTCATCAGTTCTTTTGAGTCGAACTAAATTTAATGTCCCAATTAGATCTTCACGTAACTTTTTACCCATTAGCCTTGATCGTTGCTCGAGCAACTATTTAATTCATGAACCATTTCGTGTTATATGGTCTGACTATAACAAACTTTATTCTTTTGTCTCCTTGGAGACCTCAATTGCAATACTAAAACGATCGATCCTTTTTGCTTTATATAATCGTAACCACTAACTACTTATCTAACGCTGGTCTGATTGGGTTTTTCTGGGTTTTTCCCAATCCACGCAACAAATGTTGGACCACTAATTTTATTGTTGAACTTCCCAGAGCTTTAACGTTAACTTTATAAATTTTTTACCCAAACTTACTTTCAGATTTATATATAATTTTATTTTAATTAATTTTTAATTTCAATTAACAATTTGTTTTTAATTTAAAAATAATTTGGATTATATGTCAGCTGATCTTAGTTGACAATAAACAAATAAATAAAAAAAAATAAATATAAAAAAAAACGGATGAGAGCGATTATGGCCTCGGAGTGGTTCTCACCGAAACCATCCACCAACAGGAGCGAGGTATAGTTTATGCGAGTCGTAAATTATCCAAGGCGGAGGTGAATCTCTTTAGACACGGACTAGACTTAAGACACGATTGTTTCTCTCATGGCCATTTTTATGTAGCCTGCTCATGAGTCAGTTCACCAAAAAGTTTAGTTGTGTTAGCACCTGACGGAAAAAAAACCAATGTCGTCTATAAAGAAGCTCTTAAAAGTTGTTAATAATTGCAAATTAAATTCAATAAGTGGATAAGGCCTACTAAGGAAATCACAATAAACAAGTGGAAACGTTGCAGTCGGACGCAACCGACTGCGGCATACTCGATACCAGTATTAAAACCGGTAAAAAAAAGGCCTGATTGCGGAGGGGTACGGATGCGGCAGGGGTGTACGCTGCCTTAAAGATTTTCCGATGCAGATGGGGATGCCACAAGCTATCTTCCTTACAAATTTGGTGGGGGGGCTGGGGGCGGTATGGGTGGGCGTGGCATCCAAATTTTTCATGCAGATCTTTGTGGAATGTCAATTGCTATCTTCATACCAAATTTGGTGACCCTAGCTCAAAGTTTGTAAAAGGTGGGGAAAGGGGGGCTGAGGGGTATGGGTGGGCGTGGCATCCAAATTTTTGATGCAAATCTTTGTGGAATGTCAATTGTTATATTCATACCAAATTTGGTAACTCTAGCTCAAAAGTTTTAAAACGTAGGGAAAGGGGGCTGGGGGCGGTATGGGTGGGCGTTGCATCCAAATTTTTGATGCAGATCTTTGTGGAATGTCAATTGCTATCTTCATACCAAATTTGGTGACCCTAGCTCAAAGTTTGTAAAATGTGTGGAAAGGGGGGGGCTGGGGGTGGTATAGGTGGGCGTGGCATCCAAATTTTTGATGCAGATCTTTGTGGAATGTCAATTGCTATCTTCATACAAAATTTGGTGACCCTAGCTCAAAGTTTGTAAAAAGTGGGGAAAGGGGGGCGAAATGGGTGGGCGTGGCTCCAAAACTTTGATGCAGATTTTTGGGGGTCGTTGCCAGCTATCTTCCCACCAAATTTGGTGGCTCTAGCTCCAAAATTCTGGAAGATACAAGCATTCCCGTTTTTGACGAAGCGTTGGGGTGGATGGGGGCGGCTAGGGCAGTATTGGTGGGCGTGGCATCCAAACTTTTGATGCAGTTTTTAGGATGTCATCATCACCTATCTTGGCACCAAATTTGGTGGCTATAGCTCAAAAACTGTGGGAGATATAGGCGTTTTTGACTTTAAAATGCGGGGGGTTGGGGCGGAATGGGGGGTGTGGCTCCAAAATTTTTGATGCAGGTTTTTGGGGGTTGCTAATAGCTATCTTCTTACCAAATTTGGTAGTTCTAGCTGTAAGGATGTGCGAAATATGTGGATTTATCGGTTTTGAGTTATCGAATTTATCGATTTGCCAGCCCCCCAGTTATCGTAGAACCCCCATCTTGACACTTTAATTTACTATCCCATAGATAAAGAGAATTGGAAAGTTTCAAGTCACTAGCGTGAAGGGTGTGGAAAAAACTTGCACACATACGGACGGACAGACGGACAGACGGACAGACACCATGACGGACATTGCACAAAACCAATATACTCTTTACCTTCGGTATCGAGTATAAAAATGACGCGCCTGATTCTCTAACTCAATGGTGGCGTGGAAAAGAGAATATTAAATACTTTGCTTTAATATGTTGTTAGATATTTTTTAATTTATTTATCTTATATCTACAGTATCGGACAAAACTAAAGCACCCCCCTAGTCAATTTTTTTCATTTGACTTTTTTTTTATGAAAACGATGCTGTAGTTTTATTGTGTTAGTGTTTATACTCGATACCGAAGGTAAAGAGTATATTGGTTTTGTGCAATGTCCGTCATGGTGTCCGTCCGTCCGTCCGTCCGTCTGTATGTTCGCAACTTTTTTCCATACCCTTCAAGCTAGAGACTTGAAACATTCCAATTCTCTTTATCTATGGGATAGTAAATTAAAGTGTCAAGATGGGGGTTCTACGATAACTGGGGGGCTGGCAAATCGATAAATTCGATAACTCATAACCGATAAAAGCACATATTTCGCACATCCTTACAACTACCAAATTTGGTAAGAAGATAGCTACTAGCAACCCCAAAAAACTGCATCAAAATTACAACATTTTGGAGCCACGCCCACCCTTTCCGCCCCCAGCCCCCCCGCAATTTAAAGTCAAAAAGCTTATATCTCCCACAACTTTTGAGCTAGAGCCACCAAATTTTATGCCAAGATAGGCGATGATGACCCTTCCAAAAACTGCATCAAAAGTTTGGATGCCACGCCCACCAATACTGCCCTAGCCGTCCCCATCAGCCCCAACGCTTCGTCAAAAACGGGAATGCGTGTATCTTCCAGAGTTGTGGAGCTAGAGCCACCAAATTTGGTAGGAAGATAGCTGGTAACGACCCCCAAAAATCTGCATCAAAGTTTTGGAGCCACGCCCACCCCTTCCAACCCCCTTTCCCTACCATTTACAAACTTTGAGCTAAAGTCACCAAATTTGGTATGAAGATAGCAATTGACATGCCACAAAGATCTGCAGCAAAAATTTGGATGCCACGCCCACCCATACCGCCCCCAGCCCCCCTTTTCCAACAAACTTACAAACTTTGAGCTAGAGTCACCAAATTTGGTATGAAGATAGTAATTGACATTCCACAAAGATCTGCATAAAAAGTTTGGATGGCACGCCCACCCATACCGCCCCCAGCCCCCCTTTCGCTACGTTTTACAAACTTTGAGCTAGAGTCACCAAATTTGGTATGAAGACAGCAATTGACATTTCGCAAAGATTTGCAACAAAAATTTTGATGCCACAACTACCCATACCGCCCCCAGCCCTCCCCCCCTTTCCCTACATTTTACAAACTTTGAGCTAGAGTCACCAAACTTTTAACGAAGACAGCTGGTGGCATCCTCATCTGCATCGGAGAATCTTTAAGGCAGCGTACACCCTTGCCGCATCCGTACCCCTTTGCAATCAGGCCTCTTTTTACCGGTTTTAATACTGGTATCGAGTATACCGCAGTCGGTTGCGTCCGACTGCAACGTTTCCACTTGTTTTTAATTTACTTGCGTCCTTAATATTAATTAACAAATGATTTTGGCATGATACAATCCATAAACAAAAAATGTTTGTCCAAAAACCATTTTAACTCGTAAATTTGAAGCGACAATACTAAAGCACCCCTTAATTATAAAATAAAAAAATGTTAAATCAATATTTCGTTGGATATCCTTTACTTTTGAGGACAGCCGCACATCTTTTGGGCATAGAGGATATTAAGTTATGAATTATGTCTGGCGAGAATGCTTCCCAGGCTGTTTTCAAAGCTTCGAAAAGATCTAGCAACGTTTTGCAATTTTGCCTGTTTATTTTTCTGTTTACTATATCCCACAAGTTCTCAATTGGGTTTAAATCAGGCGATTGGGTAGTCCAACGAAGAACTTCTATGTCATTGACCTGAAACCAATCCTTGACCAATTTTGCTGTGTGTTTCTGGTCTTTATTTTGCTGGAACCTCCATTGAAGTGGCATTTCTTCACCAGCGTATGGCAACATGACGTCCTGAAGTATACTAAGATTCTGGAATCTATCCATTATGCCATCAATCTTATGAATCGGCCCGATTCCTTGCCCAGAGAAACTTCCTTAGACCATCAAAATTCCTCCTCCGTGCTTTTACAAAACTTCGGATTTAATCTTTTTCCGTTTGGTCTGCGAACACGCCTCATACCATCTGAATCCTTCATGTTGTACTTGGATTCGTCAGAAAAAGCACAGTCTTCCATTTTTGGACACTCCAGTTAAGATGGGCCTTGGCAAATTCGATTCTGGCTTTTCTGTTCTTTGGCGATACAAAAGGTTTTTTTGCTGGTCGTCGACTGAACAAACCGGCCTCCACGGCCCGTCTTTGAATCGTTCTACCGCTAACTTGCAAGTCCAAGCAGCTTCGTATGTGATTTGATGATACTGTAGGATCCTTATGGATAGTCCTTTTAATCAGGGAATCTTCAAGCCGCTTAATTTTACGTGGTCTACCTCCGGAATGACTAGCATTTGTGTGACCAGAATGAAGAAATTTGGCAATCAGCCTCGAAATAACTGATCTGTTGATTGAAAATTTTGCATTTAGTTGGTGTCTTGATAAGCCACCTCTCCAATCGTTGATAATTTTAATTTTAAATACATTTGGGTATTTATTTCATGCCATTGCTCTTATTTCAATGCAAACTTTAAAAAATGACAATTTCTGCATGAAATCGAACTAATTTCTTCTTCTTAACACTGCAGCATGATTTGACATGCATTTAAGATTTACCGTTAACTTAGTTAAATTTACAAACAATTTTTTAGGGGGTGCTTTAGTTTTGTCGCTACAAGTTTACGAGTTAAAATTGTTTTTGGACAAAAATTTTTGTTTATGGATTGTATCATGCCAAAATCTTTTGTTAATTAATGTTTGGGACACAAGTAAATAAAAACAAGTGGAAACGTTGCAGTCGGACGCAACCGACTGCGGCATACTCGATACCAGTATTAAAACCGGTAAAAGAGGCCTGATTGCAAAGGGGTACGGATGCGGCAGGGGTGTACGCTGCCTTAAAGATTCTCCGATGCAGATGGGGATGCCACCAGCTGTCTTCGTTAAAAGTTTGGTGACTCTAGCTCAAAGTTTGTAAAATGTAGGGAAAGGGGGGGGCTGGGGGCGGTATGGGTAGTTGTGGCATCAAAATTTTTGTTGCAAATCTTTGCGAAATGTCAATTGCTATCTTCATACCAAATTTGGTGACTCTAGCTCGAAATTTGTAATAAGTGGGGAAAGGGGGGCTGGGGGCGGTATGGGTGGGCGAGGCATCCAAATTTTTGATGCGGATCTATGTGGAATGTCAATTGCTATCTACATACCAAATTTGGTGACTCTAGCTCGAAGTTTGTAAAAAGTGGGGAAAGGGGGGCTGGGGGCGGTATGGGTGGGCGTGGCATCCCAATTTTTCATGCAGATCTTTGTGAAATGTCAATTGCTATCTTCATACCAAATTTGGTGACTCTAGCTCGAAATTTGTAAAAAGTGGGGAAAGGGGGGCTGGGGGCGGTATGGATGGGCGTGGCATCCAAATTTGTGATGCAGATCTTTCTGAAATGTCAATTGCTATCTTCATACCAAATTTGGTGACTCTAGCTCCACAACTCTGGAAGATACCCTCATTCCCGTTTTTGACGAAACGTTGGGGTGGATGGGGGTGGCTAGGGCAGTATTGGTGGGCGTGGCATCCAAACTTTTGGTGCAGTTTTTAGGGAGTCATCATCACCTATCTTGGCACCAAATTTGGTGGCTATAGCTCAAAAACTGTGGGAGATATAGCCATTTCTGATTTCAAAACTGTTCTTCCAATTTCCTTCTTTTCTTGTTTTGTATAATTTAAATTATTTGTATTATTTAAATTATCTGAATAATTTAAATTACTTCTCTCTATTTTCTTCTTTTTCTTTTCTCTGCTTTGTTACTTTTAATTAATCAATTAATAATTTTGTTTTAGTGACTAGTGCCTTAAATTTAAGTTTCTTGGAACTTGTAGCACTAGGATGTTAATCAAATAAATAAAATAAATAAAATAAATGCGGGGGGCTGGGGGCGTAATGGGGGGGCGTGGCTCCAAAATTTTTGATGCAGTTTATTGGGGGTTGCTAATAGCTATCTTCTTACCAAATTTGGTACTTCTAGCTGTAAGGATGTGCGAAATATGTGGATTTATCGGTTTTGGGTTATCGAATTTATCGGTTTGCCAGCCCCCAGTTATCGTAGAACCCCAATCTTGACACTTTAATTTACTATCCCATAGATAAAGAGAATTGGAAAGTTTCAAGTCTCTAGCTTGAAGGGTGTGGAAAAAACTTGCATACATACGGACGGACAGACGAACAGACGGACAGACACCATGACGGACATTGCACAAAACCAATATACTCTTTACCTTCGGTATCGAGTATAAACACTAACACAATAAAACTACAGCATCGTTTTCATAAAAAACAAGTCAAATGAAAAAAATGGCCTAGGGGGTGCTTAGTTTTGTCCGATACTGTATCTTCTTTTGCTAAAATTTTTATAAGCTATCGGCGCAGCGAAGTAAGCGGGGTACTTACTAGTTTTTCAATAAAAGAAGATATAGTAAACAAATACAAGACACAGATAGTGATTACAAACGAAAAAACAGAAGAGTTGAAAATAATTCATGGGAAAAGAATAATTTTCATAGCAGAATACGACTTCCCGAATATGGAAGAGATTTTCGAAAGATATATATAAGTTAACTGACCCTTGCACGCGCAATACTGGAAAATGTCATGTCAGCATTGCCGCTGCAGACGGCAACGGCGGTAATCGGGTGTCTGTGTTATGCAGTATCCGTTAGCGCGCGCATGCTTGGTCGGTGAAAAATCTAAGAATTTTTAGAATTTAAATATTACAAATAATGAGACGCGGTTTTTCTTTATGTAAATTCGCTTTAATGCGGTGACTTCAAAAGCTTGACAACAACTAAAATGCTTAGCCTAACAAAGGTGTGCGAAAGCCACAAGCGGCCGCACTTCAGTGAATTCGCCGTCGGCAATTGCCGATCGGCTTGTAAGACGACTACAACTAAGAGAATAATATAGTATACTAATACTTATGCTTATTGCTACAATTAAGAGTACATACTTCAATTTCTCTTAACTAACTTACAACTAACAATGCAATCTAATATGAGTGACAACTTCTGCTTCAACATTCCGGCCTTGTTGATGAGCTCCGGTCTTCAACACTCCTCGATAGGCAGCGGTGCCAGTTTGTGCACCGGTCGTTTAATAACGCCGGCCGGCGTTCTGACCTCGGCCACCCGCACCTTGCCATCCTCTCCCACGATTGCGCGTGTCACGCGCCCGGTGATCCACCGTTGCGGGGGGGTGTTGTCGTCGTGCACGAGAACGACCGCCCCTTCGACCAGATTGGCCTCGCCTTTGCTCCACTGGGCGCGCTGCTGCAGGCTGAGCAGGTAGTCTTTGGACCACTTGCTCCAGAAGCTCAGTTTGAGCCCCCACAACTGTCGCCACCGCTTCAAGTATGCGGGTACGCGCTTGTTGTTGGGCTCCTCGGGCGTGGATCCGATGGGCAGCCCCAGCAAAGGCTGGCCGATGAGCAAGTGCCCCGGAGTTATTGGCTCCCCGTCGTTGGGATCGCTGGTGTCTGCCACGAGTGGCCTGGAGTTGAGCAACGCTTCGACCTCCACCAGATGCGTGCACAACTCGTCCGGCGTCAGCTTGGCGTCGCCTGCCCCTCGAACCAGCCTGTGTTTGGCAGCCTTTACTGCTGCTTCCCACAGTCCGCCAAAGTGTGGTGCCCTCGGAGGGATAAACTTCCACTGCACAGCTCGCTCCGCTGCGTACTCCTGCAGCTTTCCCTTGCTCCGGTGAAACGCTGCTTGCAACTCCATCAGCACGTTGCTCGCTCCGACAAAATTTGTCGCGTTGTCGCTGTACATCGTCTCCGGCAGCCCTCGTCTCCCAATGAACCTTTTAAAAACATTTAAAAAAGCATCAGTGGACAGATCTGTGACCAGTTCCAAGTGGACTGCCTTTGAAGCGAAACAAACAAAAACGGCAACGTACATTTTAACTGGTGGTCTACCTCTAATCCTGTAGCTTACATAAAAAGGCCCACAGAAATCTACGCCAGATACCTTAAATGGACGACCTTCACGAAGGCGATCTGCTGGCAGATTTCCCATTATTTGTCCCAATAATTTTGGCTTATAGCGAAAACAGTGTACGCAGCTTCTAACAATTGCCGTGCATGCACTGCGAGCATTGACCACCCAAACTTGTTGCCTTAGCAATCCAACAAGAACCTTTGCACCAGCGTGGTAGTGCCTAATGTGCAAATACCTGATAAAAAGGCTGACGAATTCAGCACGCTTTGGTAACAACAAAGGGAATTTAGCATCATATGAGATAGGGCCATGCAGCAAACGCCCTCCTACTCGAATTAATTCAAATTTAATACCATTTTCCTCAGCTTCGTGGATGAATGGATTTAACGATTGCAGCATTGGGGCTAATACTGCCGATTTCCTTAATAATTTGAATTCACCACTGTATGTTGTGCGTTGCACAACTGCAATCAGTTTCAAGAATCCAATTTTTCTTTCTGAAGCAGATACAACGAGGGAATCACTTCTAAGTTGCTTGAAACAAAATCGAAGCACATAAGCCACTATTCGGACCAGCTTAGAGAATTTCGATTGTCGGCCAATCAGCTGCAAAATGCAATTAGATTCAGCCTCAGATACCCCTAATGCACACACAACTGCACTTTTTTTATCCTCAGAAGTTTTGACTTCTGAAGCTATCTCGAACTGATGCAGTTGAGGCCATCGATCCCTTTCTGCCATTAAAAAACTTGGTCCATTGAACCACAAGGAACTCACAATCTCGTTAATATCGGTTCCCCTTGAAACCAAGTCTGCTGGATTAGAATCCGTTGGAACGTGACGCCACACGACTCCAGTTGACAACTCTTGAGCTTCTGCGACTCGATTCGCGACAAATGTACCCAATGTACCCGAATCACGCTCCAACCAATATAATGCGACCTGCGAATCTGACCAGAAATTCACGCTTTCTATCGTGAATTTGGTCAATGTGCTCGACACTTGTTGCCAAAGTTTGGCCAGCAAAAGTGCTGCACACAGCTCTAACCGGGGTATTGTTTTAACATGAAGCGGAGCTACCCTAGATTTCGCCGTGAGCAAAGAAACGCCAACATCTTTGTTGTTGACTGTTCTCACGTATATGCAACAACCATAGGCTTGACTGGAGGCGTCAGCAAAGCCGTGGATTTGAATATTTTGGTACAAAGTCAAACAAACGTACCGAGGGATCGAAATTTTGTGCAAATCTCGCAAAGTAGTGGTAAACTTATTCCATGCAGTGTGTAAACTCATAGGAATTGCCTCATCCCAATCTATCTTTAGCCTCCATAACTCTTGCAACAACATTTTTGCCTTAGTGACAATTGGACACAATAAGCCAAGAGGGTCAAACAAACGAGAGGCTATTGACAAAATATTACGTTTTGTTGGTTTTAAGGAGGCAAAACTATCCACGTCAAGATGATATTTAAACACATCCTCTTGAGGTGCCCAACGCATTCCAAGCGTCTTTACCGAGCTTTGCTCATCAATTTTGATACTAATTTCTCCACTGGCGTTCCTTTCACCAGATCGATTCTGGCAATTAGAAGCCCATTTGGCCAGTGGAAATCCTCCTTTGGACAACATGTCACTAACCTGGCTGCAAATGGTGTCCAATTCCTTCAAAGTATCTGCACCTGCCAGCATATCGTCGACATAAAAACAATTGCGAATTACATCCGCACCAATTGGATGAGATTGTGCGTATATATTTGCTAGTTCAAACAAACAACGTACAGCCAAAAAGGGTGCTGACGCTGTACCATATGTAACAGTATTCAATCTGTATGCCTGTATACGTTGCGATGTGCTTTCTCGCCACAAGACAAGTTGAAAGTCTCGGTCTTGCTCAGAAACATTTATCTGCCTATACATTTTTGAAATGTCGGCAGTTACGGCATATTTGTTCAACCGAAAGTTCACCAACGTTGAATACAACTCCCTCTGAATAGTTGGCCCAACCATGAGTGTTTCATTTAGCGAAACTGCTGTTGATGTTTTGCTAGAAGCATCAAAAACAACTCGAAGTTTGGTTGAGGTGCTTTCAGGTCGCAGAACGCATTGATGAGGAATGTAGTAATGCTGTTCTGGAGGAGCAGACTTCAGAATGGACATATGTCCCAAATCCAAATATTCTTTCATGAAGTCATGATACATATTTCTAAGGGTGTTATCCCTTGACAGTTTGCGCTCAAGTTGCAAAAAACGCCTTTCAGCAGTTTGAAAGGACAGGCCAAGAGTCTTGGGATCGGTCTTAAAGGGAAGATTGACTTGAAATCGACCGGAAGATAACCGTTGCACGTTTTTGTTAAAGTGCAACTCACAGGCCTGCTGTTCAGCTGTTTGGCGAACAGCCTTCGACTCGATTGGACATTGGTCCAATTCCCAAAAACGATTCACTAATGAGTCGAGAGAACAAATAGAAACTTGAGCTACTGAACTATTGATATACTGTTGTCGAGGCACTTGACCAGTATATTTTCCCGCTACAATCCAGCCGAGCAATGTTTTTTGCATGATCGGCAGCTCGGAATGTAATTTTATTTGCCCAACGCACAATAATCCATAAAACAATTCCGCTCCCAATAACACATCAACCTTAGCTGGCTTGTAAAACTCGGGATCTGCCAACTTAATATTCTTTGGAATCTTCCAATTCAATATGGACAGAGCTTGTCCAGGCTGAGATGTGGATATCGTCTTTAGTACCCAGCAATCAGCGGAAAATGTATGGGCATTCAAACGAGATTGAAACGATGCACAAACATTATTTTTGCTATCAGTGGTTGCACCACCTACCATTGAAATAGCAAGGGAATTTGGCTCACGTTTAAGACGTAACCTCTGTGCCATGCTTTCAGACATCAAATTTATCTGAGAGCCACTGTCGAGCAACACTCGTGCTGGATGCAACTGTCCGAATCTATCTTTTATATTTACGACAGCAGTAGCAAGAACGACTTGATCCGCATTACGCATGTGTCCAACATATGCCTCAGAAGTTGAAGCTTGAAGTGCAGCTGCCTCACCTTGTACTGGTGCATTATACCTATGAAGCAAAGAATGATGAGGCTTTGAACAAACTCGACACTTCGACGCCTTGCAGTTTGCAACTATGTGTCCCACGGTCAAACAATTTAGACACATCTTTTGAGTTTTAACGTACTCAAATCTTTGCATAACGGAAATGGCACTAAATGACGGACAAGAATATATGTTATGATCTGCAGACTTGCAATAAGTGCATGCAGACGACGACTTTTGCCCTGGGCTAGCACAGGCAAATGAAGATTTTTGCTGAGGCTTTCTCACTTCATTGCGCACCTTTGATTTGTCACGAGTTGACTCCTCTGCAGCTAAATATTGGTACCTCCTATTCAACTGCTTAGCACAATCTTCCCATGATGGCAGCTTATCATAATCCAGCTGCTCCTCAAAACGAGATTTTGTCTTATGGTCTACTTTTGACATGACCATATGAATAATAAGTGCATTTGAAATGTCTTTGTCGTCACCCAAAGACGACAGCGATGAATATATAGCAGACACTGTATCTACCATCGATCTTAAACTTGACGCAGATGGTTTTGTCATGCTTGGCAAATCGAATAACTGAGCAACTGTATCAAAAAATATAAGACATTTATTGTCATAAACTGACTTCAGACTAGTAAGGGCCTTCGGGTAATTGCAATCTGTTAACTGATACGGCTTAACAACACCCAATGCTTCATCTGACAAACATGATATTAAATGATTAAATTTTTCAACGTTTGTCAATGACACATCGTCATCCACAAGACTCTCGAAAAGACACATAAAATTCCTAAACTCCGAATGCTTACCACTAAATTTTGGTAAACGCATTTTCGGCAGCTGGGATCGTTGGCTCGAATTCATTGAGCAGTCATGTTGTACTTGTGTGTTTAATTGTGGTTTAATTGCATTCATAAACAACGCCTTTGTATTTACACACAAATCTTCTAACGGCCCTCTGCTATCGTTGGTTGGGTTTAAACTGTCCAACTCTGCCTGTAAATTCATAGCCTTGTCAATATATCCATCTAACATTTCTAATCGACATGCTAACTCTGTTTTGTCTGATGACATTTGTTTCGACCTAAAAGCTGTTTGCATGCGCTCAATATCAGCACTGACCTTATCAAACTTCTGTAAACATAATGCTAACTTAGCAGCAGTCTTGGATACTGCTGGCTTATCGAGTGCCAGTTTATCTGACTCAGACATAATTAAGCTGATGAAAAACTACCTTTAAAAAAAAACACAGAAAAAAGTTCGGCAAACTTTGTGAGCTACCCTCGCACACGCACTGCAACTATGTATGTAACAAAACGCTTGCTTACTGAACACACACACGCACTCTAAGCGAAATGTGAATAAACAAACGAAAACGGTCCAAGCGACCGAAGATAAGCAAGTCAAACGTTTTCTGCAGCCACTTTGTAGGCAACAGGTAGAATATGAGGGGTGCGGGGGGTTAAAAAAACAAAAGAGAGAATTGGAGCGAGCGCACGCACAAAAACTAACAGACGATCAAGCCAAGCTTGAAATGCAAGCAAAGCGGGGATGAAAAATAAGCGGCAAAATTTGGCGCGAGCGAACGCACACACAAACCAATGTAATAAGCCAATGCAAGCACAGAGCGAAGAAAGGTTAACGAACGATCGAACAACCAGATGTTAATGCACAAACACACGAACTATATAAAATGCAATAAATAGACCACCGTTTGAAACCTTTATTCTGTTTAATTTGTATTTACTTTTTATTTGTTCGAAATTATATATGTACTGATATATGTTGCCGTTTTGTTCATTTCTAATTAAGTAATAGTTTCGTACACGAACATACGTACATATGTATGCAAAAATATTTAATGTTCGAGAATATGCAAACACGTATGCACATATGTATATGCCGCAAAACTTTTACTTTATTTTTGTCCACGAAATTAAATGCACAAGGTGCCAGAAATTGAGCTGAATTATACGTGTATGAACGTAGTCTATATTCTTTTTAAATTTTTAATATTTTGGTCGACTGCAGCGACACAACAAAATTCAACTTTTTATCTCAATTTTTGGCACAAAATACCTGGCTTTCTAGCGAGTCTATAGAAAGTGATCTCCTTTGATCCTCCATGGAACTGGCGCAATTTGGCAGCGTCCACGATGGCGAAGTCCAAAGGGCAAAAAACAGCAAAGTCCAGCGAAGCAGCAAACTCCAACGAAGTTTTTGTGTTTTTAATACGCGAAAGCTTAAGCCACCACAGCGAAACAAACAAACAAACTATTTAAAAAACCGAAGTCCCTGCTCGGGCGCCAATGAAAAATCTAAGAATTTTTAGAATTTAAATATTACAAATAATGAGACGCGGTTTTTCTTTATGTAAATTCGCTTTAATGCGGTGACTTCAAAAGCTTGACAACAACTAAAATGCTTAGCCTAACAAAGGTGTGCGAAAGCCACAAGCGGCCGCACTTCAGTGAATTCGCCGTCGGCAATTGCCGATCGGCTTGTAAGACGACTACAACTAAGAGAATAATATAGTATACTAATACTTATGCTTATTGCTACAATTAAGAGTACATACTTCAATTTCTCTTAACTAACTTACAACTAACAATGCAATCTAATATGAGTGACAACTTCTGCTTCAACAGTCGGCTTGCCGGCCACGACTTGACGGCATATTGTTATGCAGCCAAGTCGCCAGTTTTGCTTAGCTATAAGGAACTTTTTTAACTTCAATTTAGTTCATAATTCAGCACCGCTGAGGCACGTCGGCCCAGCGCGTCAATTAAATCCAACTCACTCGCTACAGCATATCTGCGTAGTGTTTTAAAGTAACATACTCCTTGTCATGGAATTGATACATAATAAATAACTATATCAACTAACAAATGTGTTGTACTAATTATTAGTAATTGGCGCCCAACTAAGTGAAGAATCCCATATAAAAGCCTGTTTAAAAAATACAAAATAAAGTGAGCTTGATTCTGAAAATTCGCAACAAGCCACCGTTGTGAAAAGTGAACTTTACAAAAAACACAAAACGGTTCGCACCATTTGCGCCTGTCAAAGTGCTCATTACCAGAAACCAAACTACTTGTGGGTTTTTCCTCGCGCAACCTACGTCAAATTGGTCAGTGCGCGTGTGTACTAAAAACACAATAATTAATTATCTGTTCACCGAGGCCGCAGGAGCTCCTCGGGCAGCGGTGTGTCACCAGCATAGCGCACTAGCTAGACTGGGCAGCGATTTGAAATTCGATCTTGACTGCAGCGAGGGAGTATCAGTGCCGGCGGATAGATCTTAAAACGATTAGAAACGTCCCTAACCATGTGAGTGGGTTGCTCAGCAACAGCCGTATTTAACGTTTGCGTGAGCTTGTAGCGTAATAACAATAAATTTCACTAAGAAGTGTTGTGTTCTGTGTACCATTTTGTTTGGCTAGCATTTTTGCGGTTTTTGATTCTTTTGGTTGATTTGATTGGTGATTTGATTTTGTTACAAAGTGATCCATGAATAGCGCATTCTGCCAATATAGAGACTCCAAGTCAAGAAAATCAGACTCAGAGGGTTCAGATAACGACCTTAGTAGAATCCCACAGCTCTTCCAGAGCAGACCATCTCCAATAGACAGATCAAACATGGACCCCCAACAAATTAAAGCTTTAGTTGAGTCGGCGGTCACAGCTGCGCTGCAAGCGCAGGCGGCAGCATTCAATGAAAGGGACGCGGCTTTAAAATAAAGTTTAGAGTTTCAGATAGCTGAGTTGACCAAGAAGGTCACAGATACGGCAGTTGCTGCCCCTTGTATAGACGTCTTCGAGGAGGTAGAGATAATAAATGACACTGTTCATTGCGATGAACTGCTGGATGCGGTCAAATGCATGCCCGAATTTACAGGGGCACAAGAAGCATATGTTTCTTGGCGACAGGCTGCAGTGGCAGCGTATAAATTATTTAGGCCTTATAATGACAGTTCTCGCCATTATCAGGCGGTAATTATAATAAGAAGCAAGATCAGGGGTTCTGCCGATTCTGTGTTGTCTTCGTTCGGCACAGTATTAAATTTCGATGCGATAATAAGTCGGCTCGACTTCACGTATAATGACAAGCGGCCAATACACGTAATTGAACAGGAGTTAGGCACTTTAAGGCAGGGTGCCCTCTCTTTGCTTCAATACTATGACGAGGTCGAAAAAAAGCTGACATTATTAACTAATAAGGTCAATATGTCATACGAAACCAGTATGGCAAAAGGCCTGCGTGAAAAATTCCGCGAGGATGCGTTGCGCGTATTCATATCAGGGCTTAAGCGCAATCTGACAGATGTTTTTATTGCAGCAAGACCTAGAGACTTGCCTTCTGCTCTGGCTCTCGCCCAAGAGGTCGAGTCGAACCATGAAAGATATGCTTTTGCTGCAAATTTTGCACGAAGCCAGGAAGAAAGAGAGCTTAGGCCAAAGGCGAAGGTGCAAGGCCAACAGCTAGAGAAGGCTCCACCACCAAGCGGCGCAAAAAACCCGCATTTTAATAAACAGCACAAACCACAGGGCCAACCCAGTCAGCGTAGTAGTAGGGTCCAAAGCAACAACAGCACACCCGAACCAATGGAGGTCGACCCTTCGGTGTCAAGGTGTTTGATGCCATCACAAGCTCCGGCTTACGTTAACTCCAGTAATCCTCAGTCTTATAAGCGAACGAACAATTCTGACCGATCAACTGGTCAGAGGTAGAGATGGGCATGGGCCTAATTTTTCGCGCCCGACCCGATCCAGCCCATGGGCCGCAGCGCCAATCTTTACCCGTACCCGATGGCAATAAAAAATATCATACCCGAACCCAACCCGCCCGCCCGAAAAATTTAGAACTTTTTTCAAAAACTTAATTTTTTATTTTTATTAAATAAAATTACATATTTTTGTACTAAAAATGAAGCTTGTCCAAATTCCCACTTGAATGTTTTGTGCGTCTTTCATTGAGAATTTTACCAGATGAAGAAAAAACTCGCTCGCTTGTCGCAGAGCTATCAGGAATGCATAATATATTTTCAGCCAAAACCTGCAATATTTTGAGGTCAGTTGCTTGTTTCCATAATTGGCAAGTTTGAATGAGAAGTTTTGGC
Source organism: Scaptomyza montana (assembly GCA_018904305.1). Lineage (NCBI taxonomy): Eukaryota > Metazoa > Arthropoda > Insecta > Diptera > Drosophilidae > Scaptomyza > Scaptomyza montana. The sequence goes on along the minus strand of JAEIGR010000096.1, from coordinate 81,652 downwards.
ATAATACTTTTCAATTTCTAAATCAATGGCATTTTTGTCAAGTTTTAGTTTTTTTGGTTGATGCGTGTCAAAAAACTCTTGAAACTCGTGACTCGTGTTTGGCGAAGAGTTTTCAGTTTGCGAGTCATCAAGATTGTCTTTTAACGTTTCGCGATATTCAATCATCATGCAATTCACTGTTTCTAACGCATGATTTTTTCTTTCTTCTGATAAAAAACTTAACTCTTCAAACGGAGGGTTTAAAAATAATCCAACTAAATTAACTGAAGTTTGCTAAAAACGTTTTTCTAAAGAATTTAAGGTTTTCTCCTTTAATTGTTCCATTACATGGAAATCATATAATTCTACTTTGCAATGTTTTTTAAGTTTTTCGAACCATAATATTAACCAAAATATTTACTAACTTTATTTCGGGTAAAGCGGGTTGAACGGACAAACCCACACCCGCCCGCACCCAGCCCGAAATATGATTTTTCAGCCCGTACCCACGGTTACCCGCGGGTGCCCACGGGTACCCGATAAAAGCCCAGCCCGTGCCCACCTCTAGTCAGAGGCGCCAGAGAGTGAACCATACTATTCAGCATCAAGAAGTTGATCCTAGGGAGTATGGAGCTGCGGCCACAGATGCCGAAGAAGAGATAGCTGATGAGTTAGCTGAAGACTCAGATGCTATAAATTTTTTAGGGGTAAGTCCCTGCTGCCTTTCATCAGGCGGAAAGTAGCGGGGGCACAGATGAAAATTCTCATCGACACGGGCGCGGCGAAGAACTATATTCGCCCATACCCTGGGCTAAAAGGAGTCCGCTCGGTCAACACGATATTTTCGGTCCAATTGATTCATGGCACCACAAATATACCACAGAAATGTTATATATCAATGTTTGGGCAGAAAGAAACGTTCTTCCATCTCCCGGAACTGTCAGCTTTTGACGGAATCATAGGCCTCGACCTGTTAACACAGGTCTGAACACTTACCAGCTTAAGTTTGTTGATCAATCGGAACCAATACTGTACCATAAGTGCGTGAACGTCAATTTCACTAACGTAGATTGCGCTGACGCACCCCCTTCAGTAAGAGACACGTTCTTAAAAATGCTAGAGGGTAGGAAAAGGGCCTATGCAGACGCTAATGAAGCTCTGCCTTACAACACTTCTGTAGTAGCCACCATAAGGACTACGACTAAAGAACCTATATATGCCAAGTTGTACCCATATCCCATGGGTACAGCTGAATTTGTGAACAAAGAGATTCATAGTCTTTTGAAGAATGGCATAATTGAGAAATCCGTTTCTCCCTATAACAACCCCATTTGGGTGGTTGATAAAAAGGGCACGGATGAAATGGGTAACCGAAACATGCGCCTTGTAATGGACTTTCGAAAACTTAACGAAAGAACCATTCCAGATAGGTATCCCCTGCCCAGCATTCCCATGATTTTGAGGAATCTAGGTCAAGCAAAGTACTTTTCGACCTTAGATTTGAAATCCGATTACCATCAGATCATGCTTGCGGAACGTGACAGAGAAAAAACTTCATTCTCAGTAAATGGGGGGAAGTACGAATTTCGTCGACTTCCATTTGGCCTGAAGAATGCGGCCAGCATTTTTCAAAGAGCGATTGACGATATACTGCGGGAGCAAATCGGCAAATCGTGCTATGTCTATGTGGATGATGTCATTATTTTTTCAGAAGATGAGGTATCTCACGTAAGACATGTTGATTGGGTATTGAAAAGTTTGTATGAAGAAAACATGAGGGTATCCAAGGAGAAGTCAAAATTTTTTAAGAAAATCGTGCATTACCTTGGATTTATGGTCACTTGCGATGGTGCCGCAACCGACCCGGAGAAAGTTAGGGCCATACAAGAATTTCCGGAGCCCAGGATGGTTTTTGAAGTAAGACCGTTCCTGGGACTCGCTAGCTATTACAGGTGTTTCATTAGAAATTTTGCGGCAATAGCAAAACCCATTTCAGACATCCTAAAGGGTGAAAACGGGTCAGTCAGCAGGCACAAATCAAGGAAAATTCCGGTCGAACTCTCTGATTCCCAACGCAGCACATTTAAAAACTGAGAAACATACTGGCCTCTGAGGACGTCATGCTCCGATATCCGGACTACAAGAAGCCGTTTGATCTAACGACAGACGCTTCGGGATTTGGTATAGGAGCAGTTCTCTCCCAAGATAGGCGTCCCATAACAATGATATCCAGAGCACTGAAGAGACCAGAGATTAGTTATGCCACCAACGAAAGAGAACTACTAGCTATCGTGTGGGCCCTTGGCAAATTGCGCCACTACTTATACGGGGTTAAAGACCTTAACATTAAACACAGACCATCAGCCTCTGGCTTTCGCCGTGTCTGAAACTAACCCCAACGCCAAAATCAAGCGGTGGAAGGCTCGCATTGACGAATCTAACGCACGCATATTCTATAAACCAGGCAAGGAAAACCTGGTCGCCGATGCATTATCCAGGCAGCAGCTTAATGCTTTGAGCCACCAAGATAATGAATCGTGTATTGCAACGGTTCACAGTGAGCTTTCTCTGACTTACACAATTGAATCTACGGATAGACCATTGAACTGTTTCCAAAACCAATTAGTTCTCGAGGAGGCGGGGTTTACGTTTAAACGTAGCTTCATTCTGTTTGGAAACAAAAGGCGACACTCCATAAATTACTCCTGCAAGGAATCACTGCTTGAGGAGTTATGGGAAATAGTCAAGCCTGGTGCGGTAAATGCACTACTGTGTGATTTGCACACTTTAGCGCTGGTGCAAGACGAGCTGGTTCGTAAATTCCCGGCGACCAAATTCTTGCATTGCAAAAACCGGGTTACGGATATTTTCAGTGTTAGCGAGCGAAGAGAGATCCTAATTGCAGAGCACAACAGGGCTCACAGAGCAGCCCAAGAAAACGTCAAGCAGGTCCTCGAGGAATATTATTTCCCAAAAATTACTAGGATGGCCAATGAAATCGTGTTGAACTGCAAGATTTGCGCTAGGGCGAAATATGATAGACATCCCATAAAACAGTAACTCGTTGAGACCCCGATTCCTTCACAAGTAGGGGAGATGTTACATGTGGACATTTTCTCAACAGACAAACATTTTTTTTAACATGCATTGACAAATTTTCCAAATTTGCCATAGTCCAGCCAATTCAATCACGAACCATTGAAGATTTAAAAGTACCCATTTTAAATCTCATGAATTTCTATCCGGCAGCCAATGCAATCTACTGCGACAATGAGCCATCTTTAAACTCCCAAACGATCAGCTCGCTCCTAATGAACAATTATGGTGTCAACATTTCAAATGCACCACCCCTACACAGTGTTTCTAACGGACAAATTGAGCGCTTTCATAGCACTCTGCTGGAGCTTGCTAGATGTCTGAAGATAGCAAAAAACATAAGCGACACGGTTGAGGTCATTTTGTTGGCTACAAGCGAATACAACAAGACAATATACTCGGTCACTAACAAAAGACCGATTGATGTTGTGAAGTCGAGTCCCAACGTAGATATTACACAGATTCAGGATAGACTCAAAAAGGCTCAGGACACAAAAAGGCTCAGAGTTAGAGAAAACCAGTCTCGACAAAATAGAGTCTTCGAAGTCGGCGAAAAAGTTTTGGTAAAATCTAATCGCAGGCTCGGGAACAAACTCACGCCTTTGTGCGAAGAGAAAACTGTGGAAGCTGACCTGGGAACCACGGTTCTCATTAATGGGAGGGTGGTCCACAAGGACAACGTCAAATGAGAATGCCAGGTCATTTACTTGCTATAATAGGAATGTAAGCTTTTTCAGCCACTTGGCCTTTTAGTTAGTTAAGTTTGGTGGTGGTCCATTGATTTTCTCTAAAGTAAAAAAAAAAAAACATTAGAATAACTGAGGCGCAACTTGTAAGCTCATACAACAGGCAGGTCGTAATCAATTCTAGAGTGCAGGATCAAATCAACCAATTAACTTCTACCGTCAACCAAATTTTGAAAACCGCAAGAAAGGATCAAATTGATTCCGGGCACTTGTATGAAACGCTCTTAGCCAGAAATAGAATGCTGCTAATGGAATTGCAAAACATAATGCTCGCCATAACCCTTGCAAAGGCAAACATTGTCAGTCCAAATATTTTAGACCACGCAAACTTAAAATCCGTTTGGCTTGAGGAGCCCACAAATACCCCTATTGCTGACCTAATGTCTGTGTCGTCCGTAAAAGTCCTGCAATCCACAAACATGATTTATTTTATAAATACGTTTCCTAAAGTCAAGCATAGCTGCCGAAAAGTCACTCTCTACCCGGTCCCACATGAAAATCATGTGCTGCAATTGGATAGCAACATCATCGCCGAATGCGACGGCCAAGTTAAAGCATTGAAGAACTGCACGGCTACTTCGAGAACAACCTTTGTCAATTGTCAACGGCCAGATCATGCGCTAAAGAGCTCCATGCTGGCGGAATGGCTCATTGCCAAACCCGGCCAAGTCACCTGGATGCCATCGCTTGGATCGACGACGGAATCACCATCGTCAACGACGCATCGGTACTGGTGTGGGTGGACAATGACACTAAAAGGCATCGCAGCGTCCCCCCTTTTTGAATGTTGTAGGTCATCAGGACGTTCTCAGTCTCCCATATCTTCTTCGATTGAATGAACTTAATTTGGAGACGATTCAGGAAGTCACGAGTGAAGTTAGCAACTTCAGCACAACCATACTCATTGGCGCGGCCTGCGTCATAATCATCTGCATCGGCTTCATCTATTGGCGCATCACCAGGAAGAGGATCGCAATGAGGAACATAAACGAGGTGATCGCTGAAATAGCATCGGCCGAGGGCGGCCTTCACTTGGAGGGGGGGCAATGCTGGAAAATGTCATGTCAGCATTGCCGCTGCAGACGGCAACGGCGGTAATCGGACGCCTGTGTTATGCAGTATCCGTTAGCGCGCGCATGCTTGGTCGGCTTGCCGGCCACGACTTGACGGCATGTTGTTATGCAGCCAAGTCGCCAGTTTTGCTTAGCTATAAGGAACTTTTTTAACTTCAATTTAGTTCATAATTCAGCACCGCTGAGGCACGTCGGCCCAGCGCGTCAATTAAATCCAACTCACTCGCTACAGCATATCTGCGTAGTATTTTAAAGTAACATACTCCTTGTCATGGAATTGATACATAATAAATAACTATATCAACTAACAAATGTGTTTTACTAATTATGAGTAATTTATATAATAAGGAAAAATAGGCATTTTCTCAGAACTATCCTACCACAAATGTAATATAGTGCAGGAGTAACTAATTCAGCTATACTCAAATGACTAACAATTAGAATGCATTAAATGCCCTTTTAGGGCGCAAGACATTGAATACCAAACTGAAGCAGTAAAACAAATATCGTTTTACCATGTAAGAGAGTGTATGCATTCAGGTATTCAGGAAATACAGGCTGTCATTAAATCCGGTAAAGAATATATTCAGTAAAACAGAAACCCCGACGGAAAAAATCAGGTTATACATATAGACACGTATGTAGTAAAAATACACTTTTTCTAACGATAATAGATAAATTTTCCGAATTCGCAGCAGTATACCTTCTAAACGACAATTTTACAAGAATAGGAAAACCAAAAAAGACTGTAGCCGATAATGAGTTCAATTCAATTCGAATTAAGGAACTGTTAAATCAAGAAAAAATTTAATTACATTTGACTTAGCCAAACAGTCGCACGGGTAATGCAGATGTAGAAAGACTACACAATTCATTGGTAGAAAAATTTTGAATAATATACAAGACAGAAGCCGGAAAGAATTCAGTGAAACAGATTTTGCAAAGAGCAGTAAGAAATTATATATAGATTTATACACATAACAAAGAAACATAGCCTCATGACTCAACTGAAGCAAAAGAAGACCAACGAAACAGCGTCAAGTATAATTTACATCGATTAATTTACATTATAACATTCATTTACGTTTAACATCAGCGTCAAATATAATTTACATTTATTAATTTACATTATAACATATATTTACATTTAACATTAACATAGAGGTAACAGAGTAGAGAAGGGTAACATAATAATGGCAGCCATCGACACCCCGGAGAAAAGGCGCGATGCAGCCGAGCGCGAGAGAGAATAGTAGATGCCTCGGAGTGGCTCTCACCGAAACCATCCACCAACAGGAGCGAGTTGTAGTTTATGCGAGTCGTAAATTATCCAAGGCGGAGGTGAATTTCATGGCGACTGAAAACGAAAGCTTAGCGATATTGTGGTCGATTCGAAAGCTGAAATGCCATCTGGAGAGATACCAGTTCAATGTGATCACGGATCACATGGCGCTGAAATGAATAGATTTCATAGAGAGCCCGACAGGAAGGATCGCGCGCTGGGCACTGGAGCTTCAGCAGTATCAGTTCAACGTTAAGTACAGGAAAGGTAAGCTCAACGTGGTAGCAGATGCTTTGTCGCGAGAGCCGTTGGAGCAGCTCCGGCAAGCCGTGGATCAGCAATTCCTAGGAAAATGGATTCAAAGTATGCAGGAAAAGATGGCCAAGAAACCAGCTAAGAATGCGGATTAAGTCGAGGAAAATGGAAAACTGTACCGCCACCTAGAATATTGCGCAGATGACGAAGATTATATTCCATGGAAACTCTATGTGGACGACGACCTAAGGAAAAGAGTGCTACAGGATTGCCACGACGCGCCGACGGCTGGTCATCAAGGAATTCGAAAGACAGTTATGAAGCTGTTACAGCGTTATTACTGGCCGAGTATTTTTCAAGATGCAGCCAGGTATGTCGAGTGTTGCGGAAAATGTCAACTTTTCAAGTCAGAGCAAAGGAAGCCAGCCGGGCAAATGCTGACCAACCAGGTAGCGGAGCCGATGGCCATCCTGTGCGCAGATTTCGTAGGCCCCTTGCCACGTTCAAAGCAGGGTAACACGATGTTGTTGGTGTTCCATGACGCGCTTACAAAATGGGTAGAATTGATCCCACTGAAACGAGCAACAGCAGCTGCGCTTCAGAAGGCTTTTCGCGAACGAATATTGTACCGGTTCGGAATAAAAAAATGATTCGTATGCGACAATGGGGTACAATTTTCAAGTCAAAATTTTAAATCATTCTTGAATTCACTAAGTGTGGAAATGGAACACACAGCCCCATACCGCCCACAGGAAAACCCAACAGCGAGGACCAACAGGACGGTGAAAACGATGATTGCGCAGTATGTCTCTGGGAGCCAAAGTTCGTGGGATGAGCTGATACCCGATATCTCGTTGGTCATCAACTCGAGCATCGCAGACTTAACAGGATTTTCCCCAGAATTCCTGATGCAGGGAAGGGAATGTCGTCTGCCAGCAACATTATATGATGAGAAGACGCCGGGTTCGGGAAGCGCACCACAGACACCAGAGGAGAAGGAGGATCGTTTGAAAGAAGTGTTCAGGATAGCGCAGAGCAACCAACAACGAGCCTCGAAAACCCAAGGGAGAAGCTACAAGTTGAGACGGAGCTGGTCTTGCTAAAGACACACCAGTTGTCCAAAGCCACCGACGGATTCGCGGCGAAGCTTGCACCGAAATACGAGGGGCCATACCTCGTGAAGAAATTCGCCTCGGCAAACGTCGTGCGTCAGTAAAGGAAGGAGAGCCGCTTTGCTAGCATTTCGCAGCTAAAGCCCTTCCAACGAAATTAAGAAGAACTAGAATCGAGCCAACCACAACAAACAGAGCCAAACGAGAACCGTCATCCCGCTTAAACAGCTCGGATAGAGCCAACAAACGAATTTTCTTCGCTTTTTTATTCTTCATCTAGAAACAAAATAACCTTTACACTAAACAATGGCAACATACCCCACAAAAGCTTTATAATAAGCCATATCAAATTTTTATCAACAGATGAGCATAGAAGTGAGTTTCGGCAAAGAGGAAGAATACACACATGGGTACGCCGAAGAAACCCATGTGGACGTGCAAGAGAGCGAGCAGAGTTCCAAGGGGCCCACAACACGAGTTAAATATAATATAAATACGCAGACACGGAAAACGGTACCAAAGGTGGACAAGACTACCCCGCCCGAAAGAACAGCCGACGAGGACGGGGAAAAGGTTGTGGCAGAGCTCATCGACGAGGTATGAGGATGGGACGAGGATGGGGAGTGGGTGGTGAAAATGGAAGAGATCAAAAACCCTCCAAAAATACAGAGATTCCATGAGGCCCAAATTTTTTTGGGTTGTCAGAAAAATTGCCAGAGTCGTGGACGTACCTCCCAGATAGAACAATCCTGACATCGGAGGCGGAGAAGATGAAGGATCAGCTGGTAAAAAGAGGGAGACACGGACGACACAACCATTTCACGGTAGCAGCGGGGGACAAACGCTATGCAGTGACCCAAATCCGCGACAACAGGGTCACGATCACGAAAGAAAAGTATTGTAGTCAGACAATAAAAGTGTTACAACTAGCCAATTTAGGAAAGTTATAAAAACTAGACAATTAAAGAAAGTTATTGAAAATAGACAATAGAAGAAAGAATTATAAAGTAAGTACAAATGAAAGAGTGAAAGAAACAGTGAATACAGAAATAAAAGAGTTAATTTGAAACCCCCTTCGCTTTCCCTGCTGTGGCGATTCGACGGTGTATGCTCTGCATACATATGTATGAGCGCACAAAATTCTTAATACACGTGTGTGCAAAAGCGGGGTCAACGAATTTCTCGCGCCGGTCTATAGTTGACACGTATTCGCCAATAGAATACCCTTGTGATTAGAGGGCATTTGTGCAGAGGGCTGCCCTGTTTACTCCCTAATCATCCAGCCGACTTCATAACACTTCATAACGACTTCATAACACTTGCCTCAAACTCACGAAAGCGTCGCTGATAATGAAAGTAAATATTTCTTGTGACGTGGGCCTTGGACAGAATGGGATCTGTACCTCGGCATAATTTACTACTTTACACGACAGATATCACTCTACTATCGAATGTACACCGAATTAAGCCCACGACAGATATCACTATACTATCGAATGCACACCGAATGAAGCCCAAAATAATAAAGTAGAAGTGGAAAAAATCAGAGAAAATATAGAATACGCAAAAGGGGTATTTGGTACATATTTACATTAAGTTATTTACATGTGTGTGATTGGGTAAATATTTTGTTTAGTACAGCTTAAATTAAATTAAATATTTACATTTTTAGTTAGATCGGTGGTATTGTTGTGGAACATACGTGTAGTTTCGTCTTGTTTCTTTTATATTTTGTGGTAAAGGTTTGTTTTTTTTTAGAATATCTATTATAAAAGAAATGTTATCTATGGATGGCTTTGTTAGGATGTCTATTGGGTTTTTGTTTTTGAAGAGTTTGGTTCGGGCTGTTGTTAAGGATGGGCATTGAGTTAGGACGTGTTTGAGGCTTATTGCGGAATTGTTTTGGTACAGAGGTTAGTGGCTGGTTATGTTTTTGTCAATGTAGTGTTGGTTTGTAATTTTTGTGTGTCCAAGTCGTAGTCTAATTAATTTTATTTGGTCGAGTCTGGGTAATTCGTTCTGTTTTACCGTTTTTAAAACTTGAAGAATTTTTGTGTTGTTAGGGTTAATGCTATTGTACCAGTTTGATGTTGGGTATTTCAGTATTGAGATTATTTCTCGATTTTTTAAGTATTTGTTTATGTCACCCATTTTTATATTATTTGTAGTGGTGAGTGGGAATTCTATTGCATTTTGAGCGTGTGTATCTTCGAATTCGTTGCCTTTTATGTTAATGTGGCTTGGAATCCACATTAGCTTTACTTTGTTTTGGTGTCTTGTCGGTAGTGTTCATATAGTTTTTGGGTAGAAGCTGAGGCTGTCAATCTTTTGTATTGATTTTAAAGAGGATAAGGAATCGGAACATATGATCTTTTACTGTTTTTTTGTAGCATTGTACTAAGGGCTTCGAGTATGGCTTTTATTAATTAATGTTTGCCCCTTCACCCTCGTCGCTTTCACCCGTGCCTAGTAACGTAGAATTGTCGCCAGTTCTATCATTATCTCCAACTCCAAGCGATTGTCCGAATATATCTCCTGCAGTATCCCCTGCTATTAGTAGTATGGTTCCCGTCTTGGATCCTGCCGAAATAAACGCGGTAAATAATGATCTATCTGTCCCCATACCTCAGCCACCTCCTATTTTAACAGTAGTGGCTCCTCGCAAGCAAGTTTTTGTTTCGCGACTTTCCGCTGAAACTACTTGTGATTCTGTTGCTGCCTATATTGCTAGCAAAACTAAAGTTAGCGTCTCTATTAGGAAATTTAACTTTTCTTCCCCTCGAGAAATATCATCTTTTAAAATTAATGTCTCTCTAGAATCGTTTTCAATCATATGTGATCCCAAATTTTGGCCCCCTCATACGGTTGATCATGAGTTTTTGCAAAAATAAATAACTCTGCCTTTACCTGTCAACCTTCCAGCTGCAACCTTCTCAAAAAATAACTCTGTCGTTTCAAAAAACTAAATTCTGATGAAATATCTATTATTTATCAGGATGTTAGGGGTCTGGTCTCAAAACTTAAAAACTTGTTTTTGAATAGCTTTTCGTTCCATGCTGATATAATTTCTTTTACTGAAACTTGGTTAAATCCAAGTATATCTAATTGTGAACTTTTTTCAAAAATTTTATCGTCTATAGAGCTGATCGACCGACTCGCCGAGGTGGTGGGGTATTAATTGCTGTTAAAGCTACTCTCCAGTCGGAACCTTTCTGTTTTTCTGCCGTTAATGATGCTGAGATTATTTCTGTTAAAATAACTCTCCCTTTACATGTTGTTTATATCACTTGCTCTTATATCCCTCCTTCTTCTGACATTCAAGTTTATCTTCAACACCTAACTTGTATTAAAGAAGTTGCTGCTCATATCCGTGATAATGATATTTTTATCGTACTGGGTGACTTTAATTTACCAACCATCCCCTGGTCTTCATCCGACACCATAAATTATCTTGTACCGTCTGCCCAGCATGACTTCTTAGAAGAAATGCTTGATCTTCCATTGTTTCAGATCAATTCAATTTCTAATCATTTGATTAGAACACTCGATCTTGTATTTATTAACAACTACTGTATTGCCAATGTATCTAGGTCATCCCCTCTGTCTGTCCCTGAGGATTCATATCATCCTACTTTAGAAGTTACATTGTCTGTTAGCAATCCTGTTATGTCTTCTCCTCCAGTGTTTAACCTGCCTCGCCGTTGCTTTCGCAAAGGAAATTACTCATTATTAAATCAACGTATTCTGGCAACTGATTGGTCTATGATTCGGTTGATATAAATATTGCCCTAAAATCTTTTTATAGCACCTTAAATTCTCTATTGGACGAATGTATCCCTTACTCTGCTCCGTTGTCCGTTTCTTCTAAGCCCCCTTGGTTCACTCCAAGACTATCAACTTTACAAAATAATAAATCTAAATATTATAAAAAATTTAGCAGGTCTGGCTTGAGTGCTGACTTGTCTAAATACATTATAGCAAAATCAAACTTTCTTCTCCTGAATTCACAGTGCTATGAGAATTACCTTATTTGTTGCAAACGGCAATTTACGCTAAATCCCAAACAATTTTATAGTTTTGTCAATTTTAAGCGTAAATCTTCCACTTTACCGTCATCTTTCATGTTTGGGATGGATAAATCTAGCATCGATAGCGAATCCGCTAATATTTTTGCCAATTTCTTCCAATCAACTTACTCTTCTGCATCCCCTATTAACATACCTTACCCTTATAGTATTGCTTCTACAAATTGTATTCCTGTTCCTACCATCTCTCAGTCCACTCTGCTATCAGTTTTAAATTCGTTAAAGTCTTCTTACTCTCCTGGACCTGACAATATACCTAGTTGTCTTCTTAAAGAGTGCAGTGCTTCTCTTCTTCGCCCATTGCTTAAGCTTTTTAATCTCTCCCTTGAATCTTCAGTTTTTCCATCTCTTGAGAAAGAATCTTTTATAATCCCTTTTCACAAAAAAGGTGGGAAGTCCAATATTGAAAATTATAGGGGCATTGAAAAATTGTCCGCTATCCCTTAATTATTTGAAAAAATTATCACTTCATCTCTGCAACATTTCTGCAAATCAGTCTTACCCCCTGGTCAACATGGCTTCGTAAAAAATCGGTCAACCATGACCAATCTATTAGAATTCACAACTTTAGTAAATGATGCTTTCCTCTCGAAAATGCAAACTGACGTCATTTACACAGACTTCAGTAAAGCTTTCGACACTGTACACCATGACCTATTACTTCTCAAGCTTGTCCGTATTGGTTTCCCTCCCTCACTTATATCTTGGATTTCTTCTTATTTAAAGGGTCGGACACAAAGAGTACTCCTAAGATTGGCTACCTCGAAACAAGTTCATGTTACTTCTGGAGTACCTCAGGGTAGTCATCTTGGTCCTTATAAATGATCTTCCCTCTGTTTTATCTCATTCTCGCATTCTCATGTACGCAGACGATGTGAAGCTTATTTTCTCCTAATGTAGTTCTCTAAATCATACTTGCTTACAAGATGATTTAAATTCAATGCATCTTTGGTGTAAGACTAATCAGTTGCTTCTCAATTGTTCTAAATGTATGTTTATGACTTTCAGCCGAAATAACCCCTTCATTACCAACTACTTAATTGACAGTACCCCGTTGCAACGTATTTTTACAGTCAAGGACCTTGGTGTTTTTTTTGACTCCAAACTCTCATTCGGCCTTCATATTTCTACTATTGTTAATGAGGCCAAAGGTGTTCTTGGTTTCATTAAACGTTGGTCTAAAGAGTTTAACGATCCTTACGTTACGAAAACTCTGTACACTTCCCTTGTTCGCCCTATCCTAGAGTACTGCTCTTGTATATGGAGCCCCCAATATAGAAATAACCAGGATCGTATCGAAACTGTTCAGAAGCAGTTTTTGCTTTTTGCCTTACGAGGCTTAAATTGGGATAATAACCTTCGCTTGCCTTCATATTCCAGTAGGCTTCTTCTCCTTAACCTCCCGTTGTTGAACAATCGTAGGATAGTCCTTGGTGTTGCCTTCCTGCACAAGTTGATTGCTGGCGACATAGATTCTTCTTTTCTGTTAGGTCATCTCCATTTCTCTATTCCTTCCAGACCTACTAGAAACTTTCGCCCATTATTTTTGAAAACGTGCACAACAGATTACGCTATGCATTTCGTGTTTTATGCGTCCAATTTAATAACCTATACCACGTGTTCTCTAATGAGACCTCTCTCTCCTTAATCAAACCATTGCTTTCAGTTTATCTTCGGGAAGTAAATGACCGCTCTCAGCTATGAAACGGGGCTGAGCCAGCTGGACTGGCTTAATTCTTTTCCTTCATAGGGTCATATATATATAAATATTTTTTATTCTATTTTATTTATTTATTTATTTTTATTATTATTATTTTTTTTTTTTTTTTTTTATACATTTATTTTTAGTTTTCACATTTAAGTTTTTCTTTTATATTTTCTACTCTCTGTTTTAAGTATAGAGCCTATAATATCACTGACATTTTTGGCTGTGGAAAGGGGCATAGCTGGCCGGACTGGCAAATAAAACACCCCCATCGGTCGGTGATGTTATTAGACATTTTTGTTCTCAGCCTAGGCTTTTTACTACTACTATTTAATTGTAACTTATTTTTTAAAAGTTGACTCTAGAAATGTCAACAACTTTCAATAAAATAAAATTAAAATAAAAATAAAATAAAAAATTTCTGCTGTAAATATAGTTGTGTGGGTCGGGAGAATCCCTTTTTTAATGACTTCTTCTGATGTGATGGCGAATGCCAAGGCAATCTACCGAAATAGCTTCTCAGCCCAACGTATACGAAGTCATTAATAATGATAAAGTACGTAAAGTAGTGACCTTGCATATAAAAGATATGCTATGTTTCTTTAAACATGGTAAGAAAATTATAGTAAGAATTGATATTGGAGATTTATATACTAATAATGGAAATATTGAAAGGAGGGAGATGTAGTATGTGCATATATTGAGGGTACACCGTACCAATAAAGTAAGCATAAATATATCAGTAACACATTATTGTAATACAAACACAAAACCATTTCAAGTGAGCTAAGCATAAATATATCAGCAACACATTGTTGCAATACAAACAAAACCAATTCAAGTGAGCTTGTAATATGATCAGCCACTTATGAGCTAAGCTAAGTCAGCAGTCACACGCTGACCACTTGTAACATATACATATATACACAAGACTCTCTCTCTCCCGATTATGCTGATAAGACAAAATATGTACGAAGCCGCTCCGCTGCTGGCGTAACCGGCAGCGCAGTTCTGCGGTTAAGCTATAAGAAGATATTGAATAAAACATTCAGAAAAACAAAGTCAAACGGCAAAGACGTGCCAGTGAATTATTCTTTATTGCACTACACTACACCCATTACAGAGGTTTGTGGGTGGATTTTGACCTGTCGGTGTAGATTAAGTGTTATTGGGTGTGTTTATTTTTAATTTCTAAAAAGTGTTTTTGGAATACTATGGGGTTTATTTGTTTTTGGTGTATTGGTGTAGGGCTGTGTCTATTATATTTGGATTAAAGTCCCAGGGGGGTCGGTTGGATATTTATATATATTTTGGTGGGTTTGACTGGGATGTTGTTGGCGAGACAGATGTTTATTGTTTTTTCCACACTCTCCAAGCTAGAGACTTGAAACTTTCCAAATATTTTAATCTATGGCTAGGACAGATAAACTGTCAAGATGGGGGCTCTACGATAACTGGGGGGCTGGCAAATCGATAAATTCGATAATTCAAAACCGATAAATCCACATATTTCATACATCCTTACAGCTAGAACTACCAAATTTGGTAAGAAGATAGCTATTAGCAACCCCCAAAAAACTGCATCAAACATTTTGGAGTCACCCCTACCCACTTCGCCCCCAGCCCCCCCCCATTTTGAAGTCAGAAAAGCCTATATCTCCCACAGACATACCACAAAGATCAGTATCACCACCCATTCGCTTTGATTTTCATACTCGATACCGAAGGTAATGAATATATTGGGTTTGTGAAATGTCCGTCTTGGTGTCTGTCCGCCGGTCCGTCTGTATGCACTCAACTTTGTTCCACACCCTTCTAGCTAGAGACCTAAGTGATTGCAATATCTACCTCAGTGCACATATATTATAAAATTGACTTTTAAATTCACAAAACGCCAGTCGTACCAAAGCTAAACAACAACACTTTTGCTTATTATGCTTTGTCTGTCATTGCTCTTGTAAACTGACAACTTAAACACAAGAGTAACAGCGTGTCAAACACCAACACACACATCTAGACATATAACGTCAATTTCACTCAACTACACTACACTACAAAACATACTATGGCACTCTGGAGAGATTAAATCAATTAAGGCCAGTGACCCAGCTTCTTTTATCAGGCTAATTAATCAGCGGTTTGATGAGCAAGCTGATCTGATAGAGAAGAAGATGAGTGAGTCCGAGGAGCGTGTACAGGCCCTATTGCACGAGAAACTTGATGGGATGCGTGGGGAGCTGGATGAATTAAAGCAGCGAGTCGAGAGGCTGGAATCAGTGGCGAAGGAGACGTCTGAGCTGCAGACAAAAGTCGAGATGCTTACTGCAAAGCTAGCGGAGCAAGCCAATGCCAGTGCCGCTAATGACATGCGCCTTCATGGAGTCCCATTTGTTGAGGGTGAGCAGTTGCGGTCGGCGTTTAACTCGCTAGCTTTCTCGCTAGGAGTAACCCCAGCGGCTTAAGGAAATTTACAGGGTCCGACAGTCGAAAAATGTTAATTCGGTTGTCGACCCTGTTATTATTATTAGATTTGATTGTCTCCGAGACAAAATCAACTTTCAACGCGCTGCTGCCCATTTACCGGCGAACAAATCAAACGCAACTAACTCTTCCTCTGCTTGGCTTTGACACACGTGCAAATGCTCCCGTTTACCTAAACGAGCAGCTTTCAAGAGATAATTATATTATCTTTAAGCAAGCTATGCAGATGAAGAGACAGAAGATCTTATCAGCAGTTTTCTGCCGTCGAGTGCTCGTTCACGTTAGACGGAGTGAAGCGGCAGATGTTATCTGCGTTGACAGCTTACAAAAGCTCAATCGTCTGCGGGAGAGCGGGAGTGAAACAAGTGGTGTTGGGCTTGAGCTTTTTCGCTCTTAATTTAGTTTGCCCCTCCTCTCAGCCCTTCTTTAATATCTTTAATATATTTAATTGTAAACATTATTTTCCCTTAGTATTTTCCAATATTATTCAGTGTGATCTTTACATAACTTTATATTCATTTGGTGTGCATTTCTATGGGAAAACTTATTTCAATATTGATGGCCTCTAGCCTTAACTCCACAGCGAACAGCCATGCAATGATTAGGGTCCTAGGCAAACAGAAATTTGGGCTCAAGATTTGTCACATAAATGCTCAGAGCTTAGTAAGTAAGATTGAAGAGTTTCGTTATCTGTTTGTTAATTCCCAAGTAGATGTTGTATGTGTGTCCGAAACGTGGTTTGTACCTGAACTTAGTAACATGTTAATTAACTGTGATGGCTATGATGTGTTTCGTTCTGATCGTCGTAGTCATGCTGGGGGTTTAGCAATTTATCTTAGCAATAGAGTAAGGGGTAAAGTTGTTCTTAAGCAGCCCAATGATAGCCTAATAGAATACATTTTTCAAGAATGAATTAATCCAATCTGTGATACTAAAATGCTTATTGGCTTCTTTTACAGGCCTAGTAAAAATATAGACTGCTCAGACATAATTGACTTAATAGCTAACTTAACACTTAATTATACCGATATTATATTGGCAGGTGAAATGAATAGTAATTTATTCACTGAAAGACACCTGGCGGATGATATGGTATCTTTCGGCTTAGTACCGGTGAACATTTCAACACCGACACATTTCTCTAAAACGACTAATACCTTAGTTGACTTGTTTTCCGTTAATAAAAGGGAACTAGTATTACTTTATGATCAAATTTCTGTACCTGCTTTCTCAAAACATGACTTAATATTTTTGACGTATGACCTGCCTCTTAATTATTGTCAACAAACTATTTCATACCGGGACTTCAATAACATCGACTTTGCCAGTTTATACGATGATTGTTACAACTCTGATCTTGATCTAATTTTCAAAATCAAAACTAAAGTTATAAAGCCTTCAAAAAAATCTTGGTTTAACAAAGATATACAAAGTGCAATAATATTAAGAGATAAGGCATACAAGAAATGGCAGAGATACAAAACTGATCACTTACATAACGTATTTATTACCCACAGGCGATTTGTCAATGATTTGATTTATAGGGCCAAGCATACTTATTTTACTAATAGATTTAAAAGGGCAATTGACAGCAGACAATGGAAAGATATTAAGAAATTGGGGATTGGGAAAGTTCAAACTGTGATAAATGATAGTATTGATGTTAAATGATTAAATAATAAATTTGCTAATGTAAATGTCCCTGTATCTCTATGTAACCCCTATGTGAGTTTTGCGTCTTTTAACAATTGTCAAAACAGTTTCCATTTTAGTCCTGTGTATCAATGTGATGTGCTGCAGTCAATACAAAAAATCAAATCCAATGCTACTGGTTTGGACGATATTAATCCTAAATTTGTCAAACTGTTATTACCATTTATAATAGGCCACTTAACGCATATTTTTAATACTGCTATTACCACCTCTACATTCTCTAATGAACGGAAAATTGCCAAAGTTCTGCCTATTGCTAAGGCCAATGCTGACTTTCGACCGATATCCATATTGCCATACCTATCTAAAATTTTTGAGCATCTAGTCGCCAAACAAATTAACACTTTTCTAAACGCCAATAAACTTTTTGTCCACTATCAGTCTGGCTTTCGGACTAACCCTGCTGTTAGCCTTGAGCCCATTTGGTCCAATTTTTTTTTTATTCCTTTGTAACTCTTGAACGGTTATACATATTGACTTAAAATTTTTTTTCAGGTGGTCTTTTTATAAGACACTGTTATATACAAAATTTTAATGGTCTGACTTAAAGTGGGACTGAGAAAAATAAAAACTTACTAATCGTTGCTCAAGGGACCATTTGGTCCAATATATATTTTTCTTTGATTACAACCAAAAAACCATTTATTTTGCTGTTATTTACAAAACATTATTGTCATAACATGCTAAGCACATTGTTTTTCGGTTTACTTTACAAATAAACTTTCCGCAAATGGAACATTTTACGTCAGACTTTGATTTACAGCAACTACAAATTCCACGCTTTCTAGATCCTGAACTGGTAGTAGCATTGCTTGAAGAGGGCTCTGAAGCGGAGGATGATTTTCTTATTTCAGCCAATAAGTCTACTGAAAACTGTTGATGAGGTAGTTTAGTCCGCTTCATCATATACGGCTTAGCCAAAGAGAGTGCCAGCTGCCGCAAAAAGTGTGGTCTCTTGCGATTCGAATCAGCTGGTGCCCATGAAGCATCGATTTCAGAAAAAAGTATGTACGCATTCAAAGCCGATATATCAATTATATTTGCAAATGCAATGTTCGGCCATCGATTTGTTTTGCGTTTTGTTGTGTAGGATCCAATCATTTGGTCAGCAGTATCTACGCCTCCTAAGAGAGACAAAGCATGAGAAATTATAGACGGATAACAAAATTACAAACCTTTTGTTGAATTATAATAAGATATAATCTCCGGTTTTTTCTTCGCCCCACTCTCATCCACTTTAGCTATCCTGTGTATTGAACTAATCAATATCGCTGCTTTGTTTTTGTGGTTGATATATGACACTAATGTCGCAATTTCATTGAAAGCAAATGTAGATGTATACAGTGGAAGTTTTTTGACAATCAATAATTTGGGAGGTATAAATGTTTTATTTTTGCGTACTGTTCCCACATATGTAAGTTTTCTTTCAAGCAGCTTTTTTACCACCTCAAAAGTAGAAAAGAAATTGTCGGCTGTTACATTCTGTCCTTTCAAGCCTTTCGTCAATTCTAACACAATGCGTTCTCCTTGGTTTTTTTCAGGCTTTGCATTTTTAGGTTTTCCAAGATATGGTTGTATCTTCCATACGTAACCAGACTTTGAGTCAACCAATACCCAAAATTTCAAACCATATTTAGCAGGTTTTGATGGCATAAACTGACGAAAAGAGCAACGTCCCCTGAATGCAACAAGTTGCTCATCAATTGTGACATTTTCGTGGCAGTTGTACAAAATTGGAAGAATAACTTGCCAACGATCCCACAGGTCACGAATTGGAGCAAATTTATCGCTGCTACGGTTTTGTCTTCGACTCGAAACATCATCAAAACGGAGCGCACTTGTAATTTTGTGGAAGTTTTTTTCAGACATAATTGATCGGAAAATGGGGCGGCCAAAAGTTTCATCAAATAAACCATGAACGTCTTCATTTCTTGCGCTGCCATAGAGAAATTTTATATAAGTCAACTAATTTTTCGAAATACGTAAAACAAAAAAGGCACTCACCGACATGCACCTGCAAGAATGAGAACAGCAATATAGGCTCGCAATGTGTCTTGATCAATATTGATCCATTTGTCGACAAATTTGACTCTGCCATACTTGTTAGTATTTTCGATGACAATTTTTTCTATTGATGGCGGAAAAAACAACAAGAAAGCTGACACCATGTCATTGCATCGGGATATTGCAAATCGAGTTGGTCCTGGTTTCATTGAAATTATATTCTCAGCGGTAGCTCCAATGGGTTGAGGTAATGAAGTGGCATTCCATACCATTTTGTTTTTAGCAATAAACAAGGGATCATTGGAGCAAGCTGCATCCACGTCTGTTTCACTCCCTGTTTCAGAATCACTTGTGTCACTATGTTCCGTACTAAAGTCAATGTCTAAATCTGAAATATCCGAAGCAGACTCGGAGTCACTTCCTGCATTGAGCACATCATCGTTCAAGCGACGTTGGCTCGCCATTTCTTCACGCAGTATGTAACATAAACTAGCGCCTTATCTATTTTATAGCAAAACACAAACTGAACAACGCAGTGCGTCTTCATAACAAAACTCAATAAGGGGAATCCCACAACTAATTTTTACATCAGCTGTGTTGTAATATTCCACAATGATTTATGAATACAGGCAAACCCCGATAGTGTGAACCCCCGATAGTGTGAACACCCCGATAGTGTGAACAAATTTCAAAATTTTGATTTTCGTTTGGTTCACACTATCGGGGTTTGCCTGTATTATATTCACACGAAGTATTGAATCAAAATAGATTTTAAATATTCGATTAAATTGTTATTTTGAATGAAAAATGCAGTATGGACCAAATGGTCCGCTAAGCTGTGATTCGTAAGTTTTTTTTGAGCAAACAGCAGGGCTAATCATAGTTGCACAACGGCAATTGTAAGAGTAGTCGAGGATATTAGGTTAAAAATGGACAATAGCGAGGTAACCTTATTGACGCTTCTTGATTTCAGTAAAGCTTTTGACACGGTGAACCACGACATACTACTCACCAAGCTATGTAGAATGTACAATTTTAGTACAACTGCCACCAAACTAATGTCCTTCTATTTAAAGCAACGAAGACAAGCCGTTGTTTCCGTGAATAAAACATTGGACCTGCTGATAGTGCTCCGTGGTGTTCCGCAGGGATCAATATTAGGTCCGCTATTCTATTCTCTATTTATATTAACGATCTACCGTCATGTCTGTCTTACTGTAATGTTCATTTGTATGCTGATGATGTCCAATTTTATGTTAGTATCAAACTTAGTCAAATAAATAAATGTATTGATTTGTGTAAAGCTGCGATTAGTTATGACGAAACAAAACAAACGAAACGAAACAAACATTCCGTGTCTCAACAGCTGATATCTGATTGTATGAAAATCAATGTTATCGATTAGTCATTTACGGGTAGAACGAACGACTACGAAAACATACACAAATATCTGCAGATTGCAGATTTTTTGTTTTGTTTCGTATCAAAACTCAACATCTGATCAAATTTTGTTGGGCCACAAAACTATATTTGTCATTGTTGTGTTTCGTTTTTTACAATTATAAAATGAATGACGACCACTTAATTAATCTAGTACAACAATATCCACAATTGTACAACAAAACAATGTGGGAGTACAAAGACAACAACAAAAAAAAAGAAATATGGAATTCAAGGGTCGTGCATGCCATCTGCGATTTCGCTTCTTAAAAGCCTTATTTTTGTTCCTCAATTGTTTGTACAGTCCAAGATATGTAGCGAGTGCAACTGTTAGCTTTTTATCCATTTTTTTTCGGTTTTCCACACTATGTAATTTAATTATTACGTGAATTTTTCACTTTTCTTCGCGCTAAATGCTAGTCACTTCAATCAATGTTTGTTTCGACAAATCAGCTGTTGGTCTTCTTCTTGTTGTACTCGTTTCTTTCGTTATTACTAATCACTACATTCGGAATTTTCGTATCGAAATGTTTGTTTCGTTTCGTTTGTTTTGTTTCGTCATAACTAATCGCAGCTTAATATTGATCTCTTAAGTGTTCGTAAATGGGCATGTGATAATGGTCTATGTATTAATCCGTCTAAGGCCCAATATCTCAATATCCGGTTAGTCAACTTATTCTAAGTTTAGTCGAATTTGAGTCTCTCAATGTTCGGTTAGGAGTATATGAGAAACAAACTAACCGGAAGGCTGGGCCTCGGTTAAAATTTAAAGCGCGTTGAAGTCACGATATATCGATAAGAATCATCGATAAAGCAAACAGCTGTCCCTTGAATTGTATATTTATTTTGTTATTAAGCAAAATGGCATCGCATAACAGAGTTTTTTACATCCATGCAACGGAGACGCAATTTGACGAAACAGAGCCAAGAGTAAATAACTCGAGATTTCTTTTGCCTGCAAACAGTTAGCTTCGCCGACTTCTTTTCTTTAAGCTTTGCTGGATTCCAGAAAGCAAATGATGCTGGGCTGCCGACCTCCGTTTGTCGATCTGAACTGCCACCTGCTTCATGAACGACATTAGCCCCATCGACATCTACATCAATAACTTCAAGCTTGCTTGTATCTGATATTTTTTCAATAAATATTGCTAAAATTTAAGAAATTATTTTAATACTTTTCAAGATGACATTTTAAATAAATACGTACCATCATCATCAACCAAATTTTCCAATCCAGTGGCAGAAACTTGAAACTGCGTGATAGCTGGCTATGCCGCCGCCAGTGCTATAAGTTTCGCGCTTTTGGTCCGCGTACTCTTTGCGTGATTTTTTTTTAAATTTTCATATTTGTCCTTCAAGGCTTTCCAAGAACGACTAACACCAGTTTGCGCAGTGAACTGAGCAGCAAGTTTCTGCCAGGCTTCGTCCTTCTGCTTCCACGTAACGGCGTCGCTCGTCTTGCACTCTAAAATATACTGATGCGACTCCACTAGTTCCACCAACAAATGCTCCTCAGAAAGCGAAAAGTTTTTCCCACGGAACCGTTTGCATTCAGGCGTGTTCATTTTAATTTTATATTTTATATATTTAAAATATGCAAAATTTGCCAGTCACCAACCAAAACAAAAACAAAAACAAGTGGAAACGTTGCAGTCGGACGCAACCGACTGCGGCATACTCGATACCAGTATTAAAACCGGTAAAAAAAAGGCCTGATTGCGGAGGGGTACGGATGCGGCAGGGGTGTACGCTGCCTTAAAGATTTTCCGATGCAGATGGGGATGCCACAAGCTATCTTCCTTACAAATTTGGTGGGGGGCTGGGGGCGGTATGGGTGGGCGTGGCATCCAAATTTTTGATGCAGATCTTTGTGGAATGTCAATTGCTATCTTCATACCAAATTTGGTGACCCTAGCTCAAAGTTTGTAGAAGGTGGGGAATGGGGGCTGGGGGCGGTATGGGTGGGCGTGGCATCCAAATTTTTGATGCAGATCTTTGTGGAATGTCAATTATTATATTCATACCAAATTTGGTAACTCTAGCTCAAAGTTTTTAAAAGGTGGGGAAAGGGGGGCTGGGGGCGGTATGGGTGGGCGTTGCATCCAAATTTTTGCTATCTTCATACCAAATTTGGTGACTCTAGCTCAAAGTTTGTAAAATGTGTGGAAAGGGGGGGGGGCTGGGGGTGGTATAGGTGGTTGTGGCATCCAAATTTTTGATGCAGATCTTTGTGGAATGTCAATTGCTATCTTCATACAAAATTTGGTGACCCTAG
The DNA here is from genome assembly GCA_018904305.1 of Scaptomyza montana. Taxonomy (NCBI): domain Eukaryota; kingdom Metazoa; phylum Arthropoda; class Insecta; order Diptera; family Drosophilidae; genus Scaptomyza; species Scaptomyza montana. Next base: position 58,406 of record JAEIGR010000096.1, on the reverse strand, counting down.
CTCAAAGTTTGTAAAAAGTGGGGAAAGGGGGGCGAAATGGGTGGGCGTGGCTCCAAAACTTTGATGCAGATTTTTGGGGGTCGTTGCCAGCTATCTTCCTACCAAATTTGGTGGCTCCAGCTCCACAACTCTGGAAGATACACGCATTCCCGCTTTTGACGAAGCGTTGGGGTGGATGGGGGCGGCTAGGGCAGTATTGGTGGGCGTGGCATCCAAACTTTTGATGCAGTTTTTAGGGGGTCATCATCACCTATCTTGGCACCAAGTTTGGTGGCTATAGCTCAAAAACTGTGGGAGATATAGGCGTTTTTGACTTTAAAATGCGGGGGGGTTGGGGGCGGAATGGGGGCGTGGCTCCAAAATTTTTGATGCAGGTTTTTGGGGGTTGCTAATAGCTATCTTCTTACCAAATTTGGTAGTTCTAGCTGTAAGGATGTGCGAAATATGTGGATTTATCGGTTTTGAGTTATCGAATTTATCGATTTGCCAGCCCCCAGTTATCGTAGATCCCCCATCTTGACACTTTAATTTACTATCCCATAGATAAAGAGAATTGGAAAGTTTCAAGTCTCTAGCTTGAAGGGTGTGGAAAAAACTTGCACACATACGGACGGACAGACGGACAGACACGATGACGGACATTGCACAAAACCAATATACTCTTTACCTTCGGTATCGAGTATAAACAGCTGAGCCGCTCGCTATAAATGGCAGCGCTGTGTATATATGTGGCAACGCTGTTAAGGCGATAGTTACTTATCGATGAAAGGTTATTTTGGCTTTGAGAAAACCAAATTGTTTTAACTCGACCAGCAAAATAATGCGGCAGTTAGCTAAACGAAAATTTAACCGGACATTGAGATATTGGGCCTAAGTCTAAGTGTCTTGTAATTTATAAGAAGAACCTAAATACAGGAAATTTTCCAAGGCATAGTATAGATAATGTAGGAATTGAGTTTGTAAATAAGGCAGAAAATCTTGGTATAACCTTTAATAAGACACTGTCGTGGAATGACCATGTTAACAAAGCGGTGGGCAAAATGTACGGCACACTTAGGCAATTGTCAATAACCCAGCATTATATTCCTGTGCAAACAAAAATGATTATCGCTAAGGCAGTACTATAACCAATAGTCTTTTATGGGATTGAAATTTTTGGCAGCTGTGATGCTAGTAGTCAGCGTAGGCTTAATGTGGCTTTTAATAGTGTGGCTCGTTACGTGTATGGTCTGAAAAAGACGGACCACGTTACGGGCTATGCCAACAAACTGTTCGGTTTAAATTTATCGTCGTTGGTTGAGGTCAAAATTCTTATTTTTCTACATAAAATAATCTTTACACAAAAGCCTGAGTATTTATTTGACAACATAAAATTTACTTCCTCCCAAAGAGTAAAAAATCTTATTTGCCTGCGAACCAGGTTAGCATGTGCAGAAAAACAATTTTATATTAATGCTGTTCGACTGTGTAATAGTCTTCCTAATGTGTTTAAATCCATAAGAGGCGCACACCAATTTAAACGTATGGTTATAGCACACTTTAAAAATCTTAATCAATCCTAAAATTCAAAACTAAAAAAAAATATAAAAAAAAAAAATATTTATATATGCATATACATAGTCTTAGTCCTAACTTTTATAAAAGTCATTGAATGTTTAATGTTCAAAATATTTAATCTTACTGTTCAATGTGACTATCAATAAGTTTGTTTATAATTTATTTATTTATTTTTTTTTGTTCTTAATAAGTTTATATATATAAATATATTTTTTGTCAAAGTGATTAGTGCTTTAATTTATAGTAGTAATACTGTAGCACTAAGAAATTCGTTAATAAAATTCAAATTAAAATAGTTATAGCAACAGGCATAAAATTATTATTATTATTATTAATACTAGCTTAAAGTTAAAGCTTAGGGGCTAGTGGTGTTAGCACGGCTGCCAGGGCCTTCAGCTGTGGTGTATTTGATACATATTTACATTAAGTTATTTACATGTGTGTGATTGGGTAAATATTTTGTATAGTAAAGCTTAAATTAAATTAAATATTTACATTTTTAGTTAGATCGGTGGTATTGGTGTGGAACATACGTGTAATTTTGTCTTGTTTCTTTTATATTTTGTGGTAAAGGTTTTTTTGTTTTTAGAATATCTATTATAAAAGAAATGTTATCTATGGATGGCTTTGTTAGGATGTCTATTGGGTTTTTGTTTTTGAGGAGTTTGGTTCAGGCTGTTGTTAGGGATGGGCATTGAGTTAGGCCGTGTTTGAGGCTTATTGCGGAATTGTTTTGATAAAGAGGTTAGTGGTTGGTTATTTTTTTGTCAATGTAGTGTTGGTTTGTGATTCTTGTGTGTCCAAGTCGTAGTCTAATTAATTTTATTTGGTCGAGTCTGGGTAATTCGTTCTGTTTTACCGTTTTAAAAACTTGTAGAATTTTTGTGTTGTTAGGGTTAATGCTATTGTACCAGTTTGATGTTGGGTATTTCAGTATTGAGATTATTTCTCGATTTTTGAAGTATTTGTTTATGTCACTCATGCTTATATTATTTGTAGTGGTGAGTGGGAATTCTATTGCATTTTGAGCGTGTGTATCTTCGAATTCGTTGCCTTTTATGTTAATGTGGCTTGGAATCCACATTAGTTTTACTTTGTTTTGGTGTCTTGTCGGTAGCGTTCATATAGTTTTTGGGTAGAAGCTGAGGCTGTCAATCTTTTGTATTGATTTTAAAGAGGATAAGGAATCGGAACATATGATCTTTTACCGTTTTTTTTTTAGTGGACAACTTTGTACTCAGGGCTTCGAGTATGGCTTTTATTTCTGCTGTAAATATAGTTGTGTAGGTCGGGAGAATCCCTATTTTAATGACTAAGTCTTCTGATGTGATGACGAATGAGGTTTGTGGGTGGATTTTGACCTGTCGGTGTAGATTAAGTGGTATTGGGTTTGTTTATTTTATTTAAAAAATAATTTTTTAAAAAAAATTTTTGAATATTTTGGGGGGTTTTTTGTTTTTTGGTGTACTGGTGTATTGGTGTAGGGCTGTGTCTATTATATTTGGATTAAAGTCCCAGGGGGGTCTGTTGGACTTTATTATTTTGGTTGGTTTGACTGGGATGTTGTTGGCGAGACAGATGTTTATTGTTCTTGAGACAGCTGAGTCGATTTTTTGTGCATATTTGTGTATGTTTGGCTAGTTTATTATTGTGTGTATTGGTGAGTGTTTGGAGAACATGAGGTTTTTGACTGTTTTGCTGGTTAGGAGGTTGAATCTGTCGGTAATATGTGGAATGTTAGTTTCCGCCAAGTGTTGTCCTAAATGCGCCAAGTGCCGTTCTTGTTCCGCTGTTTATGATTGCTTGTATATTTTTAAACCGCGTTTTGGGTGCGTTTCCATAGAATATAAGACCGAAGTCGATTTTCGCTGAAATTAGTGCTTTAAAAATGGAAATGAGGGGGGATGTGTTGCATTTGAATTTTGGGGATGAAAGGCATTTTAATATATTTAGTCTTTTGTGAAGTGTTGGAATTAGATATTCTAAATGTGGGTCCCATTTATATTTTTGGTTTATGGTAAGTCCAAGAATTCCCATATTTGTAACTTAAGTAAGTCCAAGAATTCACATATTTGTAACTTATGGTATTCTGTAGCTGTGTGTTGTTATTTGGAATGCAATTGTGTTTTTTTGGCAAATGTGTATGTGTTTGCATTTGTTTGGGGAGAGGGTAGCTCCAGATTGTGTGCACCACTTCCCGATATTCCTGAACAGAGTGTTTAGTTTGGTTTTGTCATGTTTGCATTTGTTATGGTTCATCATAAGGTGAAAATCGTCTGCAAATGCGCAGAATTTAATGTTTATACTCATTACCGAAGGTAAAGAGTATATTGGTTTTGTGTAATGTCCTTCATGGTGTCTGTCCGTCTGTCCATCCGTATGGTTGCAAGTTTTTTCCACACCCTTCAAGCTAGAGACTTGAAACTTTCCAATTCTCTTTATCTATGGGATAGTAAATTAAAGTGTCAATATGGGGATTCTACGATAACTGGGGGGATGGCAAATCGATAAATTCGATAACACAAAACCGATAAATCCACATATTTCGCACATCCTTACAGCTAGAACTACCAAAGTTGGTAAGAAGATAGCTACTGGCAACCCCAAAAAAACTGCATCAACAATTTTGGAGCCACGCCCACCCATTTCACCCCCAGCCTCCCGCATTTTGGAGTCAAAAAAGCGTCTTTCTCCGACAGCTTTTGAGCTGTAGCCTCCAAATTTGGTGCCAAGATAGGTGTTGATGACCCACAAAACACTGCAAAAAAAGTTTTGGATGCCACTCCCACCAATATTGCCCTAGGCGCCCCCATCCGTCCCAACGCTTCGTCAAAAACGGGAATGTTTGCATCTTCCAGAGTTGTGGTAGGAAGATAGCTGGTAACGACCCCCAAAGAACTGCATCAAAGTTTTGGAGCCACGCTCACCCATTCCGCCCCCTTTTCCCCTTCTTTTACAATTTTTGAGCTAGAGTCACCAAATTTGGTATGAAGATAGCAATTGAAATTCCACAAAAATCTGCATCAATACTTTGAATGCCACGCCCACCCATACCGCCCACATGCATCACAAATTTGGATGCGTGGGCGTGGCATTCATACCGCCCCAGCCCCCCGTTCACCACCTTTTACATACTTTGAGCTAGAGTCACAAAATTTGGAAGGAAAATAGCTGGTGGCATCCCCATCTGCATCGGAGAATCTTTAAGGCAGCGTACACCACTACTGCATCCGTACCCCTTAGCAATCAGGCTTATTTTTACCAGTTTTAATACTGGTAACGTGTATACCGCAGTCGGTTGCATCCGACTGCAACGTTTCCACTTGTTTAATTTATTTGAATGAATGTCTTTATATGTACATATTTAATTATACATACATACATACATTATTAACTATTTAATTGATTTTGTATTTTTGAATAGTCTGAATTTGAAATTTTGTTAGGAATTGTGGAAGCCCCTATGTTGTTGAGGCCCGCGGCAGTTGCCCTGTTGCCTTCCCCTAAATCCGGCCCTGAGGGCTACCACTGTTCTAGTGCTAGATGATTGGATATGAAACGCCGAGTCATTTGCGTATGTGGCAAGCAATGGGTTTCCTTCAATTGGTCCCTTCCTTGAGGAACACCCGCTCTATTGGGGCAGACTTTTATTTTCCTAAGATCTGCTATTCATTCTTCATTTTTAATTGATTTTAAGCACGCCCGTCAACGAGAATATCGTTGAATACCCTGAACCCATAAAATGGGCAAAAAAGGTATAATGGTTTTGTGCAAAAGTATGTAACAGGCAGAAGGAAGCATCTCCGACCCTAGAAAGTATATATATTCTTGATCAGCATCAACAGCCGAGACGATATAGCCATGTCCGTCAACAACAGTCTAGTGAAATTTGTTTTTGATTTTAAAGAAAAATGTATAATAGCATCTCACCCGTTAACATTCTATGTAGCAATTCAGACAGCTACATTAAAAAAAAAAAAAATACAACCCTAACAACCAGCGATTTACGCACTGCTTGTACTTTGTTTTTGCATGTGTCTGTTTTTATACCCTTAACCCATAAAATGGGTAAATAAGGGTATAATGGTTTTGTGCAAAAGTATGTAACAGATAGAAGGAAGCATCTCCGACCCCATAAAGGATATATATTCTTGATCAGCATCAACAGCCGAGTCAATTTAGCCATGCCGTCTGTCCGTCCGTCGGAACGTCTGTCCGTATGTATGAACGCAAGGATCTCAGAGACTACATGAGCTAGAGACTTCAGATTTTGTATATAAGTTTTCCTATAGCATGAGCAGAACAAGTTTGCTTCAAATTATCGATAACTATTCTGGTTTCCGATACACACATGGAATCGATAACAAAAAAATATCAAATTTGGAAAATGTAAAAATGGTGGTTGAAATAATGGGTAACGATAGAACTTTTCTGAAAATTTCGTCCAAATCGGTTAAGAAACACCGGAGATATCGAATTTAATCGATTGAAGTTAAGTCAGTATACCAAAGTCTGGGTATCTTCTAGTCGGGCTCTCCCGACTAGAGCATTCTTTTTTGTTTATATAGTTGTATATGTTCTGACCAATTTTCCATTCTATTAATTGGTTGAGGATGGAGTGTACTCCCACTCTATCGAAAGCTTTAGAGAAGTCCAAAGATATGATAGAGCTGTGACATTTTTTGAGAGGGAGCTAGTTATCAGATAGTCTACGTAAAGTAGACTATCTAAAACAGATTTTGGTGAACGAGGCTATTAGCGGTAGCAAGCCACCAAACTTGCTGATGCTTGGGTTGAGGGAAATAGGACTATATTAGTTAATGGATGTTTTGTTGGTGTTGGGCTTAAGTACGGGTATTGTTAAGCTAGTTTTGTAGGTTTGTGGGAGGTAGTTTAGTAGGATATTGTTAAAGTGACTTAAGAGTCTTTGTTTAAGGGTAGGAGTGCAGGTTTTGATCATGGGGTATGAAATGCGATCTTCGCATGGTGTTTTGCCTGAAAGTTTGGAAAGTGTGGATTGCATTTCGATCATGGCGATTTTTATACTCATTATTACCGAAGGAAAAGAGTATATTGGGTTTGTGCAATGTCCGCCATGGTGCTTGTTCGTCTATCCGTCCGTATGTGCGCAACTTTTTTCCACACTCTTCAAGCTAGAGACTTGGAACTTTCCAAATATTTTAATCTATGGCTAGGACAGATAAACTGTCAAGATGGGGGCTCTACGATAACTGGATAAATTCGATAAATTCAATAACTCAAAACCGATAAATCCACATGTTTCACACATCCTTACAGCTAGAACTACCAAATTTGGTAAGAAGATAGCTACTAGCAACCCCCAAGAAACTGCATCAAACATTTTGGAGCCACCCCTTCCCACTCCGCCCCCAGCCCACCGCATTTTGAAGTCAGAAAAGCCTATATCTCCCACAGACATACCAAAAAGATCAGCATCAAAAATTTTGATTCCACGCCCACCCATACTACCCCCAGCCCCCCTACCCACTCCTTTTACAAAATTTTGAGCTAAAGTCACCAAATTTGGTTTGAAGATACCAATTGACATACCACAAAGATCTGCACCAAAAACCACCCATTCGCTTTGATTTTCATACTCGATACCGAAAGTATTGGTTTTGTGAAATGTCCGTCTTGGTGTCTGTCCACCGGTCCGTCTGTATGCACGCAACTTTTTTCCACACCCTTCTAGCTAGAGACTTGAAACTTTCCAAATATCTTTATCTATGGCCGGGACAGATAAATAATCAATATTTTGGGGCTCTAAGATATTTAGGGGGTTGGCAAATCGATCAATTCGAAACCTAACTAGTAAGAAGGCTCTAGTCGGGAGAGCTCGACTAGAAGATACCCTGAACCCAGTTGCAATAAATAAATTAAATTTATATAAAACTTTGGTATACTGACTTAACTTCAATCGATTAAATGCGATTTCTCCGGAGTTTCTCAACTGATTTGGACGAAATTTTCAGAAAAGTTTTATCGTTACCCATTATTTTAACCCTCAGTTTTACATATTACAAATTCGATATTTTTTTGTTAGTGATCACAAGTGTGTATCGGAAACCAGAATAGTTATCGATAATTTGAAGCAAACTTGTTCTGCTCATGGTATAGGAAAACTTATATACAAAATCTGAAGTCTCTAGCTCTGGTAGTCTCTGAGATCCACGCGCTCATACAGACGGACAGACGGACAGACGGTCAGACGGTCAGACGGTCAGACGGCCAGACGGACAGACGGACGGACAGACGGACATGGCTATATCGTCTCGGCTGTTGATGCTGATCAAGAATATATATACTTTATGGGGTCGGAGATGCTTCCTTCTGCCTGTTACATACTTTAGCACAAAACCATTATACCCTTATTTACCCATTTTATGGGTTAAGGGTATAAAAATTGATATATCTGGGTATTGCAATTATTATTATTTTTATTATTACGAGGGCCTTGTTGCACTGCGACCAGATGTTAGGTCTTTTGTGCCGGCCTGTAGGATTAGGGTAGAGCCTCTATACCGAGGCTTCTAATAAAAGAGAGCACTTTGGTAGAGTCTTTATGTTCCCAAATCCTGTAGGGGGGGATAAGTTCACCCCCTTGTTGTAGAAGTCGACGTCTGTTTAGCGAAGGGCATTCACATAGAACATGTTCTGATGTTTCTAGCTCCAGCTCACAGAATCTGCATGTGTCGATTTCTGAAAGTTTTAATTTCTTAAGGTGATACCTTAGGTTGCAGTGACCCGTTAGGTAGCCTGTTAAAGTGCGAATTTCGCTCCTTTCTAAATTGATGATGCGTTTTGATCGCGTCATCTGGGGGACGAGAAATTGTTTGGCTTGTCTCAGCCTTGCATCGCGCCACGTTTAGTTAGGAAGTCTGCCTCTACCTCGTTTCCTATATGGCCTTCATGCCCTGGCACTCAGCCCACCGTTAAGATGTTTTTGGAGGCAAGGGCGTTCAGCTGCTGGCAACAGTTCTCTACAAGTCTAGAGGAGATCGTGAGGGATCTCAGCGCTTTGAGCGCCGCCTGACTGTCAGAGAAGATGTAAATCCGTGCACCTTGCATTTTCCTGCGAAGGCATTCACGAGCACAGATTTCTATGGCGTATATCTCTGCTTGGAAAATGGTTGGAGACTTTCCCATGGCTATGGACTTGTTGAACCTTGGTCCGAAAATACCAGCCCCGGTGTCGCCATTTTCCAGTTTCGACCCGTAAGTGTACCACGTTTTAATCCACTGGGCAGAGATATTGATTTTGTTTTTCAATCATGTCTGGTGTGCAAGTCTACAGAGAAGTTTCTGTGGAAAACAAGTTTTGGTTTCTGTTCGTCAGTTGCGCGCAGAATGGGCTCGTTTATTAGGGGTTCGAGAACCCGAAGATGCCCGGTACGATCAACACTTTTTATATTGGTGATGTTTTGAAGGTGAAGTGCCCCCAGGCAGGCCTCCTTTTTCAGGGTGATGGGTAGAGGGGGTATGCCAGTTATGACTCCAAATACTGCATGTGACATGTCCGGATGGCTACAGTGATGCCTATGCAGACCAATCGTTGTAATTTGGTAAGTGCAGCCGCAGCTGTCTTCTGGGTAGATTTCGTCCACCAAGCAAGAGATGCATAGGTTAGGATCGGTTTTACCACAGTGTTAAAAGACCAGTAGATCATTTTGGGACTTAAGCCCCATGTTCTACCGAAAAGCCTGTTACAAGCGAAGTATGCTCGAGTGGCTTTATTTATGGTCTTTTCAAGGTGTGCATTCCAGTTGAGCTTGGAGTCGAGTGTAACTCCTAAGTAGTTGGCTTCAACCGAAAAGTCAATGGTGGATTCATTTAGGGATGGTCTTGTTAGAGAAAGAGACTTTTTCCTGGTAAATGCAACTAAAACAGTTTAAGACGGGTTTATGAACAATCCTTTGTCCTGACACCATCTGCTGGCTATATTAAGGGCTTGCTGCATGCGGTCCGAGATGGTTTGCTCATGCCAGCCCACTATATAGATGACTAGGTCATCAGCGTAGCTTTGAGTGGCGAACCCTAAGTTGTTGAGCTTATAGAGAAGCTCGTCGATGACCAGAGTCCACAAGAGAGGAGAGAGTACTCCCCCTTGAAAGCACCCCATTGTGGCTGTGATTGAGGTCATGGTTCCTCCAAGGTCTACAGTTATGATTCTGGATTTAAGCATTTCCAGAATCCACCTAATAATGGGTGTGGAGAAATTTTTTTGTACAAAAGAAGCACGGATAGCCTCATATGACGTGTTGTCAAAAGCTCCTGAGATGTCTAAAAAGGCACATAGTGCTATTTGTTGAGCGCCAATGGCCTTTTCAATGGTTGTTATAAGGCAGTGAATGGCAGTCTCAGTTGACTAACCAGCTTGGGACGCATATTGGTACCTATGTACGGTAAGATGCTTGAGATTCACCTCCATGATGTGCTGGTCAATTATCTTCTCCATATAAGGAAGAGGGAGCTAAGACTAATCGGTCTATAGGACTTAGGCAATTGGGAATCTTTCTTCCCTACCTTAGGAATAAACACCACTTTCACCTAAGCCCATTTGCTTGGTAAGTGTCCAAACAAGAGACTAGCTCGGAATAAATGGACCAGGGGGATTGCGAGTTGGTGCAGTCCCCGCTGCAACAAGCATGGATAAATTTCATCTGGTTCAGGGGATTTGTATGGACTGAAACTCTGTGTAGCCCATTGTACTCTATTTTGATGAAACAGTCTATAGGGCATGTTTCCAACACGTTCTGAGCGATAGGGGGGTTCCCTTCCCTCAGCCCCATTGGAGTCTGCCACCATATCCACGCGCAGGTGTGGGCACTCTCCAATCCCAGAGAGGTAGGTTGGTGCCTCACTCTCCGAGATGGGCTGCTCCATAGCCACGCACCCAGGAAAGTGAGTAGCCAGGAGTAGGCTGCTCGTTTCCTTTGGGTTGTATGTGTGTGTTCCATCTGGCTTTTTTGTTCAGAACAGAAAAGATCCCAGTTGGTGTTTTTGGGATTTCTTGTAACTAGGCTACATTGCAAGGCGCATCCTATATCAAATCTAATGTGCTGGTGATCTGATATAGTGATCTTACTCGCACCGTGCCAGTTTGACATCGGACAACATGTTTAGACTACAGAGAGTTAAGTCGAGGACTTCCTCTCTAATTGCATTGATAAATGTAGGCTCGCTGCCTCGATTTAGTAAGACTATGTTATTACTAATAATGTACTCAAGAAGGTACTCACCTCTTTTGTTGATATTGGGTATTGCAATAATGTTGGCTGCATTAATTTATATGTAAGGTATTGGAATGCATTTTGGCATTCAACTGTCCAATTGAAAGGGACATTCGTTTAACATAATCTTGTTATGTGCCGTGAATAGTCGGCGCAGTTGTTTATAATTGCAGAATGCAACAAAACGTCTAGCGCTGTCCGCATCATGTAGGACTGGGCAGTTTTAAATGACTTCGTATTTTTTTATCGTTACCAGCGATCTTCCTACCAAATTTGGTAGCTCTAGCTCCACAGCTCTGGAAGATAAACGCATTCCCGTTTTTGACGAAGCGTTGGGGCGGTTGGGGGCAGCTGGAGTAGTATTGTTCAGCGTGCCATCCAAACTTTTGATGCAGTATTTGGGGAGTCATCATCACCTATCTTGGCACCAAATTTGGTGGCTATAGCTCAAAAACTGTGGTAGACATAGAATTTTTTGACTTAAAAATGCGGGGGGGGGCTTTGGGCTTGCCACAAAAGTTTTTGATGCAATCTTTTGGGGGCTGCTAGTAGCTATCTTCTTACCATATTTGGTAGGTAGCTGTAAGAATGTGCGAATTATTTGGATTTATCTGTTTTGAGTTATCGATTTGCCAGCCTCCAAGTTTGAAGCTTGAAGGGTGTGGAAAAAAGTTGCGTTCATATGAACGGACAGTCACCATGATGCAGCCAGGTATGTCAATTATTGCGGAAAATGTCAACTTTTCAAGTCAGAGCAAAGGAAGCCAGCCGGGCAAATGCTGACCAACCAGGTAGCGGAGCCGATGGCCATCCTGTGCGCGGATTTCGTAGGCCCCTTGCCACGTTCAAAGCAGGGTAACACGATGTTGTTGGTGTTCCATGACGCGCTTACAAAATGGGTAGAATTGATCCCACTGAAACGAGCAACAGCAGCTACGCTTCAGAAGGCTTTTCGCGAACGAATATTGTACCGGTTCGGAATAAAAAAATGATTCGTATGCGACAATGGGGTACAATTTTCAAGTCGAAATTTTAAATCATTCTTGAATTCACTAAATGTGGAAATGGAACACACAGCCCCGTACTGCCCACAGGAAAACCCAACAGAGAGGACCAACAGGACGGTGAAAACGATGATAGCGCAGTATGTCTCTGGGAGCCAAAGTTCGTGGGATGAGCTGATACCCGAAATCTCGTTGGTCATCAACTCGAGCATCGCAGACTTAACAGGATTTTCCCCAGAATTCCTGATGCAGGGAAGGGAATGTCGTCTGCCAGCAACATTATATGATGAGAAGACGCCGGGTTCGGGAAGCGCACCACAGACACCAGAGGAGAAGGAGGATCGTTTGAAAGAAGTGTTCAGGATAGCGCAGAGCAACCAACAACGAGCCTCGAAAACCCAAGGGAGAAGCTACAAGTTGAGACGGAGCTGGTCTTGCTAAAGACACACCAGTTATCCAAAGCCACCGACGGATTCGCGGCGAAGCTAGCACCGAAATACGAGGGGCCATACCTCGTGAAGAAATTCGTCTAACCAAACGTCGTGCGTCAGTAAAGGAAGGAGAGCCGCTTTGCTAGCATTTCGCAGCTAAAGCCCTCCCAACGAAATTAAGAAGAACTAGAATCGAGCCAACCACAAGAAACAGAGCCAAACGAGAGCCGTCGTCCCGCTTCAACAGCTCGGATAGAGCCATCAAACGAGATTTCTTCGCTTGTTTTTCGTCATCTAGAAACTAACAAAATAACCTTTACACTAAACAATGGCAACATACCCCACAAAAGCTTTATAATAAGCCATATCAAATTTTTATCAACAGATGAGCATAGAAGTGAGTTTCGGCGAAGAGGAAGATTACACCCATGGGTACGCCGAAGAAACCCATGTCGACGTGCAAGAGAGCGAGCAGAGTTCCGAAGGGCCTACAACACGAGTTAAATATAAAATAAATACACCAGAACAGAAGTAGACTCGACGGACGACGTGCATATCATAAGAATAATGAAAGAGACCACAAAACACGTTGGAGCGCCGCAGACACGGACATCGGTACCAAAGGTGGACGAGACTACCCCGCCCGAAAGAACAGCCGACGAGGACGGGGAAAAGGTTGTGGCAGAGCTCATCGACGAGGTATGAGGATGGGACGAGGATGCGGAGTGGGCGGTGAATATGGGGGTGATCAAAAACCCTCCAAAAATACCGAGATTCCAAGTGGCCCGATCATTTTGTGTAGGCGGAAAATTGCCAGAGTCGTGAACGTACCTCCCAGATAGAACAATCCTGACATCGGAGGCGGAGAAGATGAAGGATCAGCTGGTAAAAAGAGGGAGACACGGACGACACAACCATTTCACGGTAGCAGTGGGGGACAAACGCTATGCAGTGACCCAAATCCGCGACAACAGGGTCACGATCACGAAAGAAAAGTATTGTAGTCAGACAATAAAAGTGTTACAACTAGCCAATTTAGGAAAGTTATAAAAACTAGACAATTAAAGAAAGTTATTGAAAATAGACAATAGAAGAAAGAATTATAAAGTAAGTACAAATGAAAGAGTGAAAGAAACAGTGAATACAGAAATAAAAGAGTTAATTTGAAACCCCCTTTGGTTTCCCTGCTGTGGCGATCCGACGGTGTATGCTCTGCATACATATGTATGAGCGCACAAAATTCCTAATACACGTGTGTGCAAAAGCGGGGTCAACGAATTTCTCGCGCCGGTCTATAGTCGACTCGTATTTGCCGAGAGAATACCCTTGTGATTAGAGGGCATTTGTGCAGAGGGCTGCCCTGTTTACTCCCTAATCATCCAGCCGACTTCATAACACTTCATAACGACTTCATAACACTTGCCTCAAACTCACGAAAGCGTCGCTGATAATGAAAGTAAATATTTCTTGTGACGTGGGCCTTGGACAGAATGGGATCCGTACCTCAGCATAATTTACTACTTTACACGACAGATATCACTCTACTATCGAATGTACACCGAATGAAGCCCACGACAGATATCACTCTACTATCGAATGTACACCGAATGAAGCCCAAAATAATAAAGAAGAAGTGGAGAAAATCAGAGAAAATATAGAATACGCAAAAGAAAAAATGTTGAAAATTCGTAACAAAAATAGAGAAAATTATATTGAGAATCGAAAAGAACGATTCATAAAAAACTATAAAGCAGTCAGACACAAGGAAGTTGCGAAATTCGAAAGAAAAAGCAAAACCTAAACATCTTGACCCCTCAAATATAAAACGAGCTTATAAATTTACAGAAAACACTAATAATGACGATGCTAATACTAATGATGACGACAACAATACCAGGAACACTGACGACGCAACAAATACTTGACGAAGACGGTTACGCACAAATACCGTTGAAACAACAGGACATAGTTATAGCAACAGGCATAAAATTATTACTATTATTATTAATACTAGCTTAAAGTTAAAGCTTAGGAGCTACTGGTGTTAGCACGGCTGCCAGGGTCTTCAGCTGTGGTGTATTTGGTACATATTTACATTAAGTTATTGACATGTGTGTGATTGGGTAACTATTTTGTTTAGTACAGCTTAAATTAAATTAAATACACCCAACTCTTTTTTTACACGGTAGATACGTTCCTCAGCAATCCGTGTAAAAAAAAAGGCGTTTCCTATAGTAAAATGGGGGATACGTTCCAAGTCATCTGAAAACCGTGTAAGACGAAATAAAGAACTATATTTACTTCGAAAAACCGTGTAAAAAAAATTTTGAAAACTATAAAATTTCAGATATGCCCACAAATTGTATGGTCATATGGCATTTTATTGAGCATTACAACTTAAAATTCATACAGGTGGAAAAATTCATACAAACAAAAAACCAAAGAAATCGGTTAATCCAGAATTAAGAACAGAAAAATTTGAATAGAAATAAAGAAAAATTATTAACATAACATAATAAGTCGTCGCTACTTGATAACAAGCGCAATTGTTTGCGACGAACTGGACTAAAATCAGTATCATCACTGGAGATTGACTTTCGTCCGGTAATAGAGTTTTGAACTGACGGACTACTTTCCGACAGGTCTTGCGCCGTCAACTTTTTTATTAAAAAATCTTTAATGGAAAGTTTAACTTTTGGTTTTTTAAGTTCTTTATACAACTCTTCATACTCAGCAATACAATTATTAATGTCTCGTTCGAATTTCAGGGCACGCTCCATATTAGGATAATTTTTTAAGAAATGATTCACCATATTTTTACCCAATGCTAGACCTTCATCAATTAAGCTAGCAGTTAGTTCACATATTTCAGTCTTCTCGTCGTTATCGCTATTATGGTTCTCAGCTTTGCCGTCATCTGTTATTAATTCAATTAGACAATCATCATCTAGATTCTAGAGGCTTATAAATTTTAAAATAAGCTAACATGGCAACACTACGGTAGCAAGTAAAAATTTGTCTTTGCTCTTGTCTGTTATAGAGAAAATAACGGTGCTTTACGAGCCAGCGATTGAAAGATCGATTATAGAATTTGCAGCCAAAAGAAACACAAAAATGTTAAGTAGCACATACAATTTTTCATTTGACAAGTTTGGTAAAAACAAACAAAACAAAATGATGAAATTTTTTTTTTTCAACCGTGTAACTTCAAAACCGTGTAAAAAAAACCATGTAATAAAAAGCGTGTAAAAAAAGAGTTGGGTGTATTTACATTTTTAGTTAGATCCGTGGTATTGGTGTGGAATATACGTGTAGTTTTTTCTTGTTTCTTTTATATTTTGTGGTTAAGGTTTTTTTGTTTTTTAGTAAGGTGGTTGGTTATGTTTTTGTCAATGTAGTGTTGGTTTGTGATTTTTGTGTGTCCAAGTCGTAGTCTAATTAATTTTATATGGTCGAGTCTGGGTAATTCGTTCTGTTTTACAGTTTTAAAAACTTGTAGAATTTTTGTGTTGTTAGGGTTAATGCTATTGTACCAGTTTGATGTTGGGTATTTCAGTATTGAGATTATTTCTCGATTTTTGAAATATTTGTTTATGTCACTCATGCTTATATTATTTGTAGTGGTGAGTGGGAATTCTATTGCATTTTTAGCGTGTGTATCTTCGAATTCGTTGCCTTTTATGTTAATGTGGCTTGGAATCCACATTAGCTTTACTTTGTTTTGGTGTCTTGTCGGTAGCGTTCATATAGTTTTTGGGTAGAAGCTGAGGCTGTCAATCTTTTGTATTGATTTTAAAGAGGATAAGGAATCGGAACATATGATCTTTTACCGTTTTTTTTTTAGTATTGTACTAAGGGCTTCGAGTATGGCTTTTATTTCTGATGTAAATATAGTTGTGTAGGTCGGGAGAATCCCTATTTTAATGACTAAGTCTTCTGATGTGATGACGAATGAGGTTTGTGGGTGGATTTTGACCTGTCGGTGTAGATTAAGTGGTATTGGGTTTGTTTATTTTTAATTTCTAAAAAGTGTTTTTGGAATACTATGGGGTTTGTTGTGTTTTTGGTGTATTGGTGTAGGGCTATTATATTTGCATTAAAGTCCCAGAGGTTGGATTTTATTTTTTTGGTGGGTTTGACTGGGATGTTGTTGGCGAGACAGATGTTTATTGTTCTTGAGACAGCTGAGTCGATTTTTTGTGCATATTTGTGTATGTTTGGCTAGTTTATTATTGTGTGTATTGGTGAGTGTTTGGAGAACATGAGGTTTTTGACTGTTTTGCTGGTTAGGAGGTTGAATCTGTCGGTAATATGTGGAATGTTAGTTTCCGCCAGGTGTTGTCCTAAATGCGCCAAGTGCCGTTCTTGTTCCGCTGTTTATGATTGCTTGTATATTTTTAAACCGCGTTTTGGGTGCGTTTCCATAGAATATAAGACCGAAGTCGATTTTCGCTGAAATTAGTGCTTTAAAAATGGAAATGAGGGGGGATGTGTTGCATTTGAATTTTGGGGATGAAAGGCATTTTAATATATTTAGTCTTTTGTGAAGTTTTGGAATTAGATATTCTAAATGTGGGTCCCATTTATATTTTTGGTTTATGGTAAGTCCAAGAATTCGCATATTTGTAACTTTTGGTATTGTGTAGCTGTGTGTTGTTATTTTATCCATGCAATAATGTTTTTGGCAAATGTGTATGTGTTTGCATTTGTTTGGGGAGAGGGTAGCTCCAGATTGTGTGCACCACTTCTCGATATTCCTGAACAGAGTGTTTAGTTTGGTTTTGTCATTTATGCTTTTGTTATGGTTGATCATTAGGTAAAAATCGTCTGCAAATGCGCAGAATTTGATGTTTTTTTTGTAGTGTTATGGTTGCTGACAATATATTATAGGCGATTAGAAATTGGATTACTGAGATGGACGATCCTTTCGGTATTCCGTTGTGTAATGTGTGAATGTCAGATGTGTAGTTTCCTACTCTTGTTTTTATATTCCTATTGGTCATATAGTTTTTTATATAGTTGTATATGTTCGGACCAATTTTCCATTCTATTAATTGGTTGAGGATGGAGTGTACTCCCGCTCTATCGAAAGCTTTAGAGAAGTCCAAAGATATGATAGAGCTGTGACATTTTTTGAGAGGGAGCTAGTTATCAGATAGTCTACGTAAAATAGACTGTCTAAAACAGATTTTGGTGATCGAGGCTATTAGCGGTAGCAAGTGTAACGTTTAACGTACAAGTATTGATGAGCGGATGGTATTGTAGCGGACAACGGAGTACGCGCTGGCTTCAACGGCTGTGACTCGTTGGCTAAGTCGAGGGTATCAAAAGAATGAACCGTGTGCTACGTTGCTCCAGTCGTAATCTAATTATAATTAAATTCGCGTACTATTTTACCAGTATAGTGGAAAAGGGGGGAAGTGGGACAGGAGGGATTGGGAGGGAAGCACGTAAAACTGTGTGGGTTTTTAGGGGCGGCTGAAAACAAAAACTTCTATACTCAATGTAGACTATGGCAAAGGCTGCTGATGCAAAGGCACAAGGTGTTGAAGTGCACACGCCCACCCTGCCATGATCCTGATAATAGCCAACTCTATATATCGATTCAGGATCCCTAAAAGCGCCTATGGCAGCTAGCGCATCTCGTTCAAGTTAGACATGGTTCCAGTAAAACAAAGATAATTTAAGCAGACATAATTATATTCTTAACACAAATAACAAACGACCTAACATGACGCTAACCAAAAATAATAAGTAGAACAAAAAACAGCAAGTGCTTAGAGCAGCTAAAATAAATAATAATAGATTATGAGAATAATTGATAAATGTATAAATATTAAATAAATATGATCATGCATATGGATTACTTTATATACTTAAAAATTAATCGTTTTAAAATGATATGCGTTACGTTACTTGACTATTAAATATTAGTTACAAATATTAGTGCAAATGAAAACAAAGGCAAATTGGAACGTTAACTTTTTAGCACAAGTGTGTTTGCCTATGCTGCAAAACACATGTGTTCGCCCGCAAAGTCAAAGCGATCGGAGTTCAAGGTTAGTTAAGAGCGGATTTTGTAAAAGTTGGATTAATGCACGCAAAAGAGAAGCTTTCGCGGCATATTTTGTAAGGGAATGAATAGAATAAGAGCAATCACTTACAGCGGCATTATCCCACGCAGAAAGATCTTTCGTTGTGTGTGTGTGTGTGTGTTGTTTTTCGTCGCTGAAGCTAGGGAAAAAGGTAATAAGAGAGAGAGGGGGGGGAATCTAGAGGATTAGGCTCTCTTAGCACAATCTCTTATCTTTGTTTGCATTTTCGCACATAAAGGCTCAGTTACCCGAACTTAACTTGACTTGAACTTAAATTGACTTGAACATGAACTTGAACTTAACTTGAACGTGAAATTCTAGCAATTACCCGAACTGAACACAAAGTGAACTTAACTTGAACCTGAACCTGAACGTGAATGCAACCGTGGGCATGAACTTATCGAACAGCTGTTTGTCATTGTTTTGATATAATCTGAGTTGAGCGCGAATTGTTTAAGTGTCTGCAGAAAAATTTAATTAAAAATGGATGACATAGTGGCCATTTTTATATGTACTTGGTGCAAATGAGCATTATAGCCAGCGCAATGCCAGAAATGCGAACGCGGCGTTGGGCAGTTTGGCCTATAAATAGGGATTGGAATGTATCTGGCTACTACAGGAAAACGTTCAGGAAAATTAAAAACTTGGATGATTCGCAATTTTACCTGCACAATAGAATGTCCAAAACCCTATTTAATCTGTTGCTAACGCTAATAAAAAAACTATATGTAAATAATATTATACTCACGAAGTGATTCCAATTCTGCGGCAATTAATATCTAAGCTTCCTTTTTTTTAGATGGATCTTTAAAATTTTTGCTAGCTTTATTGTACAATAATTCATTTTCTTGCACCAAACAAATTAGCTTGTGCTCATCCATTTTGCAATCAGCTGCTGAACTGGAACATGAACTAGAACTTGAACTTGAATTACAAATTCTGTTTTCTGCAGTTTGTCAAGTCAAGTCAATTCAACTCAATTCAAGTCAAATTGAGGGTAACCAGCAAGCAGTGTTTTCCGTAAAGTTGAATAGATCAGCTGTTTGGTTAATTCAATTCAACTTGAATTCAATTCAATTCAAGTTCGGGTAACTGAGCCTTAACTTTAACTTTATTTAAAATAACTTTTATCATAGTTTGCGTCACTAATGTATTATGTATAAATCGCAATTGATTTTAAATTACTTTAATTTTATTTTTCTTTTTAATAATTGCTTGGTTTACTTTTATTTTATTTTTTTTTTCTCGGCACCACTTGCATATTTTCTTTAACAATGGACTAATCAGTTTAACCACAAAAATAAACAAAAATATGCAAAATATGACAACATTAATTTACACTTAAAAACAAAAAAAAATCAATAACCTCTCTCTTTGTTTTTGGGTTTTTTTTTTCTTTTCTTTTGTCGTGGCCGGTATGTTACATAACCGGTAGAGGGTTATGTACGATTTCGGGCACTAATTCACTCAATAAAAATAAACCATAAAACAACAAAAAAACTT
This sequence comes from Scaptomyza montana, assembly GCA_018904305.1. Classification (NCBI taxonomy): domain Eukaryota; kingdom Metazoa; phylum Arthropoda; class Insecta; order Diptera; family Drosophilidae; genus Scaptomyza; species Scaptomyza montana. Next base: position 38,565 of record JAEIGR010000096.1, on the reverse strand, counting down.
CTCCACGTCGCTAATGTTGTTCTTATTTAGAACAAGACTATATTGTAGTTCTTCGCGACCACATATTTAAGTTAATTCTGCAACTTCCTCACGCGGGGGTTGCTCTGCTTGCGAGTTCAACTTCGGACTGGTGAGTGAAGCCCATATGGAGCGGTAGAAGAAGAGAGCGCTGGTTGGCTGGAGTTGTTGGGACAGCTGTTCTGTTGAGTCCCAAGACGAATATTGTTGGGCCTTTATTCGGCAGTTGGATAAGGGCAATGGTTCTTAATGCCAAGCCAAATAGTAGATCTATTCAACCGATACGATAATAACCAAAACAAAGGGGATTTATATCGAGGCAAATGAAGTTATGACCAAAACGACCCGCCAATTCTGATAAATATATAGATTGGAAAAATAATCAGAATTGCAAACGCAAAAAAAATTAACTTTTAATTACCTATTAAGTTGAGAATCAGCACTCAAATAATTTTGCAGGTTACGGCTTTTAAATCCAAGTATAATCCTAATCAAAAAAAATAAATGTTCCAGTTATTGGAATACAAAAAAAAATTAATTAATCAATCTCTTCGCTTACGTCTTTAAACTGATCCAGTGGCACTTTTCGTTATTTTTCTTTGATTTACTAAACCAATTAAAGGATCACTTTTCGGTTTCTGTGCTTTAATAGAGCACGTTAAATCGCGCACACCTTCTCCCTGACAAGTCTTTGAGAGAAAAAAAAATGCGGTCAGAAATTTGGTTGCTACAAGCGACAAAGTTGCACCAATTTATTTTACCTTTATATTCGTTACTCACAGCCCTGTACCGGTTGACATTTTCATCACTCCTAGGTGGCGAGTGTACTGCTCATAACGAAGATAACCAAAGAAAATACAAACAAAAATTTACCATTTACTGAAACGAATTGCCTTTTAACCAAGCTTATTTTTATTTTTACGAAACACCAAAAAATATAATATCAGTTTGGTTATTTGCAAACAAAAACATAAATAAAAGCGCATACAGTTTTACAAGCACTTGAGCAGAGGTTGGGATGTAAGGCTTGCCTACTTTTAGGGCTTGTCCTAAAATCAAATAGAGGCGACAAGCGGCATATTAAACAAGCCACCCAATTTGCTGATGCTTGGGTTGAGGGAGATAGGTCTATATGAGTTAAAGGATTTTTGTTGGTGTTGGGCTTAAGTACGGGTATTGTTAAGCTAGTTTTGTAGGTTTGTGGGAGGTAGTTTAGTAGGATATTGTTAAAGTGACTTAAGAGTCTTTGTTTAAGGGTAGGAGTGCAGGTTTTGATCATGAGGTATGAAATGCGATCTTCGCATGGTGTTTTGCCTGAAAGTTTGGAAAGTGTGGATTGCATTTCGATCATGGCGATTTTTATACTCATAATTACCGAAGGTAAAGAGTATATTGGGTTTGTGCAATGTCCGTCATGGTGCTTGTTCGTCTATCCGTCCGTAAGTGCGCAACTTTTTTCCACACTCTTCAAGGTAGAGACTTGGAACTTTCCAAATATTTTAATCTATGGCTAGGACAGATAAACTGTCAAGATGGGGGCTCTACGATAACTGGGGGGCTGGCAAATCGATAAATTCGATAACTCAAAACCGATAAATCCACATGTTTCACACATCCTTCCAAATTTGGTAAGAAGATAGCTACTAGCAACCCCCAAGAAACTGCATCAAACATTTTGGAGCCACCCCTACCCACTCCGCCCCCAGCCCCCCCCCATTTTGAAGTCAGAAAAGCCTATATCTCCCACAGACATACCACAAAGATCAGTATCAAAAATGTTGATGCCATGCCCACCCATACTACCCCCAGCCCCCCTACCCACTCCTTTTACAAAATTTTGAGCTAAAGTCACCAAATTTGGTTTGAAGATACCAATTGACATACCACAAAGATCTGCACCAAAAACCACCCATTCGCTTTGATTTTCATACTCGATACCGAAAGTAATGCATATATTGGTTTTGTGAAATGTCCGTCTTGGTGTCTGTCCACCGGTCCGTCTGTATGCACGCAACTTTTTTCCACACCCTTCTAGCTAGAGACTTGAAACTTTCCAAATATCTTTATCTATGGCCGGGACAGATATTTGGGGCTCTAAGATATTTAGGGGGTTGGCAAATCGATCAATTCGAAAGCTTAAAGTCGATATATCTGGGTATTGTAATAATGTCGGCTACATTAATTTTTATGTAAGGTATTGGAATGCATTTTGGCATTGAACTGTCCAATTAAAAGGGACATTCTTTTTACATAATGTTGTTATGTGCCGTGAATAGTCGGCGCAGTTGTTTATAATTGCAGAATGCAACAAAACGTCTAGCACTGTCCGCATCATGTGGGACTGTGCAGTTTTAAATGACTTCGTATTTTTTTATCGTTACCAGCTATCTTCCTACCAAATTTGATAGCTCTAGCTCCACAGCTCTGGAAGATACACGCATTCCCGTTTTTGACGAAGCGTTGGGGCGGATGGTGGCAGCTGGGGCAGTATTGGTCAGCGTGGCATACAAACTTTTGATGCAGTATTTGGGGGATCATCATCACCTATCTTGGCACCAAATTTGGTGGCTCTAGCTCAAAAACTGTGGGAGATATAGAATTTTTTGACTTAAATATGCGGGGGGGGGCTTTGGGCTTGGCTCCAAAGTTTTTGATGCAGTCTTTTGGGGGTTGCTAGAAGCTATCTTCTTACCATATTTGGTAGGTAAAGCTGTAAGAATGTGCGAAATATGTGGATTTATCTGTTTTGAGCTATCGAGTTTATCGATTGGCCAGCCCACAAGTTATCGTAGAGCCCCAATTTTGACACTTTAATTTACTATGCCATAGATAAAGAGAGTTGAAAAGTTTCAAGTCTCTAGCTTGAAGGGTGTGGAAAACAGTTGCGTTCATATGGACGGACAGTCATCATGACGGTCATTGCACAAACCCAATACAGTGGACCCTCGGTTAACGTTCACCCCGCATTACGCACATTTCGTATAACGAACACATTATTTTGGGAAAAAATTTCGCTTAACGAACAAAGTTTCGAATAACGAACAAAGAAAAAATTTGTTTTATTGAGACATAGTATTGTGAAGGAGCAAAATAGCTCCCCCACAACACATTTTCATTTGTTTGTTTTACCAAGAAGAACACTAACAGCAGTGCGGATCACTGGATCCTAACGGGATCGTGTGCGCTCTCGCACTCATGAGCGCATCGACAGAAAGGGACCACGCGTGACAACAAACAGCGGCGCAAGCATCGGAGCGAGAAGGATATATACCCTAGCGAGAGCAGCAGAGGCCTCTGCAGCCGCGGATGGCACGCGCCAAGCTACGGCAGAGGTCTCTGCAGCCGAGGCTGGCACGCGCCTCAGCCCAGGCTTAAGGGCAGAGGTCGCGACAGCGATCGCGAAAATTGAAAGCGGCGCGAAAATTAGTTAGAATCGTGGTGCGAACATCAACGCATGGCCGGGCTATCAGCGCGGAGAAAAGTCAAAGTAAAAACCACGCAACAATAGTACACCGGCACACAGCAACGGCAGCAAGCGACGTACAGCAACAGCAAAAACATGGAATCGGGGTAAGCTGGCCTTAAGTCTGCGGGTACTGAATGGGCGGGATTCAAGTTTTATTGTTGCGGTGTGGTTAGGATAATAAATATTGTTAGAGAATGGTATTATTTCTCTAGGGTGGGTGAAAGCGTGCCGTACGACCGCGGAACGTGTTCCGTTATTTATTTATTGTTAAGTATATCTACATCTTCGTCATCACATATCACAGATTTATCTCTTCTAACGCCCATATTGTTTAATGTTTTCCAAGTTTCTTTGGTTGATATTGCGTTATTAAATTTATTACTAAAGAAATTGCACTTAGCATTTTTAATAGGTTGATTTACGTTTCGTCTGTTGGATTTAAAAAGTCGATAGCAATAGTCCGTCCTGTATCGTTTCCATTTATCGTAAGCCTCATCCCTGTGTTTAATTGCACTTTTAATATCATTATTAAACCAGGGCTTTAGAGCTGGTTTTGTAATTTTAGTTTTTAATGGAAGAAACTCATTGTAGAGATATTCAATATTATGCTGTAGCACAGTAATTTGGGTGTCAACAGAAGGAAGGTGGTAAATGCCACCCCAGTCACAATTGCAGCATGCTTCAACTAGTGAGAGTTGATCAATATTTTTGAAATCTCTAAAAGTTATTATTTGTTTTGAATATATGAGATGCATATCATAAGTCAGGAAGATAAGGTCATGCTTGGAAAACGCAGGTACGGAGAGTTGGTCATAATGTAATATGTTGTAATTTTTATTAACAAATATTACATCGAGAAGCGTGCTTGTGTTGCGTGTGAAATTGTTGGTTCCGTCGAGTTTACTACTGATAAGCCAAGTGACTGCATTTCATCAGTCAGATGTTGTTCCTTTAGTACATTACTGTTCAGGTCACCTGCTAATATTATGTCAGTATACGTCAGTGTTATATTTGATAACACATCTATAAGCCTAGAGTAGTCAATATTACAAGTGCGGAAAACAAAAATCAACGTAGAAAAACACGCGACAAGAACACACCGGCACACAGCAACAACAGAAAACGACGTACAGCAACAACAAGAAGCATGGAGTCGGGGTAAGCTGGCCTTAAGTCTGCGGGTATTGAATGGGCGGGATTCGAGTTCGTATGGTTGCGGTGTGGTTATGATAATTAATATAGTGAGAGAAATGTTAAAAGTATAATAGTGAAGAAGAACTAAATGACTTTCATTTAAGTGCGTTTCATAAGAGTGCTCCCCTCCCCCCCTCTCTATAGTCGCGGCGTGTCGTTCAGTTCACAAACACGTGTTCCGAGCGTTCTCGGCACATGTTTGGGGCTGTCCGGCATTGCTCGGGCACTGCAAGGGTTAACAACGCGCATTCCGAGGGTTTCTTTGTGCGTTTCGTTAAATCTTGCATGTGTTTTGCATTGTTTTTCTTTGAGTGCTAGTGTTTCCCCCAGAGTGGTCAAAGGCGTGCCGTACGACCATAGAAGCGTGTTCCGAGCGTTCTCTGCACGTTTTTGTGGTTATCGGGCATCGCGCGGGCACCGCAAGAATTGGCAAAGCGCATTCCGAGAGTTTCTCTGTGCGTTTTGGTAAATCTTGCACGTGTCTTGCAACTTCTTTTAATGGTATTATTTCTGTAGGGTGGGTGAAGGCGTGCTGTACGACTGCAGAACGTGTTCCGACCGCTCTCTGCACGTTCTGTAGTTATCCGGCATTGCTCGGGCACCACAAGAGTCAGCATAACGCGTTACGAGGGGTTTCTCTGCGCGTTATTGAAGGGTCTTGTGGGTGTCCTACCGACTCCCTATTTGCACATCTCGAGCGTTTTCTCGATGTGCGTGGGCCTGTTGTAGTGGGGGTTGCCAAAATATTCTCTGAGTCTCGGTACTTTATAAATTTATTGTAAAATGACTGAGTTTCTACCCCAGCCTTAGATCACTTCTTTACAGTATTGAACAAGTAAATCAAAAAAAATTTTGAAGACATGCTTTTATACGCTTTCTTGCATACATTTGTTATCGATTTTTTACCATCATCCATGCAATACCTAAATATCAAACATGTTTTTGTTATTTAAAAAAAAGATAAAAAATTTAAATAATACAAAAAAAAAGTATGTCTCGGTCGGAGTTAGAACCCACGATCTTCGACCTGTGAAGCGGCAGGCTTCCCTTCATGCCCCCAAAGCTTGTCAAATTTGACAGTCAAATTTGACAGTCAAATTAGTAAGTTAAGCAAAAATGAAAACTCGTTTTCGTGGTTTTTACATGATATTACATATTTTATCGTGCCAAAAACTTTAAAAACGTGTATTGTCATCTGAAACACATCTTTGGTGAAAATTTCAGAGCTCTAGGTAGTCGGGAACTTGGTGAAAATTTGATTACAAGAATCCGGTACAAACATACAGACAGACAGACAAGTCAAGTTAAATAAAAGCATGTAAAAAAGGGAACGAGAAAGCAAACTCAACTCTGTTCTTGACCAATGAATGGAACGCTCAAGCAAAAGCAGTTTTTATACTCGATACCGAAGGTAAAGAGTATATTGACTTTGTGCAATGTCCGTCATGGTGTCCGTCCGTCTGTCCGTCCGTATGTTCGCAACTTTTTTCCACACCCTTCAAGCTAGAGACTTGAAACTTTCCAATTCTCTTTATCTATGGGATAGTAAATTAAAGTGTCAAGATGGGGGTTCTACGATAACTGGGGGGGCTGGCAAATCGATAAATTCGATAACTCAAAACCGATAAATCCACATATTTCGCACATCCTTACAGCTAGAAGTACCAAATTTGGTAAGAAGAAAGCTACTGGCAACCCCCAAAAAACTGCATCAAAAATTTTGGAGCCACGCCCCCCATTCCGCCCCCAACCCCCGCATTTTTAAGTTAAAAAAGCCTATATCTCCCACAGTTTTTGAGCTATAGCCACCAAATTTGGTGCCAAGATAGGTGATGATGACTCCTCAAAAACTGCATCAAAAGATTGGATGCCACGCCCACCAATACCGCCCCAGCCACCCCCATGTGCCCCAACGCTTCGTCAAAAACGGGAATGCGTGTATCTTCCAGAGTTGTGGAGCTAGAGCCTCCAAATTTGGTGGGAAGATAGTTGGTAACGACCCCCAAAAAACTGCATCAAAGTTTTGGAGCCACGCCCACCCATTCCGCCCCCAGCCCCACCGCATTTTGAAATCAGAAATGGCTATATCTCCCACAGTTTTTGAGCTAGAGCCACCAAATTTGGTGCCAAAATAGGTGATGATGACCCCCCAAAAACGCCCACCAATTCTGCCCTAGCCGCCCCCATCCACCCCAACGCTTCGTCAAAAACGGGAATGCGTGTATCTTCCAGAGTTGTGGAGCTAGAGTCACCAAATTTGGTATGAAGATAGCATTTGACATTTCAGAAAGATCTGCATCAAAAATTTGGATTCCACGCCCACCCATACCGCCCCCAGCCCCCCCTTTCCCCACTTATTACAAATTTCGAGCTAGAGTCACCAAATTTTGTATGAAGATAGCAATTGACATTTTACAAAGATATGCATCAAAAATTTGGATGCCACGCCCACCCTTACCGCCCTCAGCCCGCCTTTCCCCATCTTTTTTAAACTTCGAGCTAGAGTCACCAAATTTGGTATATAGATAGCAATTGACATTCCACAAAGATCTGCATAAAAATTTTGGAGCCACGCCCCCCCATTCCGCCCCAACCCCCGCATTTTTAAGTTAAAAAAGCCTATATCTCCCACAGTTTTTGAGCTATAGCCACCAAATTTGGTGCCAAGATAGGTGATGATGACTCCTCAAAAACTGCATCAAAAGATTGGATGCCACGCCCACCAATACCGCCCCAGCCACCCCCATGTGCCCCAACGCTTCGTGGAGCTAGAGCCAGCAAATTTGGTAGGAAGATAGCTGGCAACGACCCCCAAAAATCTGCATGAAAGTTTTGGAGCCACGCCCTCCATTTCACCCCCCTTTCCCCTTCTTTTACAAACTTTGAGTTAGAGTCACCAAATTTGGTATGAAGATAGCAATTGACATTTCACATAGATCTGCGTCAAAAATTTGGATGCCACGCCCCCCAAACCGCCCCCCAGCCCCCCTTTCCCCACCTTTTACAAATTTTGAGCTAGAGTCACCAAATTTGGTATGAAGATAGTCGGTGGCATCCTCATCTGCATCGGAGAATCTTTAAGGCAGCTTAAACCCCTGCCGCATCCGTACCCCTTTGCATTCAGGCCTCTTTTTACCGGTTTTAATTCTGGTATCGAGTATGCCGCAGTCGGTTGCGTCCGACTGCAACGTTTCCACTTGTTTTCGTTTTCTTTTTGCTCGTGTCTTCCAATGACCGTTTTGGTGAGCACAAACGTCCAGTATATGTTCAGCATACCTTGGTCCAGTGTTTTCTGCGTATGTATGCGTGATTTTCGTACTATATATTACTAATTTTCAGCATTTACACACATAGTACATGTATACAGAAAGTTACTTTGTGATGTGTTGACTTATTTGCGAGCTCTGATTATATGTAAAATTTTAGTCGGTGTCAATAAAAATTCAAATTTAAACATATTAGAGTGTATTATGTTCGACCTGGAACGCATTATTTTATTTTACATTGGTTTATATGGGAATAATGGTTTTGCTTAACGAACTTTTTGGATAAAGAACAAGATGCTGGAACCAATTAAAAACTTTAACCGAAGGTTCACTGCATACTCTTTACCTTCGGTAACGAGTATAAAAAAATCAAAAATGAGTGAGCCCAACGAAGCGTCCCGGGAGGATAATGGTAACCAAGGTGTGGGCATGTTGGTTCACGACGAGTGGACTAGGGGACGCGACGTGAGTGGACTTTAAAAAAGATTTCTTGAAATTTTTCTTACCCCACAATACTTTGACAAATTAGAAGATGAAATTAGGGCCCGCCGGCAATGTGTTTTGGAGGGGTTTGAAGAATACCTGGTCAGCCTGAAAAGACTCATGCGTCGAGCCGGTTATAGACCCGACCAGGAATTTAAATAGGGTTTATGAGAATTGAGCACGGAATTACCAACTGTACATCCGAAGAAAGGATTTCATGACGTTGGTTCAACTAGCTCAACTAGCCGCGGAATTTGAAAATATTCCGGGTCAGAGCCGCGAGGAAGTTGGCTACCCAAACAGGTTCGGAGGCGTAGACGCGCCTGCCAGACAGATTAATCCGTTTCAGAGCCCGGAGCAAGAAGAGATCTCAATAGTATGTTTGGACACGAGCATCATAGGTCATGCGAAGTTAATCAAGTGTGTTACAATTGTTCGCAGGGCAGGCCTTTTGCCAGAGAATGTCCGAGCATGCCGGGTAAAGACAAAGGGGAAAGAGCAGCAGTGTCATCCGGAGTGAGATCAAATTGGAGCTGGCGTGAATCAATTCAGGAGTTAGTGTACCCGCTGAAAGTTGAAAAAGGCCACAGTGAAGGTGGGAGACCACTTCAGAAAGTTTGCATCCAGAGGGGAAGTGTTGGTTGCAGAAGCGAACAGCTCGACAGTAGCCATAGAAAAGTTGTTGCGGATGAATATGGGTCTAGACGGTAAGAAAGTAGCTGAGGACATGCTCGTGATGCCATCCATGCTAGATAGTGTGATCCTGGGGATAGACTTTCTATGTAAGATGGGTGCAACATCCAGACTGATGCACAGACCAAGGAGATAAGCGGAAGAAACGTGGAGTCTGCGGTGGAGAAGGAGCGGAAGAAGGATGGCGCAGAGCGGGAGAGACGAGGGAATGTCCTGGGAACACTTCATGAGGAGGACACCGAGGAGAGCACCTGTTCCGAGAGAGGACCAGTCCCGGATCCCCGTACGCATCAGCGCCCGAGAGACCCCATTTGAGACCACAAACGTTATCAAGAAAAGGTAAGGAAGGTTTCTCCACCCTTGGCCGGACTGAGATTTATACCCCGGCTAAAATCTTTGGTAGTTTTAGCTGTAACGATGTGCGAAATAGGTGAATTTATCGATTTTAAGCTTTCGAATTGATTGATTTGCCAACCCCCTAAATATCTTAGAGCCCCAAAATATTGACAATTTATCTGTCCCGGCCATAGATAAAGATATTTGGAAAGTTTCAAGTCTCTAGCTAGAAGGGTGTGGAAAAAAGTTGCGTCCCTACAGACGGACCGGCGGACAGACACCAAGACGGACATTTCACAAACCCAATATGTTCATTACCTTCGGTATCGAGTATGAAAATCAAAACGAATGGGTGGGCGTGGCATCCAAATTTTTGGTGCATGTCTTTGTGGTATGTCAATTGGTATCTTCATACCAAATTTGGTGACTTTAGCTCAAAATTTTGTAAAAGGAGTGGGTAGGGGGACTGGGGGTAGTATGGGTGGGCGTGGCATCATTTTTATACCCTTCACATGTGAAACAGGGTATATTGACTTTGTCATGAATCTGTAACGCCTTAAAGGAATGATGGGAGACCCCATAAACTATATATCAAAATGATCAGGACGAGCTCAGGAATTGATTTCCGTCCGTCCGTCCGTCCGTCCGTCTGTCCGTCTGTCTGTTTCAACACGATTTCCGGCCAAACTGCTGAACCGATCTTGAAGAAACTTTCACAGATTGCTTAGATCATGTCGGGTTTGTTCACTATGAAATTTCATCCCGATCGGAGCATTCTACGATATAGCCACCATATAAATTTACCATATCAACACGATTTCCGGCCAAACTGCTGAACCGATCTTGATGAAACTTTCACAAATTGCTTAGATCATGTCGGGTTTGTTCACTATGAAATTTCATCCCGATCGGAGCATTCTACGACATAGCCACCATACAAATTTACCATATCAACACGATTTCCGGCCAAACTGCTGAACCGATCTTGATGAAACTTTCACAGATTGCATAGATCATGTCGGGTTTGTTCACTATGAAATTTCATTTCGATCGGAGCATTCTACGACATAGCCACCATACAAATTTACCATATCGTACTATCAATTGTTGTCTCTGTCGTGCACTTTCAAGTACCTACATGTCAAATTGTTGTTGTTGCACACGAACAAGTAAATGACGCTCAAGAGTAAAAATATTAGCGAAAAATTACCAACAACTGCACAGAAACATAAGAGGGGGGAGCATTGATTTGGCTGTGTGAAGGGTATCATAGTCTTGGCATAGCCAAAATTAACTATGCGCCACTATGTTCTTTTTTTTTTAAATTTAAAGGGGAATTAATAATAGAATAATATGTCTCCTGCCTGTATAAACCTTAATCGTCGATGAATGATTTGGTACCTGAGAGGTCTGTTGTGCCCCCTTTTAGTTTTACTTCATAATGTTGGGGGCTGCGGCGGAATGAAAAGACTCATGCGTCGTGCCGGTTATAGACCAGGAGTTAAAGAAATGAAGTTTAAAACAAAGTACGATAGCTACAACACATTTTAAGTGGTATTTGTGCCACCTCATGCGCATTTTGTATGTGTATTGTAGTAGTGCTTATTAGCACCGCTGCCGCTGCTTTGATTAAAACCCAATATCCAATATGTTCTGCATAATAGTTTCAGTCAAAGTATATGTACAAGTAATTGGTAGCCTTAAGGACACGATCATGCTTCCACTGCTGCACTGTTGCATGTTAACTAAACTTCAGTCTTGGAAATCTCCAGTTTTTCTCAAATTATTTTGAACATTTCTAAAACTTTTACTGTATTGGCTATTTTCTATAAAAATATTGAAGTTTTAAAAATTGAATATTGTTTTGATATCGATTCCATTTGTATATCGAAAACCTGACAAGTCATCGATAGTATAAAACAAATATGTTTTGCCTATATTATAGGAGAGCTCATAATCCAAGTATGAAATTTCTAGTCCTTAAAGTATATACATATGTCTACTAGACTTCTGCAAGCGTATATTTATATGACGCATCATAGTAGTGTACACTTCTATGGTATAGCAAAAATGGTGTACACGCTTCTCATTGTACTGTGTATAAGTTAACACGAGCAACACCGAAACTGCGGATCTTGCAGCGCATGCGGCGATCGCATGCATGGAAAAAAATGTCGACTTGGATATTCGGCCGGATGCGGCTGCACTTGACACCCGCCAGCCGGTGCTATGCAGACTCAACAGGCACGAGGCGCCGAGTCATCGTTCTGTCATCGGCTCTGCCGTTGACCATAAGTTTTATCATGAATAATTTTGTAGGATAGAATTAGTTACGATTTACAGCTTGACAATATCGGTCAAGCTAATAAAGATTTTAAAAGAGAACAAAGTTTGTTTATTGGCGCCAAACCGCGAGTAAAAGCAACCCAAAAAACATATTAAAAGTCGCTGTGTCAAAACGCCGCGACAAATAAATCTAACTCAGTTTGCTTCCTAAGCAGCAATAGCTTTCAAAATAAGTGTGAAAAAATTTAATCTCCACACAACGTGATAACAAAACAAAAATAACTTAACTCAGTCTGCTATGCTAAACAGCAATATCATTCAATAAAGAAAAACAAGTGGAAACGTTGCAGTCGGTCGCAACCGACTGCGGTATACTCGTTAACAGTATTAAAACCGGTAAAAAGAGGCCTGATTGCAAAGGGGTACGGATGCGGCAGGGGTGTACGCTGCCGTAAAGATTCTCCTTAAAAATTCTCCGATGCATATGGGGATGCCACCAGCTATTTTCCTTCCAAATTTGGTGACTCTAGCTCAAAGTATGTAACAGGTGGGGGAAAGGGGGGCTGGGGGCGGATTGGGTGGGTGTGGCATCCAAATTTTTTCTGCAGATCTTTGTGGAATGTCAATTGATATCTTCATACCAAACTTGGTGACTCTAGCTCAAAGTTTGTAAAAGGTGGGAAAAGGGGGGCTGGGGGCGGAATGGGTGGGCGTGGCATCCAAATTTTTGACGCAGATCTATGTGAAATGTCAATTGCTATCTTCATACCAAATTTGGTGACTCTAACTCAAAGTTTGTAAAAGAAGGGGAAAGGGGGGTGAAATGGAGGGCGTGGCTCCAAAACTTTGATGCAGATTTTTGGGGGTCGTTGCCAGCTATCTTCCTACCAAATTTGCTGGCTCTAGCTCCACAACTCTGGAAGATACACGCATTCCCGTTTTTGATGAAGCGTTGGGGCGGATGGGGGCGGCTAGGGCAGTATTGGTGGGCGTGGCATCCAAACTTTTGATGCAGTTTTTGGGGGGTCATCATCACCTATCTTGGCACCAAATTTGGTGGCTACAGCTCAAAAACTGTGGGAGATAACAGCAAAGTGTGAATACTTTAAAGTTAACACACCGCAAGTAGAGGTGTTTGAAGATGTTAAGATAATAACAGGAAAAGAGCTTAGCGAACCGTTAGACATTGTAAAATCAATGCTTACATTTGACGGGAAACAGCGAACTTATACCGCATGGAGGCGTTCGGCACACATAGCTTACCAGATTTACGAGCTACGAGAATGGGAGCTCCCGACATTACCAGGCATTGGGCATTATTAGAAATAAAGTTGTAGGAACTGCAGATGGAGTTCTATCCTCATTCGATACTGCATTTAACTTCAAAGCAATAATTGCTAGATTAGACTTTACTTATGCTGACAGGACCCCAGTTCATGTGATTCAACTGGAATTGAACTCTATCAGACAGGGTGATTTATCTCTGCTTGAATACTATGATGAAGTCGATCGGAAGTTGACTTTGTTAACCAATAAAACTATAATGACCCATGACGCGGCAGAGGCAGCGGTCCTCAATGAAAAATTCAGGAAAGACGCACTTCACTCGTTCATTTCTCACTCAGGTGGGCTGTGTTCCCAGCACAACCTAAAGATTTGCCTTCAGCTCTAGCTTTGGCACAGGACGCAGAGCACAGCAATGAAAGAAGTATCTTTGCGGCCAGTCTGTCCAAGCACAACGAGGAAAATGCTCAAAAACAAACTAATACAAAGTAACGAGCAAGAAACCGACCCTAGCTCCCAGAGGAGAAACAAACCAAAAGCAAAATAGTTCAAAGCATCGCTTTAATAACCAAAAGCCACAGGCCCAATATCCACAACCAATGGAGGTAGACTCATCTTCAAAATTCAAACAGCCAACTCAGGCACAAAATAGGGCCCAAGATTATGGCAATCAATCCCAAGGTCGCCATAAAATAAATCATTTGCCACAAGAACAAGATAGCGACAGCTATGAAACACAGGCAGAGTCAGAAACAACAGCTGCTGACGACGAACAGTCAGAAAACGTAAGCTGCAATTTTTTAGCGAATGCTCCCTGCTTCCGTACATCTCACGTATAGTAGCAGGGCATACGATTAAATTACTCATTTATACTGGGGCTTCTAAAAATTACATCAAGCCTCTTTCAGTACTGAAACATTATGTTCCAGTCGAATCTCCATTTCAGGTAAACTCCATAAATGGTCAATCTAAAATTACAATGAAATGCCCAATACATTTATTCAATGTAAAATCTTATGTTTTCGAATTAAATCATCTCATAGAATTTGATGGCATAATCGGCTTAGACCTACTAAAAAAAATTAACGCTGAGTTAAAACTTACATCAAATGTCATAAAACATGACCATGGCTCGGAGCCAATATATTTCACAAAATACAAAAATGTGAATTTTCTTCTGATCGATGATGCAAACGTTCCAGCTGCAATCAAAGAATTTTTTAACAGAATGATTGAGAAAATGGTTAAAGTCTTTACAGATGTTAATGAGGCTTTGCCATATAATATAAATACTGTCGCCACTATCAGAACAGATGGCGAACCGGTATACTCTAAATTATACCCGTACCCAATGGGTGTGTCTGAATTCGTCAACGCAGAAGTTAACAACTTCTAGCGAATGGCATAATTAGACCATCCAGGTCACCCTTTAATAACCCACTATGGGTAGCCGACAAGAAAGGTGACGATGAACGTGGCCACAAACTAAAACGTCTTGTTATAGATTTTCGAAAGTTAAATCAGAAAACAATCGATGACAAGTATCCGATTCCGGATATCTCCACAATTTTATGAAATATGGGCGAAGCTCAATATTTTACTACATTAGATCCTAAATCAGGATATCATCAGATAGAATTGGCAGAGAGGGATAGAGAAAAAACAGCACTTTCTGTCAATAATGGGAAATATGAATTCTGCAGACTTCCATTTGGTTTGAAAAACGCCCCAAGTATTTTTCAAAGGGCAATAGATGATGTCCTCCGTGAACAAATCGGAAAGTATTGTTACGTCTACGTTGACGATGTAATAATTATCTCTAAAACCAAAGAAGAACATGTCTAAAATATTGAATGCGTCTTAATGAGTCTTAGAGACGCAGGCATGAGGTTATCTCAAGAGAAATCTAGATTCTTCAAAAAGAGCGTAGAATATTTGGGATTAACCGTAGGCAGAGGTGCAATACAGACTTCATCTGCAAAAGTGCAGGCCATAAAAGATTTCCAGCCCCCCAAAACCCTGTTCGGCCTTAGATCATTTTTAGGACTAGCAAATTATTACCAGTGTTTTATTGAAAAATTTGACACCGTTGCAAGACCCCTAACGGACAGCTTAAAAGGCGAAAACGGCAAAGTAAGCGCAAACCATTCAATAAAAATTAAAATTGAATTAACACAAGATCAAATTGATGCCTTTAACAAGCTCAAAGATATCTTGGCCTCTGAAGATGTGATACGTACGTACCTTAATTTCAAAATGCCATTCGACCTAACAACAGATGCGTCAGGCCATGGA
This sequence comes from Scaptomyza montana, assembly GCA_018904305.1. NCBI lineage: Eukaryota > Metazoa > Arthropoda > Insecta > Diptera > Drosophilidae > Scaptomyza > Scaptomyza montana. The sequence goes on along the minus strand of JAEIGR010000096.1, from coordinate 23,244 downwards.
CTTGGAGCGGTGTTATCCCAAGCGGGACGACCCATTACCATGATTTCCAGAGCTCTGCGCGACAATGAAATAAATTTCGCCACAAACGAGCGGGAACTATTAGCTATTGTGTGGGCACTGAAAAAGCTTCGCAATTACCTATTCGGTGTCAAAGAGTTGAATATCTTTACAGATCACCAACCATTGACATTCGCAGTTTCGGATAAGAATCCAAACGCAAAAATAAAGCGCTGGAAAGCCTTTATTGACGAACACAATGCGAACATTATTTATAAACCTGGTAAAGAGAACTTCTTGGCAGATGCCTTGTCTCGCCAGAACGTCAACGCACTCGAAGAATCCGCAGATTCAGATGCAGCTTCAATACACAGTGAGGAGTCGCTAACCTATACAATAGAAAAAACAATAAAACCCATAAATGGTTACAGAAATCAGATTATCATTGAAGAAAGTAGCGGGCCTTCAGTAAAAACCCTTATTCTTTTTAAAACCAAAATGAGGCATATAATTCGTTTTTCAAGCAGAGAAACCCTAATGGACAAACTACATTATGTCGTGGCTAACGCAATATAATGCGAATTACCTGTCTTAGCCTTCATACAGCACAGATAAGTTGACGCTTTCCCTTCAACTACTTTCTGGTATTCTGAAAAACTCATTATCGACATTACCGATAAAACAGAACAAACTGAAATTGCCACATTAGAACATAACCGAGCTCATAGAGCAGCCCAAGAAAACGTAAAGCAGATGCTTTGCGATTACTTCTTTCCTAAAATGGGCCAGATCGCATCAGAAATAGCTGCAAATTGAAGGATTTGCGCCATGGGGAAGTACAATCGTCACCCCATCAGGAAAGAAATGGGTAGGACCCAATTCCGTCTTATGCTGGAGAAATCTTGCATATTGACGTGTACTCCACGGATAACAAGTGGAAACGTTGCAGTCGGACGCAACCGACTGCGGCATACTCGATACCAGAATTAAAACCGGTAAAAAGAGGCCTGAATGCAAAGGGGTACGGATGCGGCAGGGGTTTAAGCTGCCTTAAAGATTCTCCGATGCAGATGGGGATGCCACCGACTATCTTCATACCAAATTTGGTGACTCTAGCTCAAAATTTGTAAAAGGTGGGGAAAGGGGGGGCTGGGGGCGGTTTGGGTGGGCTTGGCGTCCAAATTTTTGATGCAGATCTTTGTGGAATGTCAATTGTTATCTTCATACCAAATTTGGTGACTCTAGCTCGAAGTTTGTAAAAGGTGGGGAAAGGGGGGCTGGGGCCGGTAAGGGTGGGCGTGACTTCCAAATTTGTGATGCAGATCTTTGTGGAATGTCAATTGCTATCTTCATACCAAATTTGGTGACTCTAGCTCGAAATTTGTAATAAGTGGGGAAAGGGGGGCTGGGGGCGGTATGGGTGGGTGTGGCATCCAAATTTTTGCTGCAGATATTTGTGGAATGTCAATTGCTATCTTCATACCAAATTTGGTGACTCTAGCTCAAAGTTTGTAAAAGGTGGGGAAAGGGGGGCGAAATGGAGGGCGTGGCTCCAAAACTTTGATGCCGATTTTTGGGGGTCGTTGCCAGCTATCTTCCTACCAAATTTGGTGGCACTAGCTCCACAACTCTGGAAGATACACGCATTCCCGTTTTTGACGAAGCGTTGGGGTGGATGGGGGCGGCTAGGGCAGTATTGGTGGGCGTGGCATCCAAACTTTTGATGCAGTTTTTGGGGGGTCATCATCACCTATCTTGGCACCAAATTTGGTGGCTCTAGCTTAAAAACTGTGGGAGATATAGCCATTTCTGATTTCAAAATGCGGTGGGGCTGGGGGCGGAATGGGTGGGCGTGGCTCCAAAACTTTGATGCAGTTTTTTGGGGGTCGTTACCAACTATCTTCCCACCAAATTTGGAGGCTCTAGCTCCACAACTCTGGAAGATACACGCATTCCCGTTTTTGACGAAGCGTTGGGGCACATGGGGGTGGCGTGGGCGGTATTGGTGGGCGTGGCATCCAAACTTTTGATGCAGTTTTTGCGGAGTTATCATCACCTATCTTGGCACCAAATTTGGTGGCTATAGCTCAAAAACTGTGGGAGATATAGGCTTTTTTAACTTAAAAATGCGGGGGGGCTGGGGGCGGAATGGGTGGGCGTGGCATCCAAATTTTTGACGCAGATCTATGTGAAATGTCAATTGCTATCTTCATACCAAATTTGGTGACTCTAACTCAAAGTTTGTAAAAAGAAGGGGAAAGGGGGTGAAATGGAGGGCGTGGCTCCAAAACTTTGATGCAGATTTTTGGGGGTCGTTGCCAGCTATCTTCCTACCAAATTTGCTGGCTCTAGCTCCACAACTCTGGAAGATACACGCATTCCCGTTTTTGATGAAGCGTTGGGGCGGATGGGGGCGGCTAGGGCAGTATTGGTGGGCGTGGCATCCAAACTTTTGATGCAGTTTTTGGGGGTCATCATCACCTATCTTGGCACCAAATTTGGTGGCTACAGCTCAAAAACTTTGGGAGATAACAGCAAAGTGTGAATACTTTAAAGTTAACACACCGCAAGTAGAGGTGTTTGAAGATGTTAAGATAATAACAGGAAAAGAGCTTAGCGAACCGTTAGACATTGTAAAATCAATGCTTACATTTGACGGGAAACAGCGAACTTATACCGCATGGAGGCGTTCGGCACACATAGCTTACCAGATTTACGAGCTACGAGAATGGGAGCTCCCGACATTACCAGGCATTGGGCATTATTAGAAATAAAGTTGTAGGAACTGCAGATGGAGTTCTATCCTCATTCGATACTGCATTTAACTTCAAAGCAATAATTGCTAGATTAGACTTTACTTATGCTGACAGGACCCCAGTTCATGTGATTCAACTGGAATTGAACTCTATCAGACAGGGTGATTTATCTCTGCTTGAATACTATGATGAAGTCGATCGGAAGTTGACTTTGTTAACCAATAAAACTATAATGACCCATGACGCGGCAGAGGCAGCGGTCCTCAATGAAAAATTCAGGAAAGATGCACTTCACTCGTTCATTTCTCACTCAGGTGGGCTGTGCTCCCAGCACAACCTAAAGATTTGCCTTCAGCTCTAGCTTTGGCACAGGACGCAGAGCACAGCAATGAAAGAAGTATCTTTGCGGCCAGTCTGTCCAAGCACAACGAGGAAAATGCTCAAAAACAAACTAATACAAAGTAACGAGCAAGAAACCGACCCTAGCTCCCAGAGGAGAAACAAACCAAAAGCAAAATAGTTCAAAGCATCGCTTTAATAACCAAAAGCCACAGGCCCAATATCCACAACCAATGGAGGTAGACTCATCTTCAAAATTCAAACAGCCAACTCAGGCACAAAATAGGGCCCAAGATTATGGCAATCAATCCCAAGGTCGCCATAAAATAAATCATTTGCCACAAGAACAAGATAGCGACAGCTATGAAACACAGGCAGAGTCAGAAACAACAGCTGCTGACGACGAACAGTCAGAAAACGTAAGCTGCAATTTTTTAGCGAATGCTCCCTGCTTCCGTACATCTCACGTATAGTAGCAGGGCATACGATTAAATTACTCATTTATACTGGGGCTTCTAAAAATTACATCAAGCCTCTTTCAGTACTGAAACATTATGTTCCAGTCGAATCTCCATTTCAAGTAAACTCCATAAATGGTCAATCTAAAATTACAATGAAATGCCCAATACATTTATTCAATGTAAAATCTTATGTTTTCGAATTAAATCATCTCATAGAATTTGATGGCATAATCGGCTTAGACCTACTAAAAAAAATTAACGCTGAGTTAAAACTTACATCAAATGTCATAAAACATGACCATGGCTCGGAGCCAATATATTTCACAAAATACAAAAATGTGAATTTTCTTCTGATCGATGATGCAAACGTTCCAGCTGCAATCAAAGAATTTTTTAACAGAATGATTGAGAAAATGGTTAAAGTCTTTACAGATGTTAATGAGGCTTTGCCATATAATATAAATACTGTCGCCACTATCAGAACAGATGGCGAACCGGTATACTCTAAATTATACCCGTACCCAATGGGTGTGTCTGAATTCGTCAACGCAGAAGTTAACAACTTCTAGCGAATGGCATAATTAGACCATCCAGGTCACCCTTTAATAACCCACTATGGGTAGCCGACAAGAAAGGTGACGATGAACGTGGCCACAAACTAAAACGTCTTGTTATAGATTTTCGAAAGTTAAATCAGAAAACAATCGATGACAAGTATCCGATTCCGGATATCTCCACAATTTTATGAAATATGGGCGAAGCTCAATATTTTACTACATTAGATCCTAAATCAGGATATCATCAGATAGAATTGGCAGAGAGGGATAGAGAAAAAACAGCACTTTCTGTCAATAATGGGAAATATGAATTCTGCAGACTTCCATTTGGTTTGAAAAACGCCCCAAGTATTTTTCAAAGGGCAATAGATGATGTCCTCCGTGAACAAATCGGAAAGTATTGTTACGTCTACGTTGACGATGTAATAATTATCTCTAAAACCAAAGAAGAACATGTCTAAAATATTGAATGCGTCTTAATGAGTCTTAGAGACGCAGGCATGAGGTTATCTCAAGAGAAATCTAGATTCTTCAAAAAGAGCGTAGAATATTTGGGATTAACCGTAGGCAGAGGTGCAATACAGACTTCATCTGCAAAAGTGCAGGCCATAAAAGATTTCCAGCCCCCCAAAACCCTGTTCGGCCTTAGATCATTTTTAGGACTAGCAAATTATTACCAGTGTTTTATTGAAAAATTTGACACCGTTGCAAGACCCCTAACGGACAGCTTAAAAGGCGAAAACGGCAAAGTAAGCGCAAACCATTCAATAAAAATTAAAATTGAATTAACACAAGATCAAATTGATGCCTTTAACAAGCTCAAAGATATCTTGGCCTCTGAAGATGTGATACGTACGTACCTTAATTTCAAAATGCCATTCGACCTAACAACAGATGCGTCAGGCCATGGACTTGGAGCGGTGTTATCCCAAGCGGGACGACCCATTACCATGATTTCCAGAGCTCTGCGCGACAATGAAATAAATTTCGCCACAAACGAGCGGGAACTATTAGCTATTGTGTGGGCACTGAAAAAGCTTCGCAATTACCTATTCGGTGTCAAAGAGTTGAATATCTTTACAGATCACCAACCATTGACATTCGCAGTTTCGGATAAGAATCCAAACGCAAAAATAAAGCGCTGGAAAGCCTTTATTGACGAACACAATGCGAACATTATTTATAAACCTGGTAAAGAGAACTTCTTGGCAGATGCCTTGTCTCGCCAGAACGTCAACGCACTCGAAGAATCCGCAGATTCAGATGCAGCTTCAATACACAGTGAGGAGTCGCTAACCTATACAATAGAAAAAACAATAAAACCCATAAATGGTTACAGAAATCAGATTATCATTGAAGAAAGTAGCGGGCCTTCAGTAAAAACCCTTATTCTTTTTAAAACCAAAATGAGGCATATAATTCGTTTTTCAAGCAGAGAAACCCTAATGGACAAACTACATTATGTCGTGGCTAACGCAATATAATGCGAATTACCTGTCTTAGCCTTCATACAGCACAGATAAGTTGACGCTTTCCCTTCAACTACTTTCTGGTATTCTGAAAAACTCATTATCGACATTACCGATAAAACAGAACAAACTGAAATTGCCACATTAGAACATAACCGAGCTCATAGAGCAGCCCAAGAAAACGTAAAGCAGATGCTTTGCGATTACTTCTTTCCTAAAATGGGCCAGATCGCATCAGAAATAGCTGCAAATTGAAGGATTTGCGCCATGGGGAAGTACAATCGTCACCCCATCAGGAAAGAAATGGGTAGGACCCAATTCCGTCTTATGCTGGAGAAATCTTGCATATTGACGTGTACTCCACGGATAACAAGTGGAAACGTTGCAGTCGGACGCAACCGACTGCGGCATACTCGATACCAGAATTAAAACCGGTAAAAAGAGGCCTGAATGCAAAGGGGTACGGATGCGGCAGGGGTTTAAGCTGCCTTAAAGATTCTCCGATGCAGATGGGGATGCCACCGACTATCTTCATACCAAATTTGGTGACTCTAGCTCAAAATTTGTAAAAGGTGGGGAAAGGGGGGGCTGGGGGCGGTTTGGGTGGGCTTGGCGTCCAAATTTTTGATGCAGATCTTTGTGGAATGTCAATTGTTATCTTCATACCAAATTTGGTGACTCTAGCTCGAAGTTTGTAAAAGGTGGGGAAAGGGGGGCTGGGGCCGGTAAGGGTGGGCGTGACTTCCAAATTTGTGATGCAGATCTTTGTGGAATGTCAATTGCTATCTTCATACCAAATTTGGTGACTCTAGCTCGAAATTTGTAATAAGTGGGGAAAGGGGGGGCTGGGGGCGGTATGGGTGGGTGTGGCATCCAAATTTTTGCTGCAGATATTTGTGGAATGTCAATTGCTATCTTCATACCAAATTTGGTGACTCTAGCTCAAAGTTTGTAAAAGGTGGGGAAAGGGGGGCGAAATGGAGGGCGTGGCTCCAAAACTTTGATGCCGATTTTTGGGGGTCGTTGCCAGCTATCTTCCTAACAAATTTGGTGGCACTAGCTCCACAACTCTGGAAGATACACGCATTCCCGTTTTTGACGAAGCGTTGGGGTGGATGGGGGCGGCTAGGGCAGTATTGGTGGGCGTGGCATCCAAACTTTTGATGCAGTTTTTGGGGGGTCATCATCACCTATCTTGGCACCAAATTTGGTGGCTCTAGCTTAAAAACTGTGGGAGATATAGCCATTTCTGATTTCAAAATGCGGTGGGGCTGGGGGCGGAATGGGTGGGCGTGGCTCCAAAACTTTGATGCAGTTTTTTGGGGGTCGTTACCAACTATCTTCCCACCAAATTTGGAGGCTCTAGCTCCACAACTCTGGAAGATACACGCATTCCCGTTTTTGACGAAGCGTTGGGGCACATGGGGGTGGCGTGGGCGGTATTGGTGGGCGTGGCATCCAAACTTTTGATGCAGTTTTTGCGGAGTTATCATCACCTATCTTGGCACCAAATTTGGTGGCTATAGCTCAAAAACTGTGGGAGATATAGGCTTTTTTAACTTAAAAATGCGGGGGGGCTGGGGGCGGAATGGGGGGCGTGGCTCCAAAATTTTTGATGCAGTTTTTTGGGGGTTGCTAGTAGCTATCTTCTTACCAAATTTGGTACTTCTAGCTGTAAGGATGTGCGAAATATGTGGATTTATCGGTTTTGAGTTATCGAATTTATCGATTTGCCAGCCCCCCAGTTATCGTAGAACCCCCATCTTGACACTTTAATTTACTATCCCATAGATAAAGAGAATTGGAAAGTTTCAAGTCTCTAGCTTGAAGGGTGTGGAAAAAAGTTGCGAACATACGGACGGACAGACGGACGGACACCATGACGGACATTGCACAAAGTCAATATACTCTTTACCTTCGGTATCGAGTATAAAAAATACTTTTTAACTTGTGTTGATCAATTTTCATAATTTGCAGAGGTTCAACCTATCAATTCACGCGCCATAGTCGATATAAAAGCTCCAATCTCACAGCTTATTAATCTATTTTCGAAAACAAAAAAAAATTGCAATATTGCGACAACGAAAAATCATTATATTCTGAGACAATTAGGACTATTTTGAAAAACAATTTCAATATTGAAGTTTCGAATCCACCTCCGCTGCACAGCACGTCAAACGGACAGGTGGAACGATTCCATAACACATTAGGAGATATAGGCCGCTGCTTGAAAATAGACAAACAACTATCAGATACGGTCGACATAATCCTTTTAGCTACAGTAAAATACAACAGATCAATTCACTCAGTAATCAAAGAAAAACCGATAGATGTAATTCACTCAAGACCAATAGAGCTCGTTACAAGAATCCAAAACAATAATACAACAGCACAGGAAAAACAACTAGAAAGAGCAAATAAAGATAAAGTCTATAAAACCTATAAAGTTGGGGAAAAAGTATGGCTAAAATCCAATAAAAGATTGGGAAATAAATTATCACCCCTCTGTTCAGAAGAAATAATAGAAGCAGATTGTGGAACGACAGTCCTTATCAAAAGGAGGGTGGTCCATAAGGACAATTTAAAATAAACATTTACATTTTCAATTTATTAAATACTAATATAGTTCATTAACTTTAGGTTTGGGTATTTACTTATAATGACTCTTACTGCAATGGCAATGACGGCAAGACTCAACGACTACTCTCACGCAGACTACTTACCAATAAGGGACGGTGACGTGACTATTTGGGACGAATACGGATACTTAGGACACACGACGAACTTAACAGCATACGAAACATACTTGGACGAGACCAGAAAGACGCTAGACTCCACTAACAAGGACCATATGGAAGGATTACTGATGACGGACCTCAGACATATAGAAACTTTAATGGCCACGCTTAAAGTCCACCACAGGCACGCTCGCAGCATTAACAATCTTGGAAGCGCACTGAAGGTAATAGCGGGCACACCGGACTTCGACGACTGGGAACAAATCAAATTCAAACAGGGACAGTGGATAGCTTCAGAAAACATGCAGATCGAGATGAATAATAAATTTCAAATACGGCTTAACGAAATATCCCGATCTATAAATTCCATTCAGAAAGCAGGTAATACAGACACAGACTATCATAACGAAATCATATTAACAAGAAATAGAATGATTATATCGAATTTAGAGGGTTTAATACTTTCCATAACACAAAAATAAATTTAATAAGTCCTCTCATCTTGGATGACATTGATTTAAAAAAATTGGCAACAGAGCATCTCACAAATGTTAGCATTGCAGACGTTTTAAGAGTTAAAAATATTAAAGTTTTTCAAAATTCAGACCTACTACATTTCCTAAATAATCGTTTACCCCGTACAACATAATAAAAAAAATATTAGATCTAGAAACCTGTAGCACGGTGGCTGATTGCGACGCACACACTTTCGCCCTCTCCGAATGCGAAATCACTATGAGCACTACATTTTGCAAACGCCTACAAACCGTCACCTGTGCTCAACAACTGGTAGCTGGAACTGTCGCCCATTGCACCACTCGCCCTGGACATCTGGAGCCGGTTGCCCAAATTGACGACGGTATTCTGATCATCAATGACGCAACCGCCATAGTCAAGGATAGCAATGGCACACACCACCGGATCGCTGGAACATACTTGGTAACTTTCGAGGATTACATTGATTTGAACGACACACGATACGTAAACAATCGTGGCATCTTGAAAAAGAAAGCTGCTGTTTCTGCGGCAGCACAAATCAACGTGACCTCCCACAGGGAACATTTAAGTCTGCCATTTCTCCACGACCTTAGCCTTCGGAACCTGCAATACATCGGCAATTTAAAATCTGAGCTAACCTCGAAACCATTGCTTAGTAGTTGCCTCACTTTTACATGATCCTTCACGGAATCATCTGCCGCCTACGCCGTAACCACCAGCTCAACGAGGCGGTGCCCATGCGGAAACCCGAGGACGGCCTTCACTTAACTCAGGGAGGAGTTAACACGAGCAACACCGAAACTGCTGATCTTGCAGTGCATGCGGCGATCGCATGCATGGGAAAGAATGTCGACTTGGGTATTCGGCCGGATGCGGCTGCACTTGACACCCGCCAGCCGGTGCTATGCAGACTCAACAGGCACGAGGCGCCGAGTCAGCGTTCTGTCACCGGCTCTGCCGTTGACCATAAGTTTTATCATGAATAATTTTGTATGATAGAATTAGTTACGTTTTACAGCTTGACAATATCGGTCAAGCTAATAAAGATTTTAAAGAGAACAAAGTTTGTTTATTTATACAAAGAAAATAGAGAGCAATAGGAACACTAAGCGTAAGGTGTACTAGTTTTTGCTATACACTAGAATTCAGTTATAGCATTTGCGCCGTGGTGTACATGTTTATGTAGTGTATAGCGAAACGGAATAAGTGAAGTAGAACACACGGGTGCAAAAAATTGGTTTTGGTGGGACATCAATAAGAAACAATTTCCTATAAAACAAGCTGCAAAATTTTATCAGCTCCGGCAAGCATCGCGGCATCGAAAAAGGCATTTTCTGTCGCAAAAAATTTAATAACAGACTAACGCTGTAAAATTGCACAGCAAGATGATATGGGCAATTCTCTGATGTCGAATGCGACATTTGTACGCATTCAAAATGAAAAAAAACATGTGCCAATAATTTATTTTATTTTTACAAAATATGAAACTTATAGCTCTTGGTTAGCACTATAATTGGTGCTAATATTGATTTTGTGAATTTTTTTTTTTCAAGATAATCACAAAAATGTAAGGCATTCGCACGTGACACAGACAGAAGTCACTTTTTCGAAGACCAGTTCAAGCACTGATTTTAGCAAAACGCGATGAAAGATTTTAATGAAATTAAATTTAATGTGTTATGTATTGATTGCTCTTAATAATGTATTTGGTTTGACCTAAAAATATTTAGTATTTTTTTTTTAAATTGAATTTTAATTACTGTCGCACGTGACATGTTGCACGCGACAGTTTCTTCCATCAAATTTTTTATGTTGTAGTTGTACTTTTTAAGTAAACCGGAAGAGCATAAAATATGTTTAAATTAGTTTTTAATGTATTTAATATATGTTTTATTTTTAACATTATTTTCAAAATTAACAAAATATCTCTGTTGTTGTCGTATGCGATCATTTTTCCGTTTTTCTTCAATTATTTTGTCATTACCTTCAGCCAGCCTTCTCCACGTCTGTCTAGCATTTCGCATTCTTTCTTTGTTTTTATACTCGATACCGAAGGTAAAGAGTATATTGGTTTTGTGCAATGTCCGTCATGGTGTCTGTCCGTCTGTCCGTCTGTCCGTCCGTATGGTTGCAAGTTTTTTCCACACCCTTCAAGCTAGAGACTTGAAACTTTCCAATTCTCTTTATCTATGGGATAGTAAATTAAAGTGTCAAGATGGGGGTTCTACGATAACTGGGGGGCTGGCAAATCGATAAATTCGATAACCCAAAACCGATAAATCCACATATTTCGCACATCCTTACAGCTAGAAGTACCAAATTTGGTAAGAAGATAGCTATTAGCAACCCCCAAAAAACTGCATCAAAAATTTTGGAGCCACGCCCCCCCATTCCGCCCCCAGCCCCCCCGCATTTTAAAGTCAAAAAAGACTATATCTCCCACAGTTTTTGAGCTATAGCCACCAAATTTGGTGCCAAGATAGGTGATGATGACCCCCTAAAAACTGCACCAAAAGTTTGGATGCCACGCCCACCAATACTGCCCTAGCCGCCCCCATCCACCCCAACGCTTCGTCAAAAACGGGAATGCGTGTATCTTCCAGAGTTGTGGAGCTAGAGCCTCCAAATTTGGTGGGAAGATAGCTGTTAACGACCCCCAAAAAACTGCATCAAAGTTTTGGAGCCACGCCCCCATTTCGCCCCCCTTTCCCCACTTTTTACAATTTTCGAGCTAGAGTCACCAAATTTGGTATGAAGATAGCAATTGACATTCCACAAAGATCTGCATCACAAATTTGGATGCCACGCCCACCCATACCGCCCCCAGCCCCCCTTTCCCCACTTTTTACAAACTTCGAGCTAGATTCACCAAATTTGGTATGTAGATAGCAATTGACATTCCACATAGATCTGCATCAAAAATTTGGATGCCTCGCCCACCCATACCGCCCCCAGCCCCCCTTTCCCTACATTTTACAAACTTTGAGCTAGAGTCACCAAATTCGGAAGGAATATAGCTGGTGGCATCCCCATCTGCATCGGAGAATCTTTAAGGCAGCGTACACCCCTGCCGCATCCGTACCCCTTTGCAATCAGGCCTCTTTTTACCGGTTTTAATACTGGTATCGAGTATGCCGCAGTCGGTTGCGTCCGACTGCAACGTTTCCACTTGTTTAATTTATAATTTTGTAGTTTTGTTTCATCATATTTTATTTTTTCTCTCCACCGTTTGCAGTTGGACTTGTATTTTTCGTTGTCTTCATTCATCTACATTAAAAAATTATTTAAATAAAAAATATAAAAAAAATTTTTTTTGGCTTACCATGTCGCACACGACAAACTTTGAAACAGTTTCAAAATCAAGGCTGTGCTTATATGCAACCAAATTTTTTTTTATTCACTTTGTTGTAAAAAAATATGTTTGGACACAATATTAGATGCTCTTTGGACCAAAACCTTGGATGCACTGATAACAAATGTTCTTTTTCAATGTCACACGTGACAGAGATATAAACTGATGAGCTGATAAGAAATTTGCCGTTATAAGCTATCGCATCGTTTCTTTTACATTTGTATTATATTCTTCAAATATAAAACGAGATTTAAAAGAGCGAATATCAACGCATAATGACTCTCCTTAAGAAAATGATTCAAAACAAAACGTGCAGTAGAAAAGTTCAAAACAGAACTTTCTCACGTCTTCGACTTTGCATTGAAATATTTCGATATGTGTTATGAGTAAATGTAAAATATGCCTATTTTAGTTAAATATAATAAATTCCCTATAAAACAATGTAAAACAAACATACTATTTTAGACTTTGAATTTTCTAGCTGCGGTTGACCTTTCTGGAGAATCACCCATATGGTGAATGAAATCATGTTTTTGCATTCCAAAATATATAATATTGATGTTAATTTTTTAGACATTTAAATTATAAAATTATATTAAATTATAATAAATGAAAATGTATATACATGTTTTAGTTAGTATAAAATAGGGACAATAATTATACTTAAAAATAATTATGCTGATTGCATTGCAAGACATGAAATGAATTAAATACATGAATCTGAATACTAAAACCACCAGTTCATTTAATATAGAACAAAATAGTCATCTTTTTAACTTTATTTAATTATTTTTAATCACTAACACAACAGTTGGACTAATTAAGTTTTTATGAAGTTTATTTAGGCCTCTGGATTTGTTTTTTACTAAATTTCTTATATTTATTATTTTTATGCAACTCATGTAGTTTGATATAATATTTTTATTGTAATTATTTTAAAACATTTTTCTATATTATTAAATAATTATATATTATACAATCAAAATTATGTTTCATTTTTGCAATTTTATTTGATCTCAGTAGCAAGCGATAGTGAATAAAAAAAACTTTGTATACCATTGTACATATAGAACGTGTGTCAATGTACATATGTACTTAAGGTAACGCTGTACACGCGCTGCACACTACTATACACTAGTATATACTATATACTAGTATATAGTAGTGTACAGCGTCTGCACAGCATGTACACATATCATAACATACGATTTTGTGTGTGCACGCGAACTTTGGAATAGGAACATTGCTGTTTTGATTCCATTCATGCAGATATGTAATGAATACTTTAAACCCTTTTAGCCCATTTCATGGGTACAAAAGGCAATGCATTGCGTGCATTCTGTTCTAGCATATGTCCGATTGATGCTCATAAAATTTGAATGCAGTTTCTTATTAGGCCATGCTGCCTAACTCCCCATTTTTAATTCAGACGAGAGTTGGTTTTTCCGGTTCGAAAGTTTTTTTGTTGAAAATGAGTTTAGTTTTAGCTTTAGTTTCGCACATATCAATAAACCCAAATTTTTCACCAAGCAGGAGGAGTTTTTATGATTATACAGTCGATCTTCCATATAAAGAAAATCCGTGTAATGAAGATTTCTATATAACGAATTAATAGCCTGGTCAATTTAAGTGTTCAGATTGGGGTGGTACGCCAACGGGGGGCTGGGATACTAAAAACCATTTATTGAAAATCGATAAAACCATATGTAATCTGCATCCTTACATGCTGCTGGCATCAGGCAAAAAACTGCATTAAAAAATTTGGTGCCACGTCCATGACTTTCGCTCCCAGCTCTCCTGCATTACGAGAACGGAAATACTGTTATGTTCAGCCGTTTTTAGCTAAAGCCGCCAAATTCGGTTCCATAGTAGGTGATGACGTCACCCAAACATTTCTTTAAACCAAGGACACGTTCACTCCTTCCGCCCGCTGCTCCGTAAATCGTTATCGCCTCTATCTTTGACAGTTTTCGAGCTAGACTCACCAAGTTTTTTTCAGGAATGTAGCTGGTGACGTCTCCCAAAGATCGGAGTTAAAAATTTGGGTGACATGCCCTAACCTGCCGCCCGCTTTCTAAAATTGAAAACCCCCATATCCCTTACAGTTTTTTAGCTAAAGTCACCTAAGTCGGTGGCAAGTTTGCTGGTTTCCAAAAGAGCTGCATCAAATCAGCCCTACTGCCTGTACTCAAATTTTTCGAGCAGACTCCTTACCACCAGATTTTGTACTGGTAAATAAATTTAATCGGAAGTAAATTAAATCAGGCACACCTTACTTCCCATTTTCTAATCAGTGGCACAATTGGATAAAAAAAAATCTCAGGGAACGGGTTTTCCCATTATCCGGACTTGTGGATAAAATAAGCCATACTATCTAAGTGCTCGTTTTAGCTCAAACGGAAATTACTGTGAAAAATTAAGCTTAGTAGTCCTCAGTCAGTCAAGAAAATTTTCTGTAAATACTTACATACATAACATATCAGGTGTCATATGAACTTCGCCAGTATGTTGAAAAGCCTTCTGTTCTGGGAAAACGTAATTTTTAGCGACGAAAGCAAGCTCTGCATATTCGGGAATAAGGGCCGTAAGCTTGTGTATCGAAAATAACGGACCAGCTCTCGATAAAAAAAGCCTTGCCCCAACCTCAAGAAATAGTGGTGGAGCAAACTAACAGCAAAAGATATCAAGAAATTGGTGCAAACAATGCAAAATCGGTTGGCTGAAGATATCAAACGTAGAGCGTAACCGATTTCATACTAAATTCATATAACATGGTAAAAAAAAATTAAATTATCTGTTGATTTTTTGTCCTGTACGCAGACTTTTTCTGACCAGAAATCCGTTGTTTTTTTAGTTTTTTAAATAAAAAAAGTCATAATAGCCCTTTGTACTAGTCATGTTTTCTTTCATTTAAAGTGCTACATCGCAAGCTGTTTTTTTTTTTTCTTTTTTCTTATCTGTCTGTCTGTCTGTATAAACGCATATTTTTTTTGGCACCCTTAAAACAAGAGACTTGGTGCAACGTACATTTGCCTACATTTCCCCCTCTGCTAGCGTTTTCTTTACTTCCTGTTTTTAAATAGTTCTATATAAGTTTCTGGTTATTCCGAAGTTGGTTGCGCCTGAAAGCAACGTTTTGACTTTTTTTTTTTTAATGTCGAAGCAGCTCAGTATCACGGTGTCACGAACTTAAATAACGAATAAATAAGTAGAAATTTTGTTAAGAAAACTTAGCTTATATTTTAACAGATACAAATTTCAAAATTTAATCAAAGCTGGTTAACGTTTAAAATAATTTATTTATTGGGGCCGTTTTCTGGCCGTTCCTTCGACCACACATTGCAGATTGGCACCCGCAGAACCACAGAATATTATGTAACCAACTGTGAATTCTCCCAGTGCCAAGATGTAATGGCAGTAGCCTTATATTTTCAGTGTACACACAATATTTTTGTTTGTTGCGTAAATTTAAAGATACAGTTATTTAAGATTTGGAATTTTCTATTGTTCACTTAACATTTGGTCACTATGCTACTGACTAGTTAATAATAATCAAAAGCACATGTTAATCCTTTGAGCTTTGACACTGGACTGAAATTCAAATTTGAATTTACAGCTATGTAACGTGCTTGTAAACATCAGCGTCAGCAGCGTCAGGCAGCACTACCGGAAACTGCTAATATTTCTTCTAGATCTAGACAGGTGCTAGGTGTTTAGCTGCTATCCTTGTTTGACTGCAGGTGCGGCACATTAGCCGTTGCGAAAGTAAAGCTTGTGTACCCTTAAAAAGCCGCTAGGCCAGCAAATGATTTACACACTAACATACATACAGACTTGAAAGAGTGCAAGAGTGAGAGTCTTTGAGTTCTTTATTCCCTTAGCCATAGCGATAGGTTGCCAGTGACAACTTGCAGGTCGCATTTAATGTACAACAAAATAATGAAGCGTTTGCGTATCCTTGACAACGACATGTGACTAACCAAAATTTTATTTGCTGCTGCACATAACTTTAAAGCCAAACTGAACTGTTACGAATCCACATATTCACCTGCAACCAACATATGCGCACAGACAAACACACGAGAGAGGGCTTGGGGGTTGTTATGTGATGTTTGCTGTCGTCATCAGCGAATGCCGTTGTTGATAGTAGCAGCTGAAACGTCGATTTTTGGCCAACCACCAACAACGTGAAGTTTCATTCTGTTGTATTACCAATTTCCCACTTTTTTTTATACAGGCGATCCAAATTTGACCACTCCTTCATTCAACGGCGCAGTTTTTATTTCTTGCGTGCTACAGCTACCTCTATTTCATTCTACTCTACTCTAATTGCTGATGTTTGTTTTTTTTTTTTCTCTCTTTTTAACCTTATGCACAGGCATTACTTGGTAAGACGAGATTGTTGATAAGAACAGTAACACGCGCTCTATAAAATTGAATTTACTGGTAAGACCTACTCAAACGCCAGCTGCTGTTCGTGTAGTTTTTACTTGAAAGGCAGCATACACATTTCGACTGCGTACAATACGTACTAATACATGTATATATGTACAGTGACTCACACCTTTAATGATGCAGTGTCAAATAAAAGGTTTAAGGTGCTATATATTTTAAACTAGATGAAAAACAAAAAATTTTTAAACGCCAATTTGTTTTATGTTATATCACATTTAATAAAGGAACTTTATCTGTTTCTAAAATATTGCTAAGTTTTATATATAAACTAAAAACTAAAAATATATCTTAAATATAAGTCTCAGCTTAAAAGATGCAGCCACAAACCAGTTATATTTTTGCCGAATAAAAGGTTGAATAAGGATTTTAGTACTTAGTATGTAATCTCTTAACCTTTACAACAGCCCTTAACCTATTATTCATCGAAGAGACCAGCTTCCGAGTGGTTTCCGGGCTTATTTGACGTGGGTTCAGTTTCACGTAGGCCAGGACTGCACTATTCCGGACGTATGTTTGTAATTGTTGTCGTGGTAGAACCGGAAATCACGTCGGATTCCTAACTTTTCGGCGCTTTGGAGCAAATTTTCTTTAAGAATATTGAGGTACAAAGTCTTATACATCGTCGACTCAAAAAACGCCAAGTTTCCGACGCCGGCTGCCGACATACATGCCCATACCATCACACTTCCTCCGCCATGCTTAACTGTCGCTTTAACATTTTTTGGATCCAGTTCAGTATTGGGCTGTCGCCACACAAAATTTCTCCGGTCCGACCCAAAATGGTTGAATTTGGACTCGTCTGCAAAAATTACTGTGTCTCTTCGATGAATAATAGGTTAAGGGCTGTTGTAAAGGTTAAGAGATTACATACTAAGTACTAAAATCCTTATTTAACCTTTTATTCGGCAAAAATATAACTGGTTTGTGGCTGCATCTTTTAAGCTGAGAATTATATTTAAGATATATTTTTAGTTTTTAGTTTATATATAAAACTAAGCAATATTTTAGAAACAAATAAAGTTCCTTTATTAAATGTGATATAACATAAAACAAATTGGCGTTAAAACATTTTTTGTTTTTCCTCTAGTTTAAAATATATAGTACCTTAAAACTTTTATTTGATACTGCATCATTTAAGGTGTGAGTCACTGTATGTCTAGCAGTTCTCGACCACGCGTTCCTGTGGTCTGAGTTTTTACAAATTTGTACTTAGTCTCTAAACAAATTAAAGACCCTTCGTACAAAACCATTGACAATCGATTGAAAAAAAAATCTATATATAAAAATAACAAGTAAGAAGGCTCTAGTCGGGAGAGCCCGACTAGAAGATACCCTGAACCCAGTTGCAATAAATAAATTAAATTTATATAAGACTTTGGTATACTGACTTAACTTCAATCGATTAAATGCGATATCTCCGGTGTTTCTTAACCGATTTGGATGAAATTTTCAGAAAAGTTCTATCGTTACCCATTCTTCCAACCCTCATTTTAACATTTTCCAAATTAGATTTATTTTTGCTATCGATTCCATGTGTATATCGAAAACTAGAATAGTTATCGATAGTTTGAAGCAAACTTGTTCTGCTCATGGTATAGGAGAACTTATATACAAAATCGGAAGTCTCTAGCTCTTGTAGTCTCTGAGATCCACGCGTTCAAACAGACGGACAGACGGACGGACAGACGGACATGGCTATATCGACTCGGCTGTTGATGCTGATCAAGAATATATATACTTTATGGGGTCGGAGATGCTTCCTTCTGCCTGTTAGATACTTTTGCACAAAACCATTATACCCTTATTTACCCATTTTATGGGTTTAGGGTATAAAAATCAACAACAGCCTAGTGAAATTTGTTTTTGATTTTAAAGAAAAATGTATAATAGCATCTCACCCGTTAACATTCTATGTAGCAATTCAGACAGCTACATTTCAAAAAAACAAGTAAGAAGTCGGGAGAGCCCGACTAGAAGATACCCTGAACCCAGTTGCAATAAATAAATTAAATTTATATAAAACTTTGGTATACTGACTTAGCTTCAATCGATTAAGCTCGATATCTCCGGTGTTTCTTAACCGATTTGGACGAAATTTTCAGAAAAGTTTTATCGTTACCCATTACTTCAAACCTCATTTTTAGATTTTCCAAATTCGATATTTTTTGTTATCGATATTATGTGTATATCGGAAACCAGAATAGTTATCGATAATTTGAAGCAAACTTGTTCTGCTCATGGTATAGGAGAACTTATATCCCAAATCTGAAGTCTCTAGCTCTTGTAGTCTCTGAGATCCACGCGTTCATACAGACAGACAGACAGACAGACAGACAGACAGACAGACAGACAGACAGACAGACAGACGGACAGACGGACATGGCTATATCGCCTCGGCTGTTGATGCTGATCAAGAATATATATAATTTATGGGGTCGGAGATGCTTCCTTCTGCCTGTTACATACTTTTGCACAAAACCATTATACCCTTATTTACCCATTTTATGGGTTAAGGGTATAAAAATACAACCCTAACAACCAGCGATTTACGCACTGCTTGTACTTTGTTTTTGCAGGTGTCTGTTTTTATACCCTTAACCCATAAAATGGGTAAATAAGGGTATAATGGTTTTGTGCAAAAGTATCTAACTGGCAGAAGGAAGCATCTCCGACCCTAGAAAGTATATATATTCTTGATCAGCATCAACAGCCGAGACAATATAGCCATGTCCGTCTGTCCGTCTGTATGAACGCGTGGATCTCAGAGACTACAAGAGCTAGAGACTTCAGATTTGGGATATAAGTTCTCCTATACCATGAGCAGAACAAGTTTGCTTCAAATTATCGATAACTATTCTGGTTTCCGATATACACATAGAATCGATAACAAAAAGTATCGAATTTGGAAAATGTAAAAGTGAGGGTTGAAGTAATGGGTAACGATAGAACTTTTCTGAAAATTTCATCCAAATCGGTTAAGAAACACAGGAGATATCGAATTTAATCGATTGAAGTTAAGTCAGTATACCAAAGTCTTATATAAATTTTATTTATTTTTTGAAACTGGGTTCAGGTTATCTTCTAGTCGGGCTCTCCCGATTAGAGCCTTCTTACTTGTTGTTCTAAGCTGTATGTTGCATTTTGACATGTAACATAAAATTAGTATTACGTACAAGTTTGTTTTCCGCACTGAATGGGTTTTTTTTTAAATCTACCAAACGAAGATCCATATAATTGGGTTATATGCCTTCCTTGCATCGACCCCAATCAAGAAATGTACTTTTGGATGTGTTCAATTGTAACACATACAAAGTTTGTAAATCTAAATATGTTATAGAGAAGCGTTTGTCAAATGCCAAAGTGATGGCGGGGCGTGTACGTGTGTTAATTTACGGAGAAAATATTTGCATTTATTAGAGAATAATACTATATTATGTTATTAAATACAGGTCATTTTGTCGATGTGTTATACAAGTTTTAAATAAACAAGTGAACATTTTGTTTAGTTGTCGTTAAAAATGTACCTTAATATAAGCAGAAAATAAGAAGGCTCTAGTCGGGAGAGCCCGACTAGTAGATACCCTTAACCCAGTTGCAAAAAATAAATTAAATTTATATAAGACTGACTTAACTTCAATCGATTAAGCTCGATATCTCCGGTGTTTCTTAACCGATTTGGACGAAATTTTCAGAAAAGATCTATTGTTACCCATTCTTTCAACCCTCATTTTTACATTTTACAATATCGATATTTTTTTGTTATCGATCACATGTGTATATCGGAAACCAGAATAGTTATCGATAATTTGAAGCAAACTTGTTCTGCTCATGGTATAGGAGAAATTATATCCCAAATCTGAAGTCTCTAGCTCTTGTAGTCTCTGAGATCCACGCGTTCATACAGACGGACAGACGGACAGACGGACGGGACAGACGGACATGGCTAAATCGACTCGGCTATTGATGCTGATCAAGAATATATATACTTTATAGGGTCGGAGATGCTTCCTTCTGCCTGTTAGATACTTTTGCACAAAACCATTATACCCTTATTTACCCATTTTATGGGTTAAGGGTATAAAAAGTTGAGGAGACATTATTTGAAATAAATGATTTTAAACACGTAAGGAGGCTCTAGTCGGGAGAGCCCGACTAGAAGATTCCTTGAACCCAGTTACAATAAATATATTATATATTAGGCATACTGACTTAACTTCAATCGATTAAATTCGATATCTCCGGTGTTTCTTAACCGATTTTGACAAAAATTTTCAGAAAAGTTCTATCATTTTCCATTATTTCAACCCCCATTTTATATAGCCAAAATAGATATTTTTTGTAATCGATTCCATGTGTATATCGGAAACCAGAACAGTTATCGATAATTTGAAACAAACTTGTTCTGCTTATGGTATAGGAGAACTTATTTTCAAAATCTGAGTTTGAGATCGACGCGTTCATACAGACGGACAGACGGATACACGGACAGACAGACAGACGGACAGACGGACGGACAGACGGACGGACAGACTGACGGACAGACGGACATGGCTATATCGACTCGGCTGTTGATGCTGATCAAGAATATATATCCTTTATGGGGTCGGAGATGCTTCCTTCTGCCTGTTACATACTTTTGCACAAAACCATTATACCCTTTTTGCCCATTTTATGGGTTCAGGGTATTAAAAGAGTGATAGTCTCGTTGACGGGCGTGCTTAAAATCAATTAAAAACAAGTGGAAACGTTGCAGTCGGACGCAACCGACTGCGGCATACTCGATACCAGTATTAAAACCGGTAACAACAGGCCTGATTGCAGAGGGGTACGGATTCGGCAGGGGTGTACGCTGCCTTAAAGATTTTCCAATGCAGATGGGAATGCCACAAGCTATTTTCCTTACAAATTTGGTGACTCTAGGTCAAAGTTTGTAAGATGTTGTGAAAGGGGGTGCTGGGGGCGGTATGGGTGGGCGTGGCATCAAAATTTTTGATACAGATCTTTGTGGAATGTCAACTGCTATCGTCATACCAAATTTGGTGACTCTAGCTGAAAGTTTGTAAAAGGTTTGAAAAGGGGGGCGAAATGGGTGGGCGTGGCTCCAAAACTTTAATGTCGATTTTGTGGGGTCGTTGCCAGCTATCTTCCTACCAAATTTGGTGACTCTAGCTCAAAGTTTGTAAAATGTGGGGAATGGGAGGGCTGGGGGCGGTATGGGTGGGTGTGGCATCCAAATTTTTGCTGCAGATATTTGTGGAATGTCAATTGCTTTATTCATACTAATTTTGGTGACTCTAGCTCAAAGTTTGTAGAAGGTGGTGAAAGGGGGGCTGGGGGCGGTATGGGTGGGCGTAGCATCCAAAATTTTGCTGCATTTCTATGTGGAATGTCAATTGCTATCTTCATACCAAATTTGGTGACTCTAGCTCAAAGTTTGTAAAAGGTGGGGAATGGGAGGGCTGGGGGCGGTATGGGTGGGTGTGGCATCCAAATTTTTGCTGCAGATCTTTGTGGAATGTCAATTGCTTTATTCATACTAATTTTGGTGACTCTAGCTCAAAGTTTGTAGAAGGTGGTGAAAGGGGGGGCTGGGGGCGGTATGGGTGGGCGTAGCATCCAAAATTTTGCTGCATTTCTATGTGGAATGTCAATTGCTATCTTCATACCAAATTTGGTGACTCTAGCTCAAAGTTTGTAAAAGGTGGGGAATGGGAGGGCTGGGGGCGGTATGGGTGGGTGTGGCATCCAAATTTTTGCTGCAGATATTTGTGGGATGTCAATTGCTATCTTCATACCAATTTTGGTGACTCTAGCTAGAAGTTTGTAAAAGTGGAGAAAGGGGGGCTGGGGGCGGTATGGGCGGGCGTGGCATCCAAATTTTCTCGTTAAGAAACATTGTTGTTATTAAATGTGATGTTGAAAATAATTTGTTTCTCTCAAAAAAGTCTCAAACAGTCGAAATAATGGAAAGTAATGGAAAATAATGGAAAATATTAAAATGATTATTTTCCATTATTTTCAATTATTTTCCATTATTTTTAATAATTCATGGTAATTTTCCATTATTTTTGATTATTTGTAATCGTAATCATTAAATAATCATACATTTTTCACCAGCGAACTATATAATCACTACGACTATTTTCCAAAAATAATTTAATTGATTAGTAATTCTAATGGCAATTTAACAGGTCAATAGCATCCTAATGTAATGCATGGAGCGACGTAAGAGACGCTCTATTGACCTAATGTAATGCATGGAGCGACGTAAGAGTCGGTCTATTGACCTAATGTAATGCATGGAGCGACGTAAAAGACGCTCTATTGACCTAATGTAATGCATGGAGCGACGTAAGAGTCGCTCTATTGACCTAATGTAATGCATGGAGCGATGAAAGAGACGCTCTATTGACCTAATGTAATGCATGGAGCGACGTAAGAGACGCTCTATTGACCTAATGTAATACATGGAGCGACGTAAGAGACGCTCTATTGACCTATGTAATGCATGGAAAGCATAGAAAAAAATATATCATACTAGTAAGTGGCCCGCTTACTTCGCTGCGCGGAAATTGCAATCTTTTAAATTGAATTGGCAATTCAGAATCAGAAGGTATTAATG